>OW569403.1:112720564-113251416 GCA_937654795.1 Cistogaster globosa
TATCGTTAAAGCTTTAAAAGAAAAATTAAGCTGCTATTTAAATAAAGTAGTGGTAAAAAATGTGAATATATATCACAAAATTGTACTTTTTCTCTTTCCACCAACATACAAGTTAAAACAATTTTCGTAAAATATTAAAATAAAATATAATATTAAAATATAATATTAAAATAAAATAAAATATTAAAAAAATGTTAAAAGAGAATGTAAAAACTAGATGAGGACATGTGCAGAAAATATAAGTGTAGAAGATGACAATATACTTTCAACATTCAACATATCAAACTGTAGCTCTGAGTTTTTCTCTGACTTTCGTCATTGAAAACCGACGATAACATTGAACACGAAATATGCCTTTATGAAAATACTGATGTGGAATTTCATGATGAATTTAATATTTTGCATTGGTGGAACTTACATAAAACCGAGTTTCCATTTTTACATAGAGTAAGCTTTAAACTACTGGCCACTCCACCAACTAGTGCTGCTTCCGAAAGGACTTTTTCAATGGCAAAAAATTTGATTTCAGATAAAAGGTCTGTCATTAGATTTAATATAGTTACTGTCAATCAAATAATGTTCTTGCATTGCAACATGAAAAAAACTGATATCTACAATGAAGTACAAAATATCTGTGCAACTGATTAATTTTCTGTTTATTTGTTTTTTATTATTATTTCCTTGTGTTTAATAAAGAAAATTAAGATTTCTTAGTTACCTTAACCAAAAATAATTGTGATTTGAAATTGAATTTCATTTTTATATATAAAATTACTTAAAACATTGAATTTATTTTTAAAATTATTGTTGCAATAAAATTAAAAAAGAATATGAAAATGATCCATGTTTTAATCTTAAATGTTTTGATCAATACTATATAATACAGGTTAGTATGTATATGAAAATAATTATGACAATACGGCTACTGAAGTGCTAGCGGTTCGCATCGAACATACATACTAAGCACATTTTTCAATGTTTTATAAACATATTTGTTTTTATGATGGTTTTACCTCTTTCCCTTACTACTAACTACTACATGCTTGTTGGTACTTCTTTTCTGATAGATTAAAAAATATGTACTGTAATCGAAAAGTAAAGAAATTTCACATGTACAACAAAAACGTACTCGATGCAGACCCCTAGTTTAAAACTCCCTATCGTTTTGCTATTAAATTTTTGTCGCCCCTTAATGAAATTGATTTTAAATTATAACTGCAGATTCGTCCCTCTATTTTGCATTGTTATTTTATGAATTGTTACTTATTTACCTTCAACTTGAAATTTGCTTTAAAATATTTTACTGTAAATCATACACACATGCCTACATTAATATTTGCGTACAAGCAAGTTATATATGAAATAAAAGAAGAGCTAATGGTTTTGTAAACAAAAGTTCATGAAACTGTTTATAATAGCATTGAATTCGTTTTCTGCACATCTGCTGATAGCCCAACGATCAATGGAATTTAATTGTCTATGATGGTTGAGCTGATCATGCAGAAATAGTTCATAAGTCTAGGTTAAGAATATTTTAAGAGGAAAAATAAAAGTAAGTTCTAGTTAAGCATTAAAGAAAAGTGGTTGATTAAAGTACTAGAAATAAATAAAATTAAAAATTCCTTTGAAATAAATCTTTTTTTATTCAAACTTGACAGCACCCTAAGTAAAAAATAGGGTCACGCGAATTAAAATAAAACAAATATATTATAAAGACCACTTAGTATACAGAAATGTCACGATACGGCTATAAATGTATTTCTCTGTGCAAATCTTTCTTGAAATCCTATCGACTTGAATTTTGTTTTGATTTGTGCTTCTGGCGCAAAAAAAAAATTAAACGTTTTCTTATTAAAAAAATTAAACGTTTTCTTATTAAAAAATAAGTAAAATTTTTATATTTTTATTTGTAGCAGAAGGCAATTTCTTTTATTTTTAACGTAAGTACATTTTAATAATAACATTGAAGTGTGCTTCTAATTGGCAAACAACATGTAAGTATGCAACACACAAAAATTGATATTTATCTGTTTGTTAAAGTAAACTTTTTCTATTTAAATTTCAGGAGTTTAAGATGCATAAAAGGATGTCCCAAGGGATTCTTAAAGGTAAGTAAAACTTTTCAATAATTGTTCGCTCTGATACGCGTGTGTGTGTTTTGGAGTCAAATAAGATTCCATAGGATCATGATTATGAATATTCTATTTTGTGTGCTTTTGAATAACAATCTGATTTCAATAAATTGTTAGAGGACATAGTAGAAGATGTCGACATAGAGTACCAACAGTGCACAGCCTTAGTAGTAGAAGGCTCTTTAAAAATGGACATTAACCTTGAGCAAGATGACAGAGTTTTATTGCCAGAAGATTCTGGTAACAATTACACACAGGACGATATAGCGGGTCAAAAACCGTTAATAGCAGAAGGCTCTGAACACATTAATGATAAGTTAAAATCACTGCTTTTATTGATTTTTTATAATTATTTTAATTGCATTATTGTTTTTATTGAATTATTGTATTTAATCAATATTATATTTTCCAGCACTGGTCCAAGATGTGACCATAAATTTTTGGTACCCAAGATTATAAATCGTAAAAAAAATATTTAATACTAAACACGATAATCCAATGGTCAGTGTAGCGAACATAAAAGCTTCTCCTTGCCCAAGACCATCATGCGTGGTGAAGAGCCACATCCTACTCGAGGTGGTACTGTAACAAACAAAACATGATGGAGCTAGGCTAAGTAGACAAAATATTGTGAAATTTTAGTATTTATTATATTAATACGGTAAAAGAAAATACATAAGTAAATGCAATAAAATTAAAACAACACAAATATTGTAAAATTTTAGTCTCTATTACATAAATAATGTATTATAGTAAAATTATTGCTATTTAGAAATAAATTTACGTGTATTTTTAAATTGTTATTATGTCACGTGTAGACGCCATATGTTACATCGTTATATACGGCTACTATTAAACGCAACACTGTCATTAATTATTGATCTGGCAACACGAAAATCGGCTGACGTGTCAAGATTTAAACAGAATGTTCCAGAAAAGAAAAAGAAGAAAATGAAAAGTGGCGTCAGTGCAAAGTACATATAAAAGGAAAGAAGAAGAACAAACGTTATTGTGTGTGAGATCGCGAAGAAACAGGGTCGTGGTCCATTTGAGTTGCCGTCATCGTTTTCAGCAAAAAGTCACTATAAATAAAAAGGTTAATAAATTTGTTTAAAACTATAGTACAATTTACCTAAAAAATTGCAATAAACGATTTAATAAACTATAAATAAACGTGCAAGTGTCTATAAATTTCTAACTTATAAAATAAATCCTGGTGTTTAATTTTTAAGTGCAATTCCAGCAACGTGGTCACGTTTTGTCATATCATTTTTATTGTTATGGTTTTATCGGCGTAATTTTCCAAACATTTGGAATATTGAACATTAATAAATCTTTAATGGAATTTAAGCTTAGTAGGCTGAAATGGTTATAAAGCCGACAAAATTCAGTGACTATAACCAACCAGCAATTCTTCTATCTGTGAAACAATAATTTTATAAAGGATAAAATAATCCTCAGCCTAACTTCCGTAGTACAAGAAAGTTAGCTGGCAAATAGCATCGAAAGAGTTTGCTTCTAAGCTGGCACCACATTATTTCAGCCGTTCTATTATGTATTTCTACAAAAGCCGCAATAGCAACAGCACCAGCAGCCAACTACAACAACAATAGGGCCATGGTAAGCAACAACAACATTAGGGCTATTGTAAATAACAACATGATTATCACCAGCCAACATTAGCTGAAGACGTAGAATGGTAACGTCAGCAAATGGTACAGTGTTAAAGTTAGTTTCAGTTTAGATTCTACAAGATAACAAACGTTCGTGTTAGTCGCCCCTTTTTTTCTTTCTAATAGTAGATTTTAGAGTCTGGTATGAATAAATTTTTTTTTGTATGTGTTAAAAAAGCCAGAGAGTTGAAAAGAACCTCCCCATCCGGCCAGCTTAGCCGCGCTAAAACCCAGCATACCAGCACAAACGACAATCTGGCCACGGAGCAAAACGGGAAACAGGTGGATGAAACAATTTAATTATATTATTCTATTTGATGTTTATAATACAAAATGGCGCCCAACTTGCGGCCTCGACTAACCGTCCGATGACGGAGGAAAGTTTTTCTTCAAGTTCTATTTGGTATTTTTTCGATTTTAGGATTTCATTTTTTTATAGGTTTTGTTATACATGAAGGTTTATGTGTAACGCGAGTCCCGATTGAATACACTTAGTGGTCCTCATCGCATTGCGACGTTACAGATAAACAGTGAAGTATGTCAATTCGTGTTCCAGTGGTGTCAGAAGGGACGCGGAGTTAAAGTCGTAGAATTATGCACTTTAGAGTGGATTTCTACTTGCACAATTTTTGCTACCAGATGAAGCTACCGGCTACTTCCACAACCGATGATTTTGTTTTCTTTTCCTGGATGGGTATGGCCAAGAGAATTTATCCTGCACAGGTATCGCTTGTTGCGACCTTTCTTTGGGAGAAAGTGAAGTTATTTTTGTCTTTACTTGTTTTTTTTTTTTTTTTTTTTTTTTTGGCAAAACATCACTTTAGAATGATTAAGGCTCAGTCCGAGATGTTAACATCAGTGTGTCACCTATCGTATCGAGTTTTTTTTTATTCTTCTATAGTGAGTTTTCATTCTTTTTTATACATTTTCACGTTAAACTAACAATTTGCTAGTCATTTACCACTCAAAACTTTCAACCATCCAACTAGGTTACTAAAAACCTATGTTCGTTTCTTTATTTAAATATTTCATTTAAAATTAAATTCCTTTTTGTTTTTTTGCTATTAATATAGTTGGATTCCGGCTATATTCATAGCCTATAGGCTACAATAGGCTATATTCATAAAACGTTTATAAGGTGGTCCTAAAATTTTTGTTGTTTAGTTATCTTGCGCTACTGTATTGATTTTATATATATATATATATATATATATATATATATATATATATATATATATATATATATATATATATATATATATATATATATATATATATATATATATATATATACAGACATACATATATATATATATATATATATATATATATATATATATATATATATATATATATATATATATATATATATATATATATATATATATATATATATATAAACATATAAAGTAAAGAGATAATCGGGTAGAAAGGTAATTTGAAAAAAAAATTTTTTTTACTAGATTTCAGCATTCTATTATATTATTATTACATTGAGATTTTTATAAATCTTAAATTTTTTCCAGTCACATTTGTAAATTTATGTCTCAAGCTGGAAAAGATGGGTAAAGGGATTAGATTTTCGGGTCTGGATTCCTTTTTATACACAAATATAACATTTTTTTTTGGGTCCGCAAAAATTCTATCGCTTTTATTCAGGGATATAGCTACTTATACAGGTAATAATTTTAACTCGTCAAGAAAGCAAAACAATGTACCAAAATAATACGTAAGGCATTCAAGGAGTAAAGGGAACCACAACCGTTCGTGAAGAGAGTGGAATCCCCGGTCAACACCTCGTCGCGCAGTATATTTACGTTATAAGCGAAGCAGGAAGGTCGGAAGATACAATACACCCTATAGCAGTATCACCGCTCAAAACGTAGCAACAGAATTCAGACAGGATAGTTTTAGTAGTAATATTTCAGCTTCTAACCTAGTCCTACTCCAACGAACAGAGCAGAAGTAACCAGCGCAACAGCAGGTTTATCCCGGTTACAACAAATGAGAATGGAGGACGAACGAATTCGACGTTTAGTGTTAGAGACGTTACAAACTTGGGCGGCTAGTAATAATGCACCAATTCTAGTAGACCATAGGCCAGGCCAACAAGGTGGGCAGAACGCTTCGCAGCGAGGACCTACTTCCTCGAATTACCAAAGAGCAATAGCACCACCACCGTCACAGTCTATTCCGAGTAAGGGCATGAATAAGTTGAATAAAAGTAATTTTAACGGTCACCCGTAAAAGCGCGGTCCAGCCATACAGATGCAAAGCATTAATAATCAGCACGAAACGCAAAGAAAGGTCGAAGTCGAGAAATGGAGTCTTAAATTCGATGGAACCGATAAAACCATGGACGCTGAAGATTTTATCTTTAGTTTAGAAGTACTGCTTTTAGGCAGACGTCATTAAAAGTTTTCACCACCTCCTTTGCGGCAATGCACTTAAATGGCACTGGATGCATAGAAGATTAGCACCAAAACAGTAGTGGGAGGAGCTGAGGGAAGCCTTACTTATTCAATTCAGACGTTTTGAAAGCGAGTTTGTTACTCAGAAGAAAATAATGGATAGACGGCAACTACCACAGGAATCGTTTGAGGAATTCTAAAACGTCATAATCAAATTACGGAATCAACAACGTGTACCGTATGGATATCAGTATTTAGTGGAGATCATGAAGAGTAACCTGAAGCCATCCTTAGCACAGCTTATTTTCCCGATAAGAATTTTTGGCTTGTGTCATTTTCGTCAAGAAGTCAAAAGAGCTGAGAACATGTTAGCCAGTCAACGACAAGCAGGTCAATTCCGTCAGCGGTTACCAGCACGAGTTCACGAACTGGACCTCAGTGATCAATTAGAGGCAGTGAATTTAGAAGTAAATGAGATAAGCCGAACTAGTCATTACGTTTGCTAAAGCTGTAAGCAATTGGATTGTTCTTCACCGACGCGTGGGATATTTTGCTACCGTTGCGGAAGAGAGGGAGTAGTGACGCCCAGCTGCCCGAAGTGCCAGGGAAACGCCAGACGGAGCCCGTCTCGATCTGAAGAGACGCGTGCCACTCAGACTTAAATCCAGATTCTAAATTTTTCGATAAGACCGTAAACACCCCCATTATATCGATTTTGAAAAACTCAGACAGAACTAAGGAAGTACGAAAGCCAGAACCAAAGCTAAGGGTGTCGAAGCCATTACATATGCGCTTAAAAGAGTATCAGGAGGCGAAGATAAGAATTTTCGGAGGCGTGACTAAGAGAATAGCGAAGACAAGGGAGAGATATCGTCAAAGAAAGGAAGCGAGGAAGGCCATAGCCGAAGCAGAACTTTTTGAAAATGAAGATTCCCGTTTTTGTGCCAAGATCAATATCAATGGACAGGAGGTTGAAGGATTATTAGACAGCGGAGCGACAGTTACCTGTTTAGAGAAAAATTCTATGAAATTCGTTGAGAGCACAGGTCTTTCGATACATGAATTTTACTCAGGTAGGTCGAATTCGCGGCAAAGTAAATTTTAATAAGCTGATGAAAATAGTCACCTTCTTTTTAGTGCCAATGTTAAACCGTGAGCTATTTCTAGGGGTAGATTTTATGAAGCATTTTAAACTTCTGGCCAATGTAGAAGGTCTGCGCAGTTGCAAATCAGCGGCAAAGGAAAGCGAGAACAAGTCGAAAAAATCAAGGAGGCTTATATGCACGAGCTGACCGAAAAACAGAAACAGCAGTACAATGCCGAAGACGTCTAGAGTGTGCAAAAATTCTTTGCTACAGAACTGCTTTCCATTATCCGAAACAAGTGTTTCCGGTATACCGAATTTATTAAAAACTTCAGAAATTAAAAAGTTGATAACTTTACGGCTACTAGCTTTTGCCATGAGCTTTAGTAAAACAAATTTTGTCAAACGATCTAAAACAATAAATACATACGCTTTACCCGATTTGGAACGAGGATAAGGTCCTAAGAAGTCTACAAAAATCCGTTGAAATGGCCGTCCACTGACACTTTGGTTTCCCATCGTTGGTCTGAGGGTTGTATTGGCCGGTTTACTCTCGTTACATGTCTGGCAGTTTCCTACGAACTCCTCTACTTGAGTCGTCTGATTTGGCCAATAAAAATACTCCTTTACGCGTTGCAAGGTTTTGTGAATTTCTCCGTGTGAGGCTTGTGGGGTGATGTGCACTTTCTCTATTATTTCCTGCGTCAGTACTGCTGGTATCCATAGCTTCCAGGAAAAATCTTCATTCAGGGGCAACCCATCGTATGGCACAGTTCTCTTATATACGTATCCATCCACCACTTTCAGATCCGGTAACTGTTCGGAGTTTTCCGTAATAATTCTGATGAGATCCAAGTAATCTTCTGACTTAAAATTGGGAGATTCGAGATCCACTAGGGCCCTTACTTCGGTTGAGATTTCGTCCAAAACATAACGTAACAGGGTGTCCGGAACCACATTTTGTTTGGCCTTTCTGTGTTCAATATTGTACGCTTGAAGTTGTAGGCTCCACCGTCCTAATCTTCCGCTCAAGTTCCTGTTAGACATGAGCCACTTTAAGCTGCTGTAGTCCGTATTGACTGAAAATGACATTAGCTCGATGTACGGTCTGACCTTCTTAATTGCCATGACTACGGCCAAACATTCGCGCTCTGTAACCGAATAATTTTTCTGCGCTGCGGTTAGTTTATGCGAAAAATTAGCAATTGGGTGTTCTCCTTCTGCATAGTCTTTTTGAAAAAAACGGCTCCTACCCCTTCATCAGAAGCATCGCACTGTACAAAGAAAGGTTTACAAAAATCTGGATGTTCTAAAAAAGGATTAGTAACAAATGCTTCTTTTAGTAGCTCAAACACTGCTTCAGCTTCACGTGAAAATTTAAAGGGGTTTCCCTTTTTCAGGGTTTCAAAAATCAGGGACGCGATGGTAGAATAATCCGGTATAAAACGTCTATATCATCCGCCGGCTCCCAAAAACTTCAGACTTGCTTCGCTGTTTCGGGATAAGAAAGACGTGTAATGGTTTGAGTTTTTCAAGATGTGGTCTAAGTCTACCTCCACCAACGATATAACCTAGATACTTTAATTTCTTGAAACAAAACCTAGATTCCTCAACGTTTATCGTCAATCCCGCCTTTGACTAGTAACTTGCGACCGATTCTAAAAGATCTAAATGTGTATCCAAATCAGATGAGACAATCAGTAAATCGTCCAGATAGACGAAAACTCCATCGCGCATTGCCGAGGGGATCACTCTATCCATTAAACGGAACAACCTCTGTTCTTTCTTCTTTCCTTTTATATGTACTTCGCACTGACCCCACTTTTCATTTTCTTTTCTGGAACATTCTGTTTAAACCATGACACGTCAGCAGATTTTCGTGTTGCCAGATCAGTAATTAATGACAGTGTTTTATTTAATAGTAGCCCGTATATAATGATTTACCATATGGCGTCTACACGTGAAAATTATTATTTGATCCAGAGTGTATGTATGTTTATATACATATATAAATACAAAAAATAAAATCTTATAAAATATTCTATTAAAAATTTCTTTTCTTGTTCTAGGATTAAGCTCATTTATTAACTTTTTCTAATGTTGTTTCTTAATTGAAACGCTATTTTTTATATAAAATGCAAAAACATTACAAAAACAGAATTAATTTTTGTTTTGTTAAATTTAACGCTGAATGGTGACTTGTACTGGGTCGATCATTATTATCATTATCGATGCTTATAATTAAAGTGTTCTTCTTGGGCGCTGCATGCGAAAAGGCTAATTAGATCGGGATCGTATATCTTAAATTTAAAAAGAAATCTTTGAAAGCATTTTCAATTTTTAAAATTACTTACTTCTTCATCTAGTTCTGGTATTTATATCCGTTGATTTGATTCTACCGGAGATGTGATATGCTGAGCCGCTGGTCTTTTATTGCTTTTTTGTGTTCGTCAAAATCTGTGTAAGCATAATCACAGAATAGTGACATACGTCCTTTTAGCTCTCTGTCTTGTTCTTTAATGTCATTCAATAAATCATCCTATTCGCAATCATCATCGACACGATTATCTACAGAAGTGGCCTTTGGGTTTGCTTATAATTATTATAACTGCTATCGATAGAAGCAGTAGACAAGATGCTACTGCTTTTTGATTGGTTGGTTTGATTAACCAAATCATTAAAACTGTCTTTAATTGAGTTGTCCAACTGAGACTCTGGCTTTAAATTTAGTACTCTATGCGGCTGTAAAATTGTTGCTGCCCAAGGTGAATCGTTAATTGGCGAAAATAAGTCTTTAGCTGGCAAATATGAGCTCTTAAGAGATTTAATTGATGATTGATATTTATTTTCTTTATCATCAAAGTTTACCTTCATATAAATATTTTTTAACTAGTTCACCCGATTTATTCTTTTTTGGGAGACTGTTCTTTAAGAATCATTTTACCTTTTACAATCATCCCCTTGTTCTTCGTTTATATCGGAATCCAATTAAATAGTGTTCATTGGTTTTCTTTCTAGTAATTAGGAAATTATTATTATCAATTTCATTTCAAATTATGATTGTACCTTAAATTGTATTGTACCTCCTAAAAAGGAACTTATAGACATCTGCTTGGTTTTAGAGGATCCAATTTTTTGCTTTGTGTTTTCTTGTTAAATATCTAGTTTTTGTTTTGTTTTCTGTCCTTTGTTTATACACCTTGTGATAAAGACTAACAGCGTTATTCATAAAAAGTTAATGAATTATTTTAAAAGTTCAAGAACACTTATAAACTGGAAAAAATAAATTGTTTTAATTGTTTTAAAATACAAAGGAACCAACCAGAACTCAATTTTAACAAAAATACTGAAGATGAAATATTGAGCAGATATTGAAAAATAAATAAGAAGAACAAGAAAAACAACTATAAAAAGGTGAAGAAAACCCAGCATCCAAAATGCAACCAACAAGATCGAAACAATAAAAAGAACTAGAAAAACAACTATAAAAAGTTTAAGAGAACCAAGCAACCAAAATGAAACCAACAAGTAACACTGCAGCACCAATAAAGCTGAGAAGAATAAATAAATTTGTGTCTGCTTTAAGACAAAAGCAATCTACTACATATATTGTAAGGTCACAACTATTACCTGATATTAGGAATTTGTTTTGTGGACACTGTTTAAAAGAAAGTTTTTTTATTTTTTGTACTTTAATTAACGTTTTATTTTTGAATTTAAAAAGAATATACATAATTATCATGGTAAAATTAGGCCTTACTGACTGCTTGCTGGAGGCAAAAAGCTTGCCTGTCTTTAATGGAGAATCTAAATATACTCTGTGAAATAACCTTAGGGATGTGACAATGGTATTATCATTGACTAAAGACGCCAATAAAGCAACAATTTTGGGTCAAGCTCTGAACGGTGCGGAAATACTCACAGAACACACATGAACAAATATTCTAAGTTAATTAAGACAGGGATTTGCTGTTAAGGAATCTTATTTCTCCATTAGGGAAGAAGCCATGAATTTAAATATCAATAATATTAAAAAATTGAATTATAAGTTGGACCAGTGCTGAATAAAATGAAAACGAATCACATTTCAGAAACAGTGAAGGATGCTAATTTCAAGCCTACAAATAATGTTAAATTAACATTCGATATTTATATAAATTACTTGAGCTTAAATATAAAAGCATAGTTGCTTCAAAATGATATTTCAAGCGTGAGCAGCTCTCAAAGTTTTTTAATAGAGAGCAGCCTTATAAGCGAGGCAATTTTATCGACAAAACATTACAAAAGAAATTACAATTACCAACAAAATTATAGAGTGGAAAACGTAGGCCAATATAACAACTCAAATCAAAATAATAGAAATTTTTTTAAATCGAAATTACAACTCGAATTTTCATCAGTCATTAGTAATTCGAAAATTTCCCTCAACAACCTTAGGCTGTACATTATCAATAGTAAAGCTAACGTTCGGGTTCCTTCGTGCCAGGTGACTGGTGGACACGGGTGCAGCTACCAGCTTGGACGATTGCATGTTTTTTGGAAGGATTTCAAACTGTAGAAAATTAATACACCCTATCAAACTAAATGCACCCATTGGCTCTTCCATTGTGGAGGACGAAGTGATCATATATTTGCCAGACGAATTCAATAGTCCAGGTGAAACGATAGCAATAAAACTTGTAGACCTTAAAAATAAACCATTCGATTACATAATAGGTAATAATATTTTGTGTCCTTTAGGTGCACAAATAGATTTGCTTCATAATGAATTAAAAATTAGAGACTCAACCATATTTATTGGCAAAAATAAACCACCTTTCGAATATAGAGATATTTTTTGTCTAGACGGGCGTGATAGGGAGCTGGATGAATTTTTGCACGATGACCTGAGCTAAGAGAAAAGGGGACAACTGTCTAAATTTTTACAAGTAAATAGGAGAACATTTTATACTGAAGGACAAAATTTAACTAGCGCCAATAACATTAGGCACAAAATCATAACTACCCCAAATTCACGAAAAAGAGATCGAACGGCAAATCCGGGAAATGTTACAACAAGGTATAATAAGACCTAGTAAATCTCCATATAGTTCACGCCTTTGAATACTTCCGAAGAAAATGAGCGATACTGGGATTAAGAAATGGCGATTAGTTATAGACTATCGCAAATTAAACGAAATGACAATACAGTACAAATTTCCGATTCTGCACATGGAATCCCTGTTCGATAAATTAGGCCGCTCGCAATACTATACCATCTTGGATTTGACCAAAGGGTTCCATCAGATATTGATAGACGAAAGGGATTTTAAGAAAACCGCGTTTTCTACCCTAATGGGACACTTCGAGTACATTCGTTTACCCTACGGCTTAAGGAATGTACTAAGTGCTTACATCAATAAGATTTGCGTCACTTACATGGATAACATCTTGATTTTCTTCGCGGCAATCAAAGAAATTTTTTAAAAGTCTGAATAAAATATTTAAAAGATTGAACGAATTCAATCTAAAGGGCCAAAAGGACAAATGTAAATTTATAACCAAATATACTGAATTTCTTGGTCATATCATAACTCCCGATGGTATTACTCCGAACCCGGAAAAGATAAAGGATATTAAAGATTTGAAATTACCGGGAAGTGTCAAGCAGATTTATTGGGTTATTTGGCTCTTACAGGAAGTTTATAATAAACTATTCGAAAATAGCCAATCCAATGATAAAGTATATTAAAAAAATACTCATATAAATATGCGAGGCGAGGAATACATAGACTCTCTGAGAAATGAAAAACTCTACTCACAACATACCCCATACTATCCTACCCAAATGGCTATTGGTGCGGTCCTGAGTCAAAAAGGTAAACCTATTTGTTATCGCAGCCTTACTTTAAATAGCGCCGAAGGAAATTATCATACTTTGGAGAAAGAACCGTTGACCATTGTCTGGAGTATGAAACACATTAGATCATATTTGTGTGGAGGAAATTTTTGGTGAGAAGTGACCATCAACAGATGAAAGGGTTATATTTTTTGAAGGAGCCAAATTCTAGAATAATTCGATGAAAAATACCCTTGGGAGAATTTGAGTTTGATGATGTATATTTAAAGGGAAATGTTAATAAGGTTGCCGACTTTTTTAATCACTGTTTGAGCTGAAAGCTAATTATATGAGCACTCTTCGCAGTGCCAACAAAGATTTTAATGAATACTTTCTCATAAGTCAGACGGTTGGTAATAGGTATTTAATAGTTATAGAAAGCAAATTAGAATTTTTAATCATAAAGAGAAAGAAACAGAAACCTTTTATAATAAATATAAAATATTTTAGGTCGAGATGAAAGATCTGTCAAATGAATTTTAAATGACATTTTTAGGAGAGAATTGAATAAAGTTACAGTGGTAATTTATTCCGAACGAAGCGATTCGAGTTATGTTATCCAAAATAAATTAATTCAACTTTTTTCAAATGACAACAATTTAAAATTTTTAAAATGCACAAAATTGGCAGTGGACATTCAAAACGTGGAAACCAATCATAGAGGTGTAGTTCAAAATTTCGAAGAATTGAGTTTTAAGTATTTTTATCCAAATTTAGTTAACTATATAAATAATTGCCAGGTGTGTGCCGAAAATAAGTACGATACACCCAATAGGCCAAACCAGATTGTCCATGCAGACATATTTCATGTTCACAAAAATTACGTTTTGATTACCATTTAATAACGGAACATTAATGTCCACACCAAATTCAGATTCAGGCAACTCAGATATCGAGAGATTACACTCTACGCCTTTAGAGCATATTAGAGTAATTCAAAGAAGCAACGAGAATATGAATACAGATGGTTTGGTCATTGGGGCGGTAGGATATTATAATAATTCAATTCATTCCACCATAGGAATTAAGGTTAAGGATTTTATTAACCGAACGCAAGAAAGCAGATTAAACCTATACCGAATTATAACACAAATAAATTGTATGTAATAATATAATATACAGAGACGAAGACATAAAACTGCTAAAAGATGCAATAAATATAATCCTGTTAGGATAAAACGCATTGACATCGCACAGTTAAAACGATTTTTAAAATTTTATTAGATGAAAAGAAAATAAACCAGACAATCGTAAGAGTTTGCTCTCACGCAACGTTTGTATATGTCCTCTATTAAGATGATTGAGTCGGCACTTTTCCTTTTAATAGTAGGAAGCAGGATATGTGATGATTGAAAGTGAACCTATTTCCGTGATTCGTAGATAAATAAAATAATACATGTTTTTTGTTTAGAAGATACTAGAGCGACCATTCATAAAGTCAAAAGAGAAGTTTCAAAAAATTTCTTAATAAAACAAGGTGAAATGTCATAAAGTCTGCAGGATAAAAAAATAGAGCTAGAACATTTAATGTTTACTGAATTTTGGGGAAAGAACCATAAAATGGATATTCCGAAATATGGATGATGGGGACAGAGAAATGATTGTACACACTTTGCAAAAATTGACATGAAACAGCAGCGGGTGGTAGGAAACTTAGACAAACAGATAAAGATCAATAGGGACATACAACAATTTATGAAAAATATCCATTTGCTCTTAGAAGCAAATAAGATCTTGTTTAACGCATGTCAAAAAAATTTTATGAATTAAAATTTATTGTTTTCTGCTTAGGTTCATTTATTAATTTAATTTCTTAAAATCATTAGAAAGAAATTTTATTTACAAATGTATGCGGACGTTTTCTAAAGAACACAAGAAAATTAGACGCTGGCAGAATGCAATACCGCATTTGCAGGACCGCTAAATCCATTATCAGCGTTCTTCGGATCTATCTACTTTAAGTTGTGCATATTGTAAACATCATATATTTAACCAACCAATTTTGTAAATAAGAATACGAGGAATATTCATATCAATATCGACACATAAACAAAGTATTTCTTCACTGTTCTCTTTGAAACTTGTCTTATACATTTGTTTTTGCAGTTTTGTATTAAATATCGATTGATCACGAATGCAAATTTTGCTTTTGTCTGTCATTCTTACTTTTTTACCCACAACACTAAAGATGCTGTTCCAGTATCATATTAACTGTTGTGGAGTTAGATAGGATGGAATGGGAAAAAAATAAAAATAAAAAAATTATAAAAAATATACCAGTCATAAAATATAATATTTACCGGCTGATAATTAACCAACTCAAGGATAGGTTTGAGAGAATGTAGGAAAACATCTTTATGGCAAGATATAACGGAATGAGTAGATTTGTACTTACTAATGATGAAATTGATTTATATAATATTGTAAATCCAAATTTAGATACTTGAAATTTTACATTAGCTCATTGTCTAATGATGTAATTGTATTTGTAATTTCGGTTCTAGAACTCTTTAACAAGATGTATATAGCTAATTATATTATGACTGTTGCCAATAAAAGGGACATGTAAATTGATATTAATGAAACAAGTAAAATTTTTTACCAAAAATGGTACGACCTAAACCTAATCAAAAGTAGTAGCAGAAGAAAGATTTGTTGGAACTGTTATAAAAGAGATAGATATCGGAAATTTAATATTAATTAATGTTAAACATAATTTAACGAATTTTTGTTACAATTTCACATATTTTTTGGATGGAAGTTATTTTGTGAGAACTTAAAAATGTGGAATTCAAATAAATGATGATTTTTTAAGAAGATACGAAACTAAAATGAATATTGTAATCCCTAACTTTATTGTGATACTGCTGTAGTCGAAGTGGTAAACACGTTGGCTACAAACCTGGTTGACCAGGGTTCAACCCCTGCGGCAACCAAAAATAAAAAATGTTTTTTTCTGTTTAATGGTATAAATACATATTCAGAATTAACATTAAACATGCAGCCTCCTTCGTCGGTACTTCTCAATAGCATATTCGCCGGCGAAGTAAAATAACTAATAAAATTGCTATATCTATCTTTCTCTTTTCACCACCTCTCTTATCTCTCATCTATCCCTTTCCTAAAGAATGTAGCACGGTTACGAAAATAACTAAATACGCATTATTGCCTGAAGTGCTACTTCTCTTTATAAAAAAAAAAAAAAAAAAAAAAAAACCAAAGTATTGAATGTACCAATACTTACTTGCATTGTGATCCTTCCTGTAATTTACAAGAAAGATTTCTTATTGACATTAATTCAAAGAGACTCGAATTCTAAGGGAGGGCGAGTTATATATGCCATCCAAGAAGAGCCGATGGTTTTTTAAAGAATAGTTCATGAAATTGTTTGTAATAGTGAATTCGTTTTCTGCACATCTATGATCGTTGTGCTGATCATGCAGAAATAGTTCATAAGTCTAGGCTAAGAATATTTTAAGAGAAAAACAAAAGTTAGTTCTATTTAAACATTAAATGAAAGTGGTTGATTAAAGTACTCAAAATAAATAAAATTAAAAATCCTTTTGAAATAAATCTTTTTTTATTCAAACTAGTAAGATAAATAGCATACATATTTATGTACTATTTAATATCTTCTCTATCCCTTATACAAAAAGTTCTTGTAAAGAGATTTATGACTTAAAATTATGTATGCATGTATGTGCATATACATTGTTTAATTTAACATCTCTTATACCCTGTTCAGACATGTTTTCTTAATTGAGTCAATTTAATTTGGTATTCACACATGCTCAATTAAGCTTATTCAATTAGCATTTGACAGATGAAAACAAACATTATTTTTATTGTAATCGCGAAAGTTTTTTGTTTGCAAAGTTAAAAAATGGGCAAAAATTATTCTTAAAAAATTTTTTGGTAGTTTACAATAGAAATATTGAACTACTGCAGTTAGTGCTATCAAGTTTTGAATTAAAGCTACCTGTGTTAAATAAAAAAAAACAAAAGAATTTAATAATTCAGCAAAATTTAAGAAAGCAACAGCTGCACGTCCTTGAGATATTAAACAAGAATACAAATCAAGGGATATTGTGAAAGTTGGTAAGGAAAACGCAATAACTTTGTTCACATATATCATTGAAAGTTTTAGTTAACAGAATCGCCAGTCTGTAGTTTGGGAAGTCACCTGCAATTGCAATGATGATCAGTTTTTTAAGAGTCATTTTCGTATGACCCGTTCCAGTTTTGACATTCTTTATTGCTAACTAAATAAGTTAAATAAAATGAATACAAAGTGGCGCAGTACAATTCCACGACATAAACGTGTAGCCATCGCTTTATTTACACTAAGTTTTTCTGGCGAACACCGGGTTGTTTCTGCACTCTTTGGAGTTGGAAGATCAACCATTTGTTGTATTTTAGTTGAATTTTGCGAGAAAGTATGGTAGGCATTGTCTAAAATGTACATTAAGAAACTCCCTTCAACGCAGGAACTTGTAACAGAGTGTATTGATGGTTTTTGTCGCCTTGGTTTTCCACAATGTCTAGGAACTATTGGTAAGATAAAAATAAAAGGAGTTTTAAGATGACATACATATTTGAAAATCGGTCCACAATTAACGAAGGAGATTTATATTTTCAGATGGATGTCATCGAAATAAAACCAAGTGCAAATGATGCCGCTGACTATTATAATTACAAAGGATGGTATTCTTTTGTCCTTCTGGTTCTTGTGGATTACAGGTACAAAATATGATTGTGGTTTTATTCATTACATAATATATTTTATATATGTAAAATGTACAGATATAGCTTTTTATACATAAACATTAGTGCTCCCGGGCGTTGCAACGACTTCCAAATTTATAATTCTTCTCTATTAAAGAAGTTTTTGGCAGATAATGAAGTACCAGTTTGTATTTTAGGAGACTCTGCTTTTAAATTTTCCCCCAATTTAATGAAGCCCTACGCTTTTTCTACGCCCACAGTGGCATATATTTTGAGAAGGCGGCCAAAAATATTTTTTTTTTGTAGTTACCGATCTTAGTGTTTTCTTAATCATTTGAAAGTAATAACCAGTAAACCTCGAGAGGCAAAAATTTAGAAATTTGTTCCAACTATAACACACTGAACAGGGTGATCCAAAATAGACTTTCCGAACATTTTGTTAAAATGATTTTTTGTAGTAAATCTAATTTTCAAATTACTATAACTTTTTCATTTTAAGAGATATCAAATCAAAATAAGTTTTCTTTAATTATGCAGTTTGTTAGTTATCAGTGCTAGCAAAATAAAGTCATAACGTTTTTTAGAAGAATGAAATTTTTTGTTTCGAGAAAGGTCAAAATTCTTCAAAAATCTCGTGCTTAATAGAGCATAACTCCCTTCCGTACACCCACTTCAAGAAGATATTTCTCTCTGTTGTAGCGCAAATCCTCCCCTACACACATTTACCCCATTATATGTTTGCCAGGTTGCGACCTTGTGCACCAGAGCAATTTTTCTGACCAAGGGTCAGGTATTTTGTACAAAAATTAAAAAAAAAAAAATTTTTCTACAGAGTTATTTTTGAATTATATTTACTTTCTAACACAGAGCTAAAGGCAATTTTTTTTCAAATCTCCTTAAAAGATGGCGTTTATAACTTTTGCGATGGAATCCAGTGCTGTGTGCTTTCACACAGGCGTACGGCTGAACATGCTACCTCATCTGTAATTATGGGTGATATATATATATATTAAGGAATCAGAAGCTCTCGATGTTCCTGGCATGAAAATTCAATGCGATGTTCGTTGGAATAAGCATATTTTTCATGTTGCAAAAAAAGCATTCAATTGCCTAGGTATTCTGAAACGGTGTAAAAAATAATTCACTCCATCTGATCTCCTTACTATATATGTCACCTTTATCAGACCAAAAATGGAATACAACTCTAATGTATGAACCGGTGCTTCAAAGTCTATTTTGGAGTTACTCGACCGCATACAGGAGAGAGCGAAGAAGCTCATCGGTGATAGTAGGATATCCAGCTCTATTGACTTCACTGTTTTATCGTTACTACAACGAAATGTGCTCTTATTAAATCAGGGAACTCGTTTCTGAAAACCGTAATTTCATACGCGCAACGCGCTCTGCATCAAGAGGGCATTCCTTATATTCGTTTGGCCACTGAATCGTATGTGGAATAAACTCCCTGCCACTTTCAATGTGCAAAGATTCAAATCAAATTTCCACAAGCACTACTCCCTCTATCCCCCTTCCCACAACCTAATTTCCTAGTTCTGGCACAATGCATTGCCTAAGTAGGGGTCACCCCTGAGTGCCTGTCCTAATTAAAAAAAAAATATCCAAATGCACTATATTAGACCTATCACATTTGCAAAATCTAAATATTCAATGAAATTTTAGTTACCTATTAGAGTTGGTAATGGCAAATATATCATAAAACAATATGATCAAAAAGTATAATTAAATAATTAAAAAGTAAGTCTTAAATAAAATACGTGAATGCACATGTTTATAATGGCATTCTTTCGAATGTAAGTTTTATTATCACATAGATAAGGAAATGTAAGCTAATTCCTTGTTTAATTGAATAGCACAATTTTGTAAACAAAAGATGTACGCACACACTGCAGAAAAGCGAAAGAAAAAAGAACAAATTCGAGAAAGATATCTTCAGATAGGCCTTATAATAGACCAACCTAAATAAGGAAAAGGAAATTGGTATGACTAAAATAAAGCAAGAAGATTTTTTCCGATCCAAAAACGGCAGCATCTATCACAGGTGTAGATTGTGAGTTAAAAAGACTATTCAAAATCATATTACAAGTCTTAGCATGCAGCAGAAAGATGTATGCAAAAAAAATTCGGTGATTACGCCAATAAAATAGCTGCATTTTATAATGAAAAATACTCTTGGAGATATACATATGTTTTCAATGGTTCATTAAATTTGTATATTGGGAACAAATCACCCAACATAATTTACAAGAAAAAAGGAATAAAGACTACAGATTCTTTTGTGAACATAGCACAAGAAAAATGTCTAGAAGTTGTACTAATGAAGACCTAATCATCATTTTGTTGTGTACTTCAGACCCATATACGTCCAACATTCGATAAAAATGAAACAACTCCAGTCGAATTAGAAGAGGAAGCTACACAACTATTAGAAGATGAAAATCCATGCTATTTAGAAGGAATTTTTACTAAAGTTGCTTAATGTATAGTGGCTCTTTGATTTGAAAGTATACGTATTTATGTAAATTAATTAATATTAATTTTATAAATTGTTTTAGAAATATTTAAAAAGTTAAGTAAAACTTTGACTTAAATAGGATTTTTTCATAAAAACTTTTCGTTATTAAGAAAGTTTTAACTTTTTTAAAATCTAAATTTTTCTATTTCAAAAGGATGTTTAAAAAACCAACCTTTGGCCTTTATAAATATTGCGGGGGCCAAAATTTGGCGCCTTCTGACAAGATTTAATTTACAAAACTATTAATAATTATAATTTGTAACAATAAGTGTAGGGACATACATATGAAAAAAAATTTTTTTAATGTTTTAACACTTGTCTTTTATACTCAACTTCAGTTAATAATGGTAACGAATATTAAAGCATTTTTTTGTCGGTCGACTTTTATGCTTTTTATCAAAAATTAAAGCTTAAAATCCCACGTACCAAACAGAAAAAACCGCATATAAAAATTCCGATCCAATTAAAAGTTACGCCAAATGTGCCACTTTGCGGGCTTGTCACCCGAACAGAAGTTATTCAATTACAGAATATCGAAGTGCAGAAGAGTGGTAGATAATGCATTTGGCCATTTAAAGGCACATTTTCGTCGAGTTGGGAAAGGTTGTTATTATTTACAGATATAAAAACAATTCTTCCACTCTAAGCTACATTTATTTAAGTTATAATAAATTAACAAAAACCCTTACCATCAATGCTTTCAAGCGTAAGCTCTGTAAACAAATTTGCCTTACAGCATCCAATAATTTGGTGAACCCTTCCATACTGGCACCATGTGGAAGGCGACCCTCCTGACACACACATAGACGCCTTTTCTTTTCTGCAAAAATTGTGTTTTAAAAATGAGTTTTTTACAAATATTTGTATACTGGCTGATTACTTTTACATACCTGTACCGTTGTGTAAAGTTTGTAACTTAACTTGAATCTCTCGTGGGCTGTAGATAAATTCTAGCTTCGCCAGGTCTTCTGCCATCTTAGCATGCACATGGCCATTTTTTCTTTGCCCACGAAGTTCCTCCAGACAACCTGGCCACAAATCGAGTGGAGCTCCTTCACTGGCCTCATTCCACGCCAACCTCTTCATCTTCATTTTTTGCTGTTTACAAAAGACATTTGTTAAAATAAAATAAGATAATTTAAATTTGATTTAAATTTTTTATTAACTTATCTTCAGCTTCGCTTGCCATTTTCTTTTTATTTGTTTGTTTACATTTTTACATGCGGCTTGTCAATTTTATGAATTTTTTCTTCTCACTGGCAAGGGTTGTATTTCGTATTTTATTCAATTAGTGATGCAATTAAGTACTAATTACTCAATTTAGTAATTGACTTCTTATATGGTAAATTGAGATCAATTAAGGCCTTAATTGCGCAATTAAAGCGCAAGTCTGAACAGGGTATTAAGAATTTATTCTTGTGTGTAGCATAGCATTGTATGTATGTTTGCATGCATACATCAAATTCTACCATTTTAATAGTTTTTCTTAATTTTTACATTTAATTTTGCATTGGTTTTAAAAAGTTAAAAAAAGCGGATCATACACAAGGAAGTTTTTCGTGTCTTAAAAATTGATTAAATAAAAATTAAAATAAATTAAATTATATAAATTTGTTGCTCGAAAAGCAACAAAGTGTTTTCTTTTTAAATGAACCATAGAACCAAGGTTTGTTAGCGAAAATATGTATGTATAGTATGTTAGAATTTTAAAAATAAAATTTGTTAAAATTGTAGAATGTATGAAATTCATCGTTAATAAAATTTTCATATAAATATCACTAAAAATGTTTCTACCTTTGTTCTCAGTGCACGGGTGAACTAAAACTGCTGTGACAAGACATAGTATTCAAAACAAACTAAAAACCGTACAAACATGCTTGACTTAGAAATATAGGTTCCCTGTAAATTTCAGCTGTATGTCTATAATGGTTCAAAAATATGGCCACAAACATCATGTAACTATTGGGACACGGTTTAATTTTAAAAACCACATTATATATTTGTTGTACTGGACTTAGCAATATAGTTTAACCATATACATAGATCAAATTACATCAGCTATAGGGGTTCCTTTTAATATCCAAATTAAAATTTTATACTTGCTGTTGTAGCAGAACTAGCACTCAGGTTCTTTGCAAATTTTAACCGTCAGTCTATAACGGTTCAACAGTTTAGCCATATATATTTAATTATATCAAATATTGTAACACCCTTCAATTTTAAAATTCAAATATTTATACTTCTTACTATAGCAAAGAAAATATTTGACATTTTGTGTATTTTTCAAGTGTGTAAAAGTCACATTACATCAATTTCGGAAACATCCTTTAATTTCTAAGTTCAAATTGTAAACTTGTTGCTATAGCGGACTAAGCAACTAAGGTCCCTCGTAAGTTTCAGCTGTCTACTATAACGGTATCAAATAACATCAACTATTACATCAAATTACATCAACTATTAAGACACCCTAAAATTTCATATCCAAATTTTATACTTGTTATAGCGGAGTAAGCAATGGGGGTTCTTTAAAATTTCAACCAGTTATCACAGCCATTCAAAAGTATGTTATTATAATGATCTTAGTTATCGGCAGTGGCGGATTTACGAGGGGGGGCTTTCGGGCTGAAGCACCCCCTAAAACATTAAAAATTATAATAATAAATTGACCTCTATTAAAATATTTATTTTTAAGAATGGCCTATTTCCATTCTAATTCTGTTTTTACACGGTAGATTGGTTCTAGAAAAAAACGTGTAAAAAAACATGTAAAAGAAGACATTGATCGTGTGCAAAAATTGGTGATTGGTTTCTTGTCTCTAAAACCTATTAGAATTATTGAAAAACCAGGATTTTTAAAGAAATTATATGAAAGAAAGAAGAAAAAAAGATATGTACTCTATGCATAAAAGTATTTCAAATTAAATGTATGACAAGGAACTAAAGACAATTAAATTAAACAGCTAAGTTGTTAACTAAAAAATATGTTATTAAATTTTTAAGAAAAAAAATTGAAAAGTGCTTTTACTGAACACGTCAGATTGCATTGATTGTATCCAAAAAAGGGAATTCCCCTGTAATTCATCATTGATAAATGTAAAAGGTTTTATTCATTTAATGTAAGTGTTCATCAATAGTGGGATATCTTCACTTTCTTTAAGAAAAAAGTGAAAAGTGAGTGGTAATAAAAATGAAAATGAGGAGTGCGGCCTCGAAATGCAAGATTGCGCTGTCGCTGTTGTTGTTCCATCAACAAGTCATGCGTGTCCTCAGGTGGAGCTCCCACAGGCAGGTAGACCCACGGATTTTACAAATGCCAATGTCATATTTGGCAATTTCGTTAGAAAGGCTAGTATGACTGATAAAGAAACGTATAGCATTTTAACTAAAACTTGGGTCTCAGATGGCTCACATGTTTTTCCAACTAATTTAGAATCTGGACAAAAAAGGAAATTTAATTTAAAGTGGCTGGTCGAGAGCCCATGTCATATAGTTAAAAAGAAGAAGGCGTGTGTTGCCGTGTATGTGTTATATTTGGGCCCAAAGAGGCTGGTATGAAAAAGAAAACGCCTCTAGGGCATTTAGTGAGGGCACCAATTAAAAAATATAAACATGCCCTAGAGTTGTTTAGGGACCATAACAACAATAAATATCAGAAAGTGTCATTCTTAAAAAGCACCAAATTTGTGAAAAGGTATGAAAACCCAGAAAACAAAATTGACGTTTTGCTGGAATCTAAAGCAAATGAAAGGATCGCTGAAAATAGAAAACGATTGGTGCCCATAGTAAAGACTATTATTCTAAGTGGGACTGAGAATATAGCTTTGCGTGGGCATCGAGATGATGGCCCTTTAGATTTGCAACATCAGACTGAACACGAGGGAAAATTCAGAGCCTTGCTACGATTTCGGGTTGACGCTGGCGATACGTATCTAAAGAATCACCTTCAAAGTGCTCCCAAAAATGCTACTTTTATCAGCAAAATCACGCAGAACGACCTAATTGAGTGCTGTGGAGATGTTATTGTAGAAAAAATTGTAGAAGAAATAAAAAATCACATTATTTCTCATTGTTTGCAGATGAAACCCGGGACACTAGCTCTATTGAGCAGATGACTGTATGCCTTAGATATCTGGACATCGATCAAGGTCAGATTAAGGAAATGTTTATTGGGCTTGTAGAAGCGAAGGGCGGCCTTACTTTGGAATAACTAACAACACTTTTAATAGACAAACTTCAAGAACTGTGGCTCGATATTGCTAATTTAAGAGGTCAAACGTATGATGGATGCTCCAACATGTCAGGCCATTTTCAAAAAGTGCAAGCGAGAATTAAACAGTTAAATCCTCTTGCAGTGTATGTACATTGTACATCACATCAATTGAATTTGGTTTTAAGCCATACATGTTCTGAGGTGGTAAGTCCTCGAAGTGTCAGGACTCAGATTCATCGAGCAAATGCTGAGGCCTCCAATCCACGTACTATTATAGGATAAATGTTTTCAACCCGTTTTTAGATGAAATTAATACTAGATTTTCTACGGAACTCACCAAACTTTTCAGTCTTGTCCCGGCATTTATAAAACCAGCTGAATATGATGATGAGGTTGTGAATGCAGCAAAAAAGTATTGTGAGGAATCTAGTACATTCCAATTGTGCAATGAAATATCAATGTGGCGAGAATAATGGCAGCAAAATAAAGGCAAGGCCCCATCAACAGCTATCGATGCTTTTGGTAATACTTCAGTTAGGTTTTGTCCTAACATAAAAAAAACTTCTGCACTTGCTTTGTGTCCTGCCTGTTACGTCATGCACAGGAGAAAGAATTTTTTCCAGTGTGAAACTGATAAAAACTTACCTCAGAACAACAATGCGGGAAGACAGACTTAATGGCCTTGCGCCAATGAATATTCACAAGAATACAATTAACATCGATCCCTTACAGGTAATACTTATAGTCTTAAACTCTTTATTTGCCAAAATATCATAATATATATATCAAACTAGATAGTAGATTTTATATTAGTTATACTAAGTGTATTTCGAAAAAAATTAAATCTTAAACTCAAAGTATGTATTTTGAATTAAACCACCTACTCAAAATGCTAAAAAAACTTGATCTTTTTTTTCCAATATTTATGAAGTAAAAAAACGATTTACACTTTGTATTTTTACTATTCCATGAAAGGGTAAGAACATAGGTGTTCAGCCTAAATGTTTTAATAATTTAATTTAAAAAAAGTATATTGATGGAAGAATTAATAAATATCTGCATTTTAGGTAATTGACAAGTTCGCACAAAAACACATAAGACGACTGCATTACAATGAAAGCGGCAGAGATAAAGAGTAGGGTGCAAATGAAGGACTGTGACAGCATGTATTTAATCAAATAATAATATAAAGATTTATGTATTTTAAAATAAATTCTTTTTACATTTTAATGTAGGCACTGCTTTACTTTCCTTTTCAAATTTTTATTAAAACACATTTGCAAATGTAAAGAAACAAAGTGTTTTAATTCGTAAAATAGCTTGGCTTTAATAGCTCAAATTCCAAAAATTTCCAGGTACCCACCATGTCGCTTTATACTGGAGGAAAAACTGTCGGTATCGAAATTTTTTTAAGTTACGGAAATTTACAGTTTTTATAAATATATTGTAATACCTCAAGCAATTTGAAGCAGTTTGGGTCAATTTGGGTATCATACGAGAATTCCTATAAAGCGCGCTATACATCACAAGCAAATTGTTAATCCGTTATGCTGCTTAAGAAATAAAAACAGGAAATTCGCCATTAAATCTAGTTTTAGCAGATATCCTGAAAGCTGTACATATAACAAATTGTTTTATTACAAAAGGAAGCAAATTTCTCTTAACAAAGAGAAACTATTCTCAAAATAGTTAATAAAAGTTCAATAACATTTATCCTGACAGGTTATTTAAAAAGCGCTCCTATAATACAATATTTGAAATATTGCAAATTATATATAAAAACTTTAGGGGTCCGTTACTTTGAATATATGAGGTTTTGGAGGGCTAAACTAAACTGGATTTATTTCTTAAATAAAAATAAAATAGAACAAATTTAATAGAATAGTTAAGTAAATAAAACTTAAAAAGCTCCTTATAGAATTCTTTGATTGAATACTCTTACTTTTATCTACGACAAAAACAAAACGTTTTTAGTTTTAAATTTGTTAATTACATTTCATCTGTGTATTTTGTAGTAACTAGAATATACATATATTTTTACTAATAAGACTCGATTTTTGAGTTTAAAATTGGTTCTTAAAAGCAATAAGTATTAAGAGTTAATAGGAGTTGCTAGGTAAAAACGTTAAATTTTTTCAAGTGCAGATTAGCTATTAAGCTCTTATTTTGTGTTTTTAAATACAATGTTCAAAACAAGTTTATCAACCGAATCGTGTTTAATACCTATTTTTAACTTTAAACCTTAAATAGAAAATTTATGAATAAGACCGATATTATATAACACCTATCTTTAGAAAAAGAATATCGATGAGATGTTCGCAAATATGAGACATATTTACCAGAAGGGATTACTAATTACCACCCCACATATACGCCAATACCATGCGCTTTTTGGCATAAAGTCATCTCGCTAGAAGAATATCTTATAAGAAGTAAAGGAAAAAAACAAAAGAAAAAGTAAAAACAAAAAAAGTAGAGCAAGAAGAAAGCTCAAACTAAAGAAATAGAAGGCAGAAGTAGTAAGGGTATTGGCAAAGGGAATAGAAAATTATATAAAAAAATTAAGAGAAAAAGTTCGTGGATAGGAAAATCGCAATCCAAGACAGCCCAGGTAGTGATAATAAATAAAAACTATAATTAGCCTTGTGATCATCAAGTCTACCAAGTTTATTGAAACAAAATCATTTGACAAACAGAGGAGAAAAACGAACTCTAAGTTCTGTGTTTGCCTATTTATATGTAGATTTTAATGGTGATAGAATAAACAACAGCTTAAATATAGAGCTTGGCCGCACAATATATATATAATATATATATATATATATATATATATATATATATATATATGTGGCACCCTGTCACCAATAATTACCAATACCTGCAATAACCAGTATCCAATTACAAAATGGCATGCACATGCAGCAATTGCATTTGTAAAATGTTTTTCTCTTCCCTTTTTCTAGTTAGCAGCCGAGATCTCAACACGCAAATCAAATTTAAATTCTTCTTAATAAAAATATTTAAATAAATAGCAATTTTAGTATATGTTCAATAAACCTGCAAATTTTATATTCTTGGGACGACACTGTAAGTAAAATCTAACATAAAACCCAAGTTGGTGACCCCGACGAATAGTAAAGCAACATTTAAATCGCTGGTGAGAAGAAAATAGCAACTAGCAATTTAACACCAGCATCTGCGGTGGCTAAGCAGAACGATAGCGACGATCAGACACCACAGCACACCAACGATAGGGTATCAGCCATTTACGCCCGGTTACCTTTTCCAGAGATGTGCGTGGTTTATTTCTATGGATTTTTGGTTTAGTGCATCGGGCATAACCGCCGACAAACAGAAAGCAGCAACCATGGTTGCGGCATTGAAGCCTGAAACTATCGCACAGCTTACTGATGTTATATCGTCATTGCCGCCATTCGAGCGCTTTGAATATATCAAACAGCGAATTATTGATCACTTTGCTGACAGCGAGCAACGACGACTTAACCGGCTTTTATCAGAAATGCCTCTAGGTGACAAAAAGCCCTTTGTCACCTAGAGGTGACAACTCTCTTTGAGATGAGAAGAGTCGCAGGAAAATCTGTAGGCGAAGCAGCGCTTAAGGGCTTGTGGACAAAACGTTTGCCCACATTTGCTCAGCCTGTAGTCGCAGCATCTTCCGACACAGCATCAGAGTTCACTAAGATAGCTGCTTCAATTGTCGATGCTATTTCTCCTTACCACGTATGTAATGTAGCAATAGAGCCGGCCAACGAAATAAAAGAACTTCGTGCAGCAATAATGGAACTTAATAAAAAGATCGAACACCTCACAACACGCTCACGTTCACGGTCTCGCAGGCCCACGCATACATAACATCGTTCTCAGCACCGTCAAACTGCAAACGACGAAAAGAGAAACAGTACAGATTTTGACGAGTGTTGGTACCAAAAGAAATATGGACACAACGCACGTAAATGTCACAGCCCTTGCAGCCACAAGCAACGCAAGGTTTATACGGTTACAGCCCAATCTTCAAATTGACTTGTAAGGCTGGTGGAGCAATTCAGCGAAAAATCATCCACTAAATGCCAAATTTTTCGCCTTCAATTAACCGACAAATTCACAAACAAAGAATTCTTAGTTGATAGTGGTGCCGATGTCTCGGTGCTTCCTCTTGCTGCGAAAACTTAAAATATCCATTCTAGTGCCGTATCATTGTGTGCTGCGAATGGTACACCAATCAAAGTCATTGGCGAAGGGCGAATTAAGTTAGACCTCGGGCTTAAACGAAATTTTGCATGGTCAATAATTATTGCCGATATAACGATACCTATAATAGGTTCGGATTTTATCAAACATCATGATCTCTTAATCGATCTGCGGCGTAACCGATTGATAGACAATATTACCGGCCGCGACTTTAAGCTACATCTACCATCGACTACAAAAGTCAATTCCATTGATACATTCAGCTCATACAACCCGTTTGCAGACTTGCTACATGAATTTAACGACATCACGGTACTTTCACCTTACGGGTCCAAAACTAAATCGACAATTATTCACCGGATCGAAACGACAGGGCATCCCACTTTTTGCCGGCCTAGGCGACTGCCACCCGAAAAGCTCAACGCAGCTAAAAAAGAGTTTGCATTTCTTACTAGAGCTGAAATATTCGAGCCTTCAAAAAGCAATTGGAGTAGTCCATTACATATGGTTAAAAAAGGCGATGGCACATGGCGACCTTGCGGGGATTACCGCGCGCTTAATGCGCAAACAGTACCAGACCGATATCCCTTGCCTTATTTAACAGATTTCACGTGCAACCTAGAAGGTAAGAAAATTTTTTCGAAAATAGATTTGCAAAAGGCATTTCACCAGATCCCGATATACCCCGACGATGTTCCAAAAACGGCCATAAGCACACCCAGCGGCTGATTGACGATGTCTTCAGAGGTCTTGATTTCGTATTTCCCTACATCGACGACATTTTCGTAGCCTCCGCAACATTTGAACAACATCACCAAGATCTCCGCTTAGTGTTTCAGCGCCTCCGAGAAAACCGCCTAGCAATTAAAAAAGTGTGCTTTTGGTAAGTCTGAAATTATTATTATTGAGGGTATTCGGCCATCGCCCGAAAAAACTGCTGTAATAAAAGAAGGTTATAAATTTTGCCGACTTAGCAGCAGAACAAGCTAATGACGAAGAGCTACAACATTTTTTGCATAATCAAGGTGCGCCAAAAATTCACTTTTATTAAAGAGTATTCGACCGTTCATTACTAAGAAATTACGTCGGCATATCTTTAACAAGTTACATAACCTAGCTCACCCTGGAATACGTGGTACAACTTTACTCGTGACTTCAAGATTTTGCTGGCCAGGCATGAAAAAAGACGTCGCCAAAATGGTCAAAACATGCTTACCATGCCAGCGATCTGAAATACAACGTCACACGCAATCGAAACCCAGCAGTTACGAGCCACCTCGCGAAATGTTTTCGCATATTAACATCGATATTGTCGGCCCATTTCCTTTGTGTGATGGGCAGCGATATTGCCTTACAATCATCGATAGGTTTACGCGATGGCCCGAGGCTATACCAATACCTGATATCTCTGCTGAAGCGATTGAAAAATCCTTGGTGACCCATTGGATATCCAGATTCGGAGTTCCACAACGAATAACGTCTGATAGAGGCAGGCAATTTGAGTGTTCAGTTTTCGCCGAGCTAATGCAAACGATTGGTGCGACTCATTTACGAACGACCGCTTACCATCCGCAAGCGCACGGCCTTGTAGAAAGATGGCACAGAACACTTAAATCAGCCATTTTATGTCATGACTCTTCAAAATGGGTTTACCACCTTCCAACAATTCTACTCGGCCTTCGTGTTGTATACAAACCTGACGTAAAAGCTCGTTTATGGTACAACCTTAAAAATTCCAGGAGAATTTTTTTTCAACAGTATACCTAATGAAAATTCTAGCAATTTCATAGCAGAATTTCGCAATTCAATGAAGAAACTACAGCCGACGCAAATATCGCATCACTCTACAAAGAAAACATTTGTTTCAAAAGACCTGCAATCGTCAACACACGTTTTTATCCGAAACGACTCAATTCGTCCCTCGCTTACTCACCCATATGATAGCCCATTTATGGTTTTAAAACGCTTCAGCAAATATTTCACGATAATAGTGCGCGGACGAAAGACAAATATAAGCATCGACCGTTTAAAACCTTGTTTTCTACCAGCATCAGAAGTTTTGAATCAAGCTGAACCAGAAGCAATACAGCCTACGTCAACTGACAGTCTACCCATCACACCACATGTTGTAGAAAGTAACTTCGATCAGTTTTCAAACCATGATTCGTCAGTACGAAATGACCACGGCAATGTAACACATGCCTTCGGCTCAACAGACACCGGGTTACCGGCATCAGGCTCAAAAACAACTTCCAGAGGAAGACGCATTAACCTCCCGGTTAGATTCCAATAACTTTTTTCCATCGAGGGGAGTAATGTGGCACCCTGTCACCAATAATTACCAATTACTACCTACCTGCAATAACCGGTATCCAATTACAAAATGGCATGCACATGCAGCAATTGCATTTGTAAAATGTTTTTCTCTTCGCTTTTTCTGGTTAGCAGTCGAGATCTCAACACGCAAATCAAATTTAAATTCTTCTTTATAAAAATATTTGAATAAATAGTAATTTTAGTATATGTTCAATAAACCTGCAAATTTTATATTCTTGGGACGACACTGTAAGTAAAATCTAACATAAAACCCAAATATATATATCTATATAAATACAGTGAAGGACTTAAGTATAGGCACAAGGTGCAAAATGAAGCAAACAGTAATTTTTTTGATATTGATTATCATCAAATGTTTATTTTTAGAACGTAAAATGGTTCTTACAAACCTTCATATAAGAAGTAATCAAAAAATTTGAACAGATTTCATTCGCCGATAGAATAACAACAAAAAAAATTTAAAAATATCGATTCATTGTTAACGGAAATAAAAGACGATTATAAATTCGCCAATCTGGCAATACTGTATTTTTTGACAGAATGGAATGTTCCGTTATTATTTTCAATTTGTTTCAGTTGGTGAAAAGTAAGAAAAATTTGTTAAAAATAATAATTTCTTTGTCGTTTTCTAAAAAATGTGTCCTTAATTAAGTGAAACTACAGAATCACAGCGAAAAATAATTCTCCATCTGCATAACCAAGGCAAATCTTTTGCTGAGATTGGCGAATTAATGGATCGAAGCCGTTTTACTATTTGGACAATAATTAATCGTTTTAAAGGTAAAACTAACTTTGAAAGTGCTAAACGCTGTGGTCGTCCCAGAAAATTAACTGAGAGAGAACGTGCCCAAATAATACGGAAAGTTAAAATTGATCCGAAAACAACATCTACACAGCTGGCAGCGGACGTCAAGGAAAATTTCGGTAAGGACGTGCACTCTAAAACGGTTCAGAGATTACTACATGAAGCCGGTTATAAATCACGTGTTGCTAGACGAAAACCATTAATATCTGCAGTTAATAAAAAAAGACGTATGGATTATACAAAACAATTTGAAAATTCGCCATTCAGTTTCTGGGAACAGGTTCTCTTCTCAGACGAAAGCAAATTTAATATTTTTAAGCCTGATGGACATTCACGAGTATGGCGAAAACGTAATACTGCATATGACGAAAAAAAATCTTACACCAACAGTAAAGTATGGTGGCGGAGGAGTTATGATCTGGGGCTGTGTGTCTGCAGCGGGTGTCGGAGAACTAGTCTTCATTGATGAAATAATGAACAAGACTGTTTACTTAAATATTTTGAAGGAAAATGTTAAGAAAAGCGCCATTAAATTGGGTTTGTCAGAGTCATTTACATTCCAGCATGACAATGACCCCAAACATTCTGCTCACGACTTCAAGATGTGGCTTGCATATAACACCGCACATGTATTGCCACATCCTCCGCAGTCCCCAACCTAAATCCCATTAAGCATTTGTGGGAGGAGCTAGACCGAAGAATTCGGAAACGCAATATTTCAAACAGATGTGAGCTTAAAACAGCTTTAACCGAAGAAAAGCTTAAAATTGATAAAAATTTTACAAAAAAATTAGTACACTCTATGCCTAATAGACTTAAAGCCGTTATTAAGCAGAATGGACTGCCAACAAAATACTAATTTGAGTTTCTGACTAGTTTTGATTCCGTTAACAAAGAATGTGCCTATACTTTTGTCCCACAGAAAATCAAGTTTTTTAAACCTTTTCATTATTTTTCTACCACCGAATAAAATCTGTTGGACTTTTTTTGGTTATTTTTAATATGAATTACATTTATAATTATTATATGTTCTTTAAATAAATATTTGATACTTACAAATGTGAAAAAAACATATTTTGTTTCATTTTGCAGCTTGTGCCTATACTTAAGTCCTTCACTGTATATATAGCTGCATCTTTTAGGAATTATGTATGTGAATAAGAAATAGTACTTCAAATATGAAATAGTATATGGCTTCAGCCATAAATAATTTGGGGAAAATACTAGTAAATTATAAGAAATCAGACTTTAGAGGGTGCTTTATACACACAATAAAATTTCAATTAGATGAAATTGAACTTCTAAAGCGACAATCTTATAACCATAAATAGAAAAGCAATAATCAAGAAAAAAGAACAGAATAAGAGCCGTTTCCATAAATATATTATAAATGCACAAACTCTTTTAGAATAGGCGTTAATAAGTGCGTCTAAAAAAGGAAATACTATAAGATTCAACAAATACGGCGAATCAAGAATATATTTTCCTTCTAAAAATTACTTGAAATAATCGCTAACTAACATCCTTCCTCTAAAATAAAATTATTTAAAGTAGGATTAGCAAAAAATGGGGACGTTTACCTTTTAAGTTTTGTTTTCAATATTATATTAGATAACAGAGCAAAAACTTTATTGGGAGTTTCAAAAATTTTTCACAGGTATACATACATATATAAAACAACAAAGGCAGGGGCACAAATACAGGCTTTACTTAGCACTTTTAGTCATAGAAATATGAACATTAATAATTACCATGAAAAACTGCCAAATATTATTGTAGAATTAAGTGAATTAATTTGTTACTCAGTTCAAGCTGATACAATTAAGCTAATAAATTAATTAAAAATAAATGTAGAACGGTGAATTGAAACAAACAGTTTTTACATCTAGGCCAAAGGACTCAAATGACGCTGAACAATTAGCACTCGAATTGGAAAAAGACTTTTTTAAACAAGTTTATATTTCTTAAAAAATAGAAATATATAAACAGAATAAAAATCGAACAAATAGGAACAATAATTTTAGTAAAAACAGTTACCAAAACATCAGCAAGAAAAATATCTTTAATCATACCTTAAAATTATCATGTTATTTTCTCGAATAACTTATTTTAATCACCGATATTGATTATTGGAGGTGAAAGCACGTCTCGATGGCCATTTCGCTACCGCTTACCTAGCTTTTCAGGAAACTTTTCATAATTATTTAATATGAACTAAAGACTCTTGTCTAAACAATCTTTTCTGATTTTTAAAAATAATACAAGGTTTAATTGTTAAATTTTTGATTTTTCGATACCCTGGTGCAGTTTTTTTTTAAATACTGAATTTAATTTTCAGCAAATTTATTTTAATGTTTTCCTATAGTTAGCGAGCAAAATTTAAAATATTCCGGACTCTATTAGAAGATTATATATTTTCTGCCTTAAAAATTTTATGATATTCAAATTAAAAAATACAAAATTATTGCATTATTGTGTTTTTTACCAAAAAACGGCCACCAATAAAATTTTTTACATATGTAGAAAAAAAAATTTCCTAAGGAATCTATAAAAATTTTTTAATTTTTGTTTAAGCTAACTATATGTGTATACACTTAAACCAAAATTCGTATAAACTTGATCAGTCTTGTAGAGGATAGAGGTCCTTCAATTTGACCTATTTTACATTGAAATTTTGATTTTAGCCTTTATGTTCTAAAATCCCAAAGCTGGGATCGGAAAAAGATTACTATAAAAAACTATATAAGTATACTCCGAATTGTTGCTGAAAGGTTTTCATGAGCCGTAGTCCATATGTAGACTTTATAGGCAAAAGAGTAAAAAATTCCAATTTTGGGATTTTTGGTCTTTATTTAGGGTATTGTGGTATTGTGTAGTTTTTTGAAAAGAATATTGGCTTTCAACAGAATAGTGACCCAAAGCATTCATCAAAATTAGTGAAGAATTGGCTTGTAAATGTGAAATTTACCACAATGGTATGGCCAGCCCAAATCTCAATCCAATCGTAAGTTTATGGTAGATTGTGGAAAGACGACTGGGAAGTTAATAAACACCCCCAACTAGCATTAAAGACCTTTAGAGCAGAGTGGAGACATTGGAGCCGATATACCTATGAAGACATGTCAAAGCTTAGTCAGAAGCATGACTCAGCACGTTGCGGCAGTTTAAAAAAGCCTTGTGGCTTCACAAAATACTAAATTTTACCACATTCAAAAAAGGCAAACTGAACACTCTTAATGCATTAAATTCAGTAACCTGTTAAGGCTGAAGTTGTTGTTTTTCTTTCTATTTGTTTTTATATTTGTAATCTTTAATATGTGTTATTAAATGAAGTATGTATATATAAATATATACTTTTTTAATGTTCACTTTTGCTTCATAGTGTAATTTACAAATCTATCCAGGCAAAAAAAAAACGTGTTGCATAAAAAACTAGAGTAAACGGCTTGGCCGATATCCAAATACACGACCATAGCAGAGGAGTATTTGAGCATAAGCTGGATATTATCCACTTTTCAGGGATGGTGCTATATGATACACTTCTGATATAAAAAAATTAAACATGGTCTTTAGGGCCTAGTAAATGCCTACAGTACGGTTCCTTAATCTGCATGTTTATGTTTAAAACATTTTAAAGTTAAAAAACCAAAGAATTATTAACAACAACAATACATATAAAATCAACAAAGAAAAAACATATCAATTCAAGACAAAAAAAAAATACAATAATAACAGTGATGGCACGACAAGTCGCATGTGACCAGCTCAGGGCTTTTATGGCTCTTTGCGACGCAAATTGTACCAAAAAAAGTACCTTTCCTTTTTCCTAGTTTTTTTCCTCTTTTTTTATAGTAATTGTAATTTTATTTTACTTGCACCTTTGTGGTGACTGTTGTTTGACTAGTTAGTGGCGAAGGTATAACACTGGTCACTAAATAGTCACAAAAACATCAGTTTTTCACAGGGGTGTTAGTATTATTAAATAAACAAAAGGTTTGAGTCTTTGTATTTGTAATGGCAGGAAGATTTAGAATCGATTTCTGCAACATACGTGGATTAAGAGCGAATTTCTTCTCTGTGTATGCACACAGTTGTCTCCATCGGCCTGATATTTTCGCCTTATGTGAGACCCAAGTATCTGAGGATGCTGATCCACAGGATTTTCATTTGCCTGGGTACTCTCTTCTATCTTTTTTTAGTCTACATAGGGGCCTTGCGATGTACATTCGTAATGAAGTCGTGTACCAGTGCCAGCAATCATTAGGCACAAATGATCCTGAATTTAACTGTCTTTGGGTTAAATTCAAAATCTGGTCACACTTCTTACATTTCGGGTTTTTATACAGAAGCCCAAACGCGGGAAGGGATAAATCTATTTCCGGCTTCGATGCCCTTTCCGATTCCATATCGAGAATCCTAGAAAGCTGTCCGAACAGTGAAATTGTTGTTGCTGGTGATTTCAATGTTCACAACTTGTCTTGGATTCGCCATTCGAACCGTACAACCCTAGAGGGCCAATATATTAAGCTATTCGCCGCGCACAACCACCTCGCGCAATTAATTAACGAGCCAACACATATTTCGTGTGTTGAAGGGCAACAACATAATACTCTCGACCTTTTCCTTACCTCACACCCTGATAAGTATGAGGTAAGTATTCTTGCGCCTCTCGGTAACTCGGATCACTGCACCATTTCCGCCTCCTTTTCGGTCGCTAATCTTCATAACGTTTCAAAAATGGCCACGAAACGTTTAAAATATATGTACGAAAAGGCTCGTTGGGCTGAGCTCAACGAATTTTTTCGGCATTTTAATTGGAAACTTTGTTTTCTGGACAATAAAGTCGATGCCATGGCAGAAATGGTTGTGAACATTATTTTGCTTGGAATGAAAACTTTTATTCCATCTAAGCAAATCCGTGTTAATCCAAGAAAGAATTCTTGGTTTAATCAGACGTGCAAAAATGCAGTCAGATCCAGAGAGGAAGCATTCAGTATATGGCGGTGTAACAAAAACGCCGTAACTGATTTGCTACGCAAAAAGGCAAGATCTTCGTGTGCCAAAGTACTAAGACGCGAAAAAGCTTTATACGAGCAGCGCCTTCGTGCTAAAGTTCTTACTACTTCTCGGGGTAGCAAGAGCTTTTGGTCGTTCGTTAAAAGAGTGAAGGATAATGCTAGTTCCTCAATTCCGCCTCTTTTAAAGGATGATCAAATAATTAACGACCCGGTTGATAAAGCTAACGTCTTGGCTGAAATTTTTGCAAGTAACACCTACTTGCCGGAGAGCAATCAACCACTGCCCGCACTGGAAAGAGTATCAGTAACTATGCCAGATATATTCTTTCGAGCACGTGCAGTTAAAAAGGTTTTAGCAGATCTCAACATACACAAGTCCCCTGGTCCGGATGGAATTCCAGCACTGGTCTTGAAGCAGTGCTCTTCGACGTTAGCGCGTCCATTAGCAAAACTTTTCAACATTTTGTACCATGTTGGTGAGTTCCCATCATGTTGGAAGGTTGCTAATGTAACACCAATCCCCAAAAAGGGAGAGGCTAGCAACCCTGAAAATTACCGCCCAATCGCAATTTGCTCTGCGCTTTCCAAAGTAATGGAAAGTATGCTTAATTTTCATCTTGTGAAATATTTGGAGTCCAACAGCTTACTTAGTGACCGGCAGTACGGCTTCCGTAGGGCTCGCTCTACGGGTGACTTATTGGCCTTCCTTTCGGAAAAATGGTGTCAATCCATTCACCATTTCGGCGAAAGTAAGGTGGTGGCTTTAGATATTTCCAAGGCGTTTGATAGAGTGTGGCATGGTGCACTCATATCAAAACTTATTGCTTCTGGTGTCGGTAATAGCTTCACTCGACTTATATCGAGCTTTCTCAGGGATCGCACTATACGAGTTGTTATAGATGGGATCTCATCAAACGAGTTCAAGTTAAATTCAGGGGTACCGCAAGGTTCCGTCCTTTCCCCTACCCTATTTCTTATTTTTCTTAATGACCTTCTACGTCAGACTTCCAACCCTATTTATTCTTTTGCAGATGACAGTAGCATATGCCATTCATTTTCGTTTCGCAGTAGACCAAGCCTTCAGGAAATTGGGGCTGTGAGAAAGCACATGGACGATACCCTTAATCGCGACCTTTTAGTAATTTCCGAATGGGGCCTGGCGAACAGGGTTCAGTTTAACGCTAATAAAACCCAGTGCTGTGTGCTTTCGCACAGGCGTACTGCTGAACATGCTACGTCATCTATAATTATGGGTGATACATATATTAAGGAATCAGAAGCTCTCGATGTTCTTGGCATGAAAATTCAATGCGATGTTCGTTGGAACAAGCACATTTTTCATATTGCAAAAGAAGCATTCAAGTGCCTAGGTTTTCTGAAACGGTGTAAGAAATACTTCACTCCATCTGATCTCCTTACTATCTATGTCACCTATATCAGACCGAAAATGGAATACAACTCTCATGTATGGGCCGGTGCTTCAAAGTCTATTTTGGAGTTACTCGACCGCGTACAGGAGAGAGCGAAGAAACTCATCGGTGACAGTAGGGTATCCAGCTCTATTGACTCACTGGAGCATCGACGCAATGTGGGGTGTGTTTCACTGTTTTATCGTTACTACAACGGAATGTGCTCTTATGAAATCAGGGAACTTGTTCCTGAAAACCGTAATTTCATACGCGCAACGCGATCTGCATCAAGAGCGCATTCCTTTGTGGTCGATTGGCCAGTGAATCGCACAACGCATTACAGAGAGAATTCGTTTTTTGGCCGAACAGTTCGTATGTGGAATAAACTCCCTGCAGAGGTCTTTCCTGCCACTTTCAATGTGCAAAGATTCAAATCAAATGTTCACAAGCACTACTCCCTCTATCCCCCATCCCAAAACCTAATTTCCTAGTTCTGGCACAATGCATTGCATAAGTAGGGGTCATCCCCTGAGTGCTGGTCCTAATTAAAAAAAAAAAAAAAAAAAAAAAAAAAAAAATTTTGATAGTCTGGTCAAGTTTTTTTAAGATGTTAAGTACAATTTTTAGCAAATTTAATTAAATTTCCTATCATATTTAGCGAGCAAAATTTAAAATATTTTGGAAACATTTTGAAGATTATATCTTTTCTGACTTAAAAATTATACGATTTTCAACTTGAAAATTTCATAATTATTCAGGTATGTGATGGAAAACAATTAAGACATAAAGACGATTTAAAATCAATAAAAGGTGTGATGCATGTGGCCACATCGTTTTGTCGTATTGATTTCAAATTCCATTTTGTTAAATTTTAATTTAATTAATTAAATTTTCTGAGTGTAAAGGCCTAAAAAGGGCCATTAAGCTCTGTGCAGACTGTTGTTAGCTTACAACATTGTCCGAAAAATATACAGAAAACGACTAACAATCGTGTGAACTTATAATTGTTGTCCGACAGTATTGTCAGACAAAGGCATTGTCAGATAATTGTCATAATTGGCAAAGTAAATACCAGGTAAAACTAATAGGGCAGGTAATCCAATTCGCTTTACAAATTTTTCCTATCCAACGTCAAAAATTGTTTACATTTTGCTGACGCGCCATTTAAAAACACGAAAAAAATTTTTAGTTTTAATATCGGATAAAAATTATTAATAATTTATTTTTTTGATAAAGTGCAAAAAAAAACCGTTGTGCGTTAAGTAAAAAGAGTGTGTGTGCTTAATTGCAGTGGTAATATAAATTAAAAGAAATAAAAAACAACATTTATTTAAAAGAAAACGTTTCTTTAAGAAACATTAAAAAAAAAATGTTTATTTTTTTTTATCAAAATATGTGTGTGTATGTATATACATTTATAAAAAATTTGAAAAAATATTTGAGGGGTTTGCAAAATAGGAAGTGCGGGAGTGGAACTTTGTTCAATATGCCGAAAGACACCAGAGGAAAAACAAAAAGAAATAGAATTTGTTCAGTAAATTTAATTTTCTTCTCTGTTTTTTATATCATTCATCACTGCTTACTGACACGTACAAGTAAATTTACACAAACAAACTACACGCGTTTTTTGTTTTTGTCCTAATGCGGTTACCTAGTATTCAATTTGCCTTGCTATTGTCAAAACATTGCCAGAAAATGTCAGTTCAATATACATTGCAATTTGTAGGAAGTTTTAATCAACTGACAACAATATTATCATAGATAACTGTGAATATTATTGTGTGATAAAAGTTAATGAAAAAAAGTGAAAAATTTGTTTAAAAAGAAAATTAAAGCTGAAAAAGAAAATTAAAGCAGAAAAAAGAAAGTACAAAAGCATGTGAAGCGACTGTAATTCACGTGACAATTTTATAAGTTGGCAAAAACTCGCCTATTTGCCTATAGGGTAAACGATCCTAAGGTCGGCATGCACAAATAGTCGGCATTTTTTAATTAAAGTCGAAATAATTAAAAATATCGGTGATTATATACATAAATATGATTTAGCTTTAACAAAAAGTACACTGAAGTCAGTCGTTGTAATATTTAAATAAGGCTGAGATGAGTATTCTTACTCATTGTTGGCCTCATTCAGTGAATACCTTTCAACTTGTGTAGAGATGCCTGATTTTTAATACAATTTTTAGTGGTAAAGCTAACTTAAACAAGCAAGTTAACATGTTAATTATTAAAATTTTTTACCATTGCGGATTTTAGGGGAAGAAATATGTTTAAACTTTGACTGTAAAGTGTTATTTCTCATAAAAATTTGTTTTTGTGCTAATTTTCATGGCTACCGACATTAGGAACAAAAATTGCCTTGTTTTTCAGTAGTCGGGATGAGAGTGTTGACTTGTAGAAAAATAGTTTTTTTCTTATGTTAAACTCAAATTCTGCAATATTATTTGTTACTCACATCTCTTGGAATTAGTTATAGAGAAAATAAGTTTCAAATGAGCTTTACCAGTAGTCGGCACACGTATAACTGCCATCCCTAAATTAGCGCGTAAAGCGCAAGATATCTGTCAAAATTTCTCATGTACATACAAAATGTATGAAGCATCCCTAAATAGCACGGCGTCAACGCTTAGCAATTGGAAAATCCAATTTTTACAGCGCGTAAGGTAATGCAGTTGCCTGCAAGCTACTGTTGTTTACATATTTTTTTGTAGTATTTAGAGCAGCGGTTCTCATCAAATTCCTGCTCACGGACCCCTAGTAAACTAAGTTTTTTTCGCGGACCCCTCTGAAGCCCAAATTGATAACAAAACTTTTATTATTTTTGAAAACACTGTTTTTTCGGTTCTTCATGCGGACCCCTCGGATGGTTGCTACGGACCCCCAGGGGTCCACGGACCCCCATTTGAGAACCGTTGATTTAGAGAATGTTACAAAACAGTAATGACGTTTTTGCTTTTTTCGGACTTAAATAGCGTTTTTATCACTATTTTGCGTTTCATTTTATAGGGTTTTATTAAAAGTGATAGGTTAACATTACTGTTCACAACAAGGCAAATTCAAATAGGTATATGCATGGCTACTCCAACAACAACAAGGCAAGAACAACACTTGTAGGTACAATCAATTACTCTAATGAAAGTGTCAAAAAGATATTCTTTTTTTAAGATTATTATTTAAAAACAAGTTTTATCAACTTCGCTGACAAATGTATTTAGGAAAAGCTTTGACAATGCTTCAACATTAATTTCACCTCATATCATGTGCTGTGTTGTTGTTTTATGTATTTGTTTCCTTATTTTATTAGATATTACATATATTTAAAATAGCGTAGAAACTTAGGTACTATAGCTGCGATTTGTAACTTTTGTTTGAGACAAAAGCCTTACCTTTGACTAATTTTCCAGTTGGCAAATTTGATTTGCAAGCGTATTTAGTACCTGAAAATAGGTTTAAAAGAAAGAATGTATTATTGGTTCTCATTTTTAATTAAAGTAGTGGTGGGCTTTGCGAATGACCCATTCATTTAATTTCATTATTTATTTTAAAAAAATTGTTAAAAATTTGTTAAAGTTCCAGACTGGCAAAAACTTAAATCCTATTTTTCTTATCGATTGATTATAAGTATAGGTGTTGGTTTTGGAAGTAGAATGTACAAGAACCCTACTTTTTAGTGGACTTAGATGTGTGCCCCAGTACATCTAATACCGTTCGTTCAAAAAGCTATAATCGTTAATCAGAAGGCTAATGTCCAAGAAGTGATTACGAATGAGTTTCAGCAAATCAGGCACGTCGTAAAAGGCAAAGACTTTTATAAATCACTTTAAAGTTAAATCTTTCCTATTCGAATATTAAATACGTTATTTTTTAAATTACTACTTTTAATGAATATAAGGATGAGAATTCCGATATCCTTTAGTATCTTTTACCCGTTTGGCGACGACATTTCCTCCAAAATAAAAAGAAATTTTCTTTTTGCAGGAAAATTTCATGTTTAAATGTGAATACAATTACGTACGTATGTGTGTGTATTTAAATGCGTTCTTATTGATAAAAAATATGTCTGGTTTATAAGAGGTTTAGCAATGGTTCAACAAACCATTGATAAAACAATTATATGTTTTTACCGAAACATGGAACCATTGGAAGAAGAAAACAAGCTTATGAATATCCCAATAAATAAAACAATTACTAACAGTTGCTGAAAAAGCTAAGTTTAAATAAATATTCATAGCATAAACACGAGACGCTTTTCTAAATCATACCAACCTTAAGATATTTCATAGTCTTGCCAGACTTGGGATGATCTTCCGAATTAACAGCAGCCAAATAACCCTCAGCAAATGTTATTTTTAAGTTATTTTCCTAAAAAAAACAGTTTCATGTTTTATGACATGCATTATTATTGTTATTACTTTTCTTTTTTACCTGATCCTTTCCATCTTCACTTTCAGATGTTTTCTGAAGTAGTTTTTTCAACGTTTCAGAATTATTTGTTAAGTCAATTTCGGGTTTTTGCGGATTACCACTGAAAGCACTTCTTAACCGGGAAGCTACACTAGGGAACGATCAGTCTTAAAGCTACGAATAAACTTTCTGCAAAAGTAAATTAAAATGGCATTATTTTCTTAACGCAAATAATCTTACTAACGTTTATACTTACAATTGGTGTTGAGGTATTAAAGATTGTAAATATTTGATCAAGCAGCGAAACCGGCTTTTCAGTACGCCTATTGTTCTTTCCACAATATTACGAGCCGATGAATGAGCCATGTTGAATTTATATTCTTTAGAGTTGTAGGATGGATCTCTGTACGGCGTTAGTAAAAAGGCTCAATTCCATACCCACCATCGCCTAATAGTATGGAAGATCGTTGTCCTGACTCATACATCTGAAGGAAATGATGTCTGGCTCTAATAATGTTCCATATAAACGCATCATGACTAGAGCCGGGATACCGTGCATCTACTGCTCGTATTTTCATATCATGATCACAGATCTGAATATAAATATATCAAAAGGAATACAATATTACTTTGATAAGTTCAGTTTGTAACTTAAAAATTACTTACAATCATGGTATTCATACTGAAATATCCCTTGCGGTTATAAAATAAATGCTCGTTACATTTGGGCTTTATGATTTTTACATGAGTCCCATCGATGCAACCAACGACTGAAGGAATTATGTATTTATTGTAAAAATAGTCCCTTGATTTCTGCTTTTCGGTAGTTTCCATTTCCAGTTGCACCCATTGTGGACAAATAAACCGCTCTATAGCATTTAGCACATCATCTAAAATAGTTGACACTGTACTTCTACCCAAGCATATGCTAGAGTCGTTTCCAACAGCTCTTTGATACGACCCTTCTGCTAAAAACCGCAAAGAAGCTGCAAGTTGCAGTAAAGGCGAAATTTTAGAACGGGTAAGATGTTCTTTAATTGTGTTGAGTACCACACAAAAAGCGTCTTTATTTAACCGGTAACAACCTACAAATCTGCAAAGCAGATTTAAGTATGTTTGTATATAAAGTATAAGAGGTCTACTTACGTTGTCTCCGGCAGCTCAAGGGGATTGCTATAGTCACGTAAAATTTTTATTTTTACCTTTTTAGAACGCTCTTCCTCTAATAGTAAAAATGCAAGAACAGCAGCGGCCATTTCATTCATTTACTTATAAGTTTCTTTTATTTCGTCAATTTAATTAATTAAACACTAAATTTTTATACTTTATATTGATAAAACCACAAATTTTTAATATTTTTTATAAACACAGTTTGTATTAGACAAAAAATATAAAACTAATATGTAAACATTTACATAAACATTCAAAACAGCTGATTCGAACATCGGTTTTATTTGCATTCGAAAATAACAAAACCGACTTGGTTTCATGACACCAAATGAAACCAATATTGTTTTGCAAAACCGACAATTAGTAAAACCGACTTGGATTCTATGACACCCCTGAATCCAATTAACATACAATTCTTGCTCATTGTTCATGCATAAGTATGCAAGTGTTATTGATAAGTTGTAAAAGAGAACGCATTTTTAAAATTTCCATTGAAGAAAAAATTGTTGTAAACAAATTCATTTTTAGCATGCTTTTTTAAGTTTTCGCTACCTGAAAGATTCACACACACTTATATCTTAAAAACAAAGATAGAACGCTAGAAAAACTCAAACTCCTAAAAACCTGTTATTAAAAATTAATAAAAACTAATTATTTCCAAGAAACCTTGTAAAATTTTAGTTGTTAATGTCACCATTATTAGTTTTTTCTTTTACGTATATATATATACGAGGGCTGCTCTATATATTTCTGGCCTAATAGTGAAAATGCGAATATTTATAATCAAAAATGGTTTTATTGTTTTTCAAAGTATTCTCCAGCATGATTTATACACTTTTGCATGCGCTCAAACCAGTTGTCGAAGCACTTTTTCCACTCCGATTGAGACACCTCTAAAACATGGTTTTTGAACACTTCAACAGCTTCTTCTGGCGACGAAAATCGTTAACCACGCATTTTTTTCTTGATGTGCGGAAACAAGAAGAAGTCATTAGGTGACAAGTCAGGGCACAACAGCCGCTTTTGGACGACCTTCACAGAATCCGTCTTTGAGCGAGCTTCGGCCACGATTAAATTCATTATACCAATTTTTCACAGTGCTACAGGATGGTGCTTCATTGCCATACAAAGACTTAAGTTCACCAATGCACTCTTGTCGTGATAATCCACGTCGAAAGTTGTGAAAAATGATGGCACGAAAATGTTCACGAGTTAATTCCATTTTTTCTATATTAATTTTTTCAAGCCACTGTAAACAACACAAATAATGGTCGTACGTCAAAACGTTTTGAGTACGATTATGCTTAAAAATGACAAACTTTCCAATGGAAATGTCAGATTGCACTTGGCAGCACTCAGGGTTTCCAGGCCAGAAATATATATAGCAGCCCTCGTATATATATATATAATGGTGACATTTACAACTAAAATTTTACAAGGTTTCTTGGAAATTATTAGTTTTACATATTTAAAAATTATTTTTAAATACTCTATGCACCAAATAAACGCTGTTGTGAATTTTTAAGTACACTTCAATTTAATTTTTACTATAGACTTTGGCCCTGAGTTTAAATTCCAATATTTGCTCTTCAAAAATGCATTAAGTGGTAATCTCCAAACCCTAAATTTCAATATCTCTTTTTTATCATAATATAAAAGATTCAAGGGTTTCAAGGGTGGTTGACATATTAATGGAAATGCCTAAATATTACTGTTTAGCCTACGATACATTGGTATATTACCAACAAAAGCTCAAAAAATATTTTTTTATTTTTAGAGATCTAACTTTTATCGCCTCGATGGGAAACTTTAAAACTGAAAGTTTACATCACTAAAAAAATTAGTTGCCATATAGTTTAACATATCTATGGTCTAAATAAAAAACTATCACATGTTATAATACATAGGAAAATAACATATGTTTCGTTTCATGAGGTTTACACTATGTGTCTTGATTTACATATGGAAAATCTGACATTCTATATGACTTGTACACGTAATGTAAAAAAACCTTAAGAACGGAAATGTGTCCGTTTAGTTTGTCGTCGTCATTTTGGTGTTGTGTTGTGTGCAAAAGAATACTTAAAAAACACAGACAGCATGCAACGATATTTAAACAAACAAAAAAATAAATTTACAAAATAACATAAAGGAAATGGGAAAAACTAAAACTACTAAACTTGTCCAACTCGAAAAAATTAATGGAGAGTTAGAAAGAATCTATTTCTGGCTATAGAATTTTGCAGGGCCACAGTTTCTACGAATTTTAAGCAACTCACTGTTCCTTGTATGAAAAAATGACTCTAAGGGCCATTAATAAAACTTGCTGTTAATCAAAAGCAGGATTTTGTCGGATTGATTACCATTATAAAAAATTCACTTGATTATTTTGTTATCCATTATATAACAATAAAAATTAAAAGTTTTGTTAATGCAAAGCTCTTTGTCAACCAGAAAAAATCATAACTTTAACCAATGGCAAGTTGCAATAATGGCCCTTAGAGTATTTAATTTAATTGTTTTAATTATTTTTGTTTGTTTTATTAATTAAATTTAATTTTTTTTAAAGGAAATTTAAACTTTTCACAACACTTCCTTACACAATAGAAAGCAAATTGAATCAACTGACACAAATATTAGATATGTGTGTTTTACTTATTTATATTATCGATAAACAGCCAACGTCGTCATTAGAATTTTAGGGAATACCAAATTAGTTTTGATGTTGTGTTAAATACCAAAATCGACGACGATGTTGACGACGCCAAGCAGAATAAGGGCGATTATCTTCTATTATATTCTTTGCGATGCCAATCGCCTGGAATAAGTGTCCTGTTGCAATAATAACGGTCAAATGTATTAGGGTGCGAACATAGTGAGTGCTTGTTGCCGAACCAAGCCGACTGACGCATATTGCGAAAACACATGCGAGAAAATTGGTAGTTTACAAACAAGCGCAAACAGGTCATAGAGGACACAGAGCCGGTCAGAGCGCAAAGCTGATTAAATGCGAGAAACCAGTTCCAAGGCGTACTTCATAGCCGAAAACACTGTTGCCATATAGTTAACATTACACTTGTTTGGAAAACATAAAAAACAAAGAACAAAAATTTTAAAAAAGTAAATAAAACATGCAATCAAAAAAACTAAAAAAAAGAAAATTAAAATATAATATAAAAATTAAACCAAAAAAATAAAAATTCAAATAAATAATAAAATAAAAATAATATAGTCACATACATGTAATATGATACTTATTATTATTAATTAATTACCGTTCCCACAAACTTTTAACCGCAAACTCTTGCACATTCTTTTAATTTTAACTTTAAATCTAAACTTTTAAATAAACAAACTTCTACTGTTGTAATTCGGGGTAACAGCAGTAAATTTGCTTACTACGCACTATGTTCTTTCTCACCACTTATTCAATTTGTTAATTTTAAGCTTGGTTTGCCATAAAGATAGTTTTAAGTTATCAGTTTCATATAAAGGCTCAAAGACTGCGGAAGTAGTCTTTCTAATTGGCGCAGTCGGTAAAGATAAGGAATTCGTTTTAAAAAAAATACCAGCGCAAATGGTATTATTTCAATTATCTCATTAATTGACCAACGAATCAATTAAATTAATTTAATGAATAAATTGACAATCGAATCAATTCATGAAATTTGAAATTAATTATAGATTTATAAAAAAAAATTAAAAAAAACCCAAGACGCAAAAAACAAACTTAATGCAGACAAAACAAAATAGAACTGTATTTATACGTAAAACAAAATAAAAAATTTTTTGAAAAAACATTGCAAGAACACTAAACAAAAATAAAAGAATAATTTGTGATTAAAACTCAGAACCTGTGAAGAAACAATTTAAAAGACAAAAATACAAAAAAAATCCAAGGAAGGAAGACATCATTACTCTCGCCCTCAGCAGTCCAACAAACCAAGCAATAACTGAAACAACCATACCACAAAATTAAAGCGAATCAGCAAGAAGGAAGGAAGTCTAAACCCTACAGACGACGGGAGTACAACACAAAAAAAAATAATCAAGTAAAGTAATATTATTTTAAGTAGTGTCTAAGATACTTATTAAGAGATAGCGTTTTAATAAAACTAAAATAAGAAAAAAAATCAGAAAATAGATCCATTTGAATTGGCGAGAAAATACATTTTTGCAATTCAGCCGTTTAATGGCAACATCTCTGATCTGCCTAATTTTATCAAAAGAATTAAGGCGTTATCATCTGCTATGGAACCCCTAACGGTATAATTAAAGAGAATAGTTACAGGAAAAATCAACCAATACACTATAATTCAGGTTGTCGAACAATCAGGGTAATTTTAATAAAGAAATTGTTTGGCCAAGTAGTTCACAATCACGACGAAACCTTTTTTCTGAACAGTCGAGAAAATTTAACACATCGCGAAATTCTGGAAATGAAAGAAACTTTAAAAATCAAATAAATGATATTTCGACAAATTTTCAGATAAATTGCCCTATATAGTAATATAAAACCTAATTAGAAAACTTAGATTTATAATAGATACAGGGGCTGAATTTAGTATAATAAATCCAGGAGTATGCAATGTAAAATGTAAGTCCCCAGTAAATATAACCACGATATTAGAATTAATTAAAAATGCACAATACCAATTTTTGAAGAGTTCGCCCTCAAACATTTCTATGTCTAATTTTTAGAATACAGCTTCGCTGATAGATTTGTAGACTCATAGGAAATAATATTTTGGTCAGCCTTAACGCTAATATTTCCTATAAAGAACGAAGTTTTTCAACCGAGAATAGCGCACTAAAAATGTTTTTTAATAGAGAAGAGGAGGAATATTACATCCATTCAATGAATAATCTAGGTGTTTCAACATGTGAAGTACCAAATATTTTCTGTAATGGGATGCAAACAAGAGACTTAATGCAGTACATCTTAACGATGAAGAAATAAGAGGATTGAGAAAAGAAGTTGACAAACAGATAGAGGGAATGTTAAAGCAAGGAATTATTATACCTTCTCGGATTTGTCCCAAAGATAAAGACAATTCAGATGTTCAGAAATGGCGTATAGTAATAGATTATAGAAAACTCAATGCTATTACAATAGATGACAAAATCCCCATGCCGATCATAGAGGACATGTTCGATAAATTCGGACGATGTAATTATTACACTACGATTGATCTTACCAAGGAGTTTCACCAAATAGAGGTGGACCCTTTGGATATTTCCAAAACTGCATTCTCTACAGCCACAGGGCATTATGAATTTCTAAGGAAGCCTTTTGGGCTAAAAAACTCCCCCGCCACCTTTCAGAGAATGATGAATAACGTCCTTGCAGATTATATTAACAAGATTTGCGTCGTTTACTTAGACGACATTTTAAAATTTTCGACATATATTGAAGAACTATTGAATTCTCTTAGGCTAATACTGCAACGTTCAAGTGAGGTTAATCTTCAAATACAACTCGATAAATGCTCATTTTTACAGAGACAACCCGAATTTTTCGGGACATTTGGTTACTGATAGTGGTATCTAACCTAATCCTCAGAAAATAGAACCAATTCAGAAAATAGAGCTTCCGAAAACAGAAAAGGAAATTAAATCATTTTTGGGAATTACCGGTTACTACCGGAAATTCATTAAAGATTACTCCAAAATCATATGAAAAATTATTTAAAGAAAGGATTTAAAGTAGACACCTCTGACAAAGACTACACCAACGCATTTAAGAAACTTAAAGAACTCTTGGTGAATGACCCAATTCAAACCTATCCTGATTGTTCTAAGAAATTTATTCTTGTCACAGACGCATCAAACTTTGCGATCGGCGCTATTTTATTGCAGAACGAAAAAGTTGTTTCTTATTATAGTAGAACATTAAAGGTGGTATTAGACGACATGTATTTTACATATGTACTGTCAAAATTTTCATCTGTAAAAGTTGTAGATATCGTCTGATATATATGAAACATTGCATATGTAAAATACATGTGGAAATACATATGCAATTTTTTCGATTAGAGCGTGCTCTATTTTCGTATGACAAACATAAACAAAACAGCTGTTTTGTGTTTAAATAATAAAAAAATGAGTAAAGAAAATGAAAAAAGTAAGTACATATATTTCGATTTTTAGTAAACTTATTAATAATATTATATTTATTCAGTTAGATTGACCAAAAGAAGCAATTCTTGAAAGGATTGCGTTGTGGCAAACTTATGAATGTCTCTACAATCCCAAAGATAAATTTTACCACAACAAGCATTCCAGGTATGCTGCATTCAATGCGATTGCAGAAAAGCTGAAGATTTTTAATGAATCAATTGGACCAAACGATATAAAGGTATGTGTACATTTATTCATTCATCCTTTTTCTTATTTTGAAATTATTTAATACAGAATAAAATGCTGTATTTACATACGTGGACAGTTTACCCGGGAGCTTTCTAAAACTAAGGATATAAAAAGTGGAGCAAGTGCAGATGATGTTTATATCCCAACTGCGTACTGGTTCAAGGAGTTGAATTTCTTAAATGATTTTGTAAAGATAAGAAAAGGAAATTGTAATTTACTTGTGAGTAATAGTTTTAAATTGATGTAATTTTTTTATAGAAATAATATATATGAAATAAATTTTTGTCTGCAGGAATAAAGCTCTTCAAAGTTTGAGGATTCCAATGACTCATCGTAACTCCTTGAAAACGATGTATCTCCTACACAACCTAGTAAACGAAGTAAAGTAGAGAATCATACGCCAGTGTCAAACCGCAGCATGAATCAAGAAGATTCAGTTTTTGAAGCAGCAGTGAATGCTTTACAAACTGTATGTGCCAATAAGACTTCAGTTAATGAGAAGGATGAATCATTTTGCAATTTTATAAAATTAAAGCTTAATGCAATTACTAATGAAATCATTAAAGATGAATTAGTAGAGACGATCACGCTAGCAGTTTTTGAAGTTAAGAAAAAGCAACGAATGCACAACAACACAAAATAAAACTTTTCCGATTTTAATCAATGAATTAAATGCAATTTTTATTAGTTAGATAAAATTTAAATATTTAAAAATGAATGTGTGTTGCCTTTATATATTTTTTATTACAAAATTAAAAATTTAATTTTTTTTACAGCATCATTTTGCCAGGGAACTGAACCCACTGTATTAAAGTATTCGGAAAATGTATCCCGTACCTTTCTGCCCTCATCTCCTGAACGGTTACTGTGGCACTTTTGAAGATTGGTTATGCTCACTTCATTTCGCCAGAATCCTTTTTGAAAGTTCCAAGTGTTTGTATTTTCTGAATCCAACATCTTTGAATCAACCCCGTCCCGTTTTCTAAGGAAGTTGTGCAAAGCGCATGCGGCCAATTTTATTTTTTCCACTTTTTCAATTTCCAAATCTATTTCCCTTTGAAGTATTTGGAATTTGTTAACCAAAATTCCGAACGCATTTTCAACTACTCGGCGTGTCCGACTTAATCTATAGTTAAAAATTTTGTTTGTATTGGCTGACCTCTCCCCATAAGGCTTCAAGATTCTTTTTGTCAACCGGAAAGCGTCATATGCAACAAATATGAAGGGAACTTTTTTGTTTGTCCCTGGTAAATAATCATCAGAAGGAAAATCAAATATGTTGTTCGTTATAGCTTCACACAATGACGACTCACTAAATACTGGTGCGTCGTTTGCTCTTCCATTGGAACCAACATTAACATATAAAAAGTTATAATTTGCGTCCACAACGGCAAGTAGTATTACACTATGGAAACCTTTATAATTGTAATAATATGATCTATAGTCAGCTTTGCTCCTGATCGCAATATGTTTGCCATCTTAAAAGGGAATGTTAAAAAATTATAAAAATGATATATAATATATACATATATATGTATATTCTTACACATTTATAAGATTATTACCTATGGCACCCAAACAAAAGGGAAAATTCCATTTCTGCTCAAAATCATCGGCAATGCTCTTCCATTCACTTGCATTGCGGGGAACCTTAAAAAATAATTTGTTTGCTTAGTTACACAGTTTACGTTAAAATTTCTGAATTTATACAAACCTCCAAAAGATCATCTTTTAACACCGAGTAAATGTCATCAATTGTTTCCGGTATAATTATGGAAATAGCTGCTTGCGAAATACGAAATCCATACGCTAATTGTGTGTATTTTTCTCCAGTTGCTAAAAACCTTATGGTCAAAAGTAATCTAAATAAAAACATTTATTTAATATGATTACCTTGCAGTACTAGAAATAGCCTCACGCATTACAGTGTTTTCCAACAACTCGGAGAAGGACGTAAAGTACATTCTCGCTAAATTTTTGAACGCTTTTGGGTCTTCCAAACGTAGTTCGTCCATAGCCATTGATGCGAATCCTAGTCGCCATATTTTTTTGTTTCTTTTTTTTTTATTGCAGATATTATTGCAATAATGCTGGACACAACACTTATTTTTCAATGGTTGTTAAATCCATTTTACTTTTAATAACTTTAAAATTTCAGCAGCTTTATATTATTAGCAATTTATACACATTAAAAAGCCAGCTGTTGTTTACATTTATTGGTTATGTCATATGGAAAAACATAGGCAGGTGTGATAGCAAAAATTATGAATCGTATGTAAAATGAAAATTTTGATACATTCGGAATTACATATGGATAAAAAAGTGACAGTACATATGTAAAATACATGTCGTCTAATACCACCTTAAATGAGCATGAACGTAGGAACTTAACGCTTGAAAAAGAATTGCTGGCTATAGTAGCAGCAACAAAATACTTTAGACAGTACTTATGGGTCGGAAATTTACTATAAAACCGATCACAAACCCTTTATTTGGCTGCATTCATTGAAAGAGCAAAATCTCAAACTGCAACGACGGAAAATTAAATTGAATGAATTTGATTATGACATTGTCCATGTTAAAGGCAAAACAAATGTAGGAGACGGATTATCAAGATTACCAAATCTAGAAATCAATAATAGCGAGATAACCTCTGCAAAAGAAGAAGACAGAAATAACTATAGTTCAAATATTGCGACTATACATAGCGCACCAGAAGATAACTCATGTTATATTTATATTACGGAAAGCCAATAAATGTGTATAAAAATCAACTGTATTTCGACAAGGGGTCTACAGAAAAATTTATAATGCAAATTAAGCATAGAAAATTAAAAAATTTTATAACAGACACTAATAATAGCAACATAGTGGAGATTTTGAAAAAAGTGCTAAAAGATAAAGGCCAACATTTTGTTAAACTTCAAGATGTCTATGTTCAGTATTTTCTAATAATAGAAATTTGAATGTACAGAAAGCTATGAAAAATTTGATTGAAATTACAAATAGGGAAGAAGCTTTAGGTATTATTAAAGATGAACACTTAAGAAATAATCATCGCGGCATAAATAAAATATTTAGGAAATTGAAATGTAAATATTACATACCTGAATTAGTGAATCTTATTACAAGATTTGTAAATTATTGCGAGGTTTGTCAGTTGGCTAAATTATAATTATATAAATTATAATTAATACAATAAGACAAATTTTCAAAATACGCAACAGTACACAAACTGACTGATAGAACATGGTTGTCTATACTTGCTGCACATAAAGAAAGAATAAGATTTTTAGGGAAAATGAGAAAACTTGTCTATGACAATGATAGATGCATGCTTCATAAATCGGTTTTTTAAGTGAAAATAACATCGACACTTACATAACAACAGCCCACCACAAAACAGGTAATGCAGATATTGAACACCTACATGGCACACTAAATGAACAAATCCGAGTTATAGCAGCTGATACAACAACAAGACATGCAGCTGCTGAAGATAAAATACATAGGATAATCACAATTTTTAATGACACTATACATTCAACGACTAATCTACGACCAATCGATTTTCGATTTTGATAGAGAACAAATTCAAGAACTTTCTGAAAAATTTAGAAAGGACTTCAAGAAACAGACTAAATGAAAATAGAACTGGACTAAAATGACTAAATGAAAATAGAACTGGAGATATTGACCTGACTAATACAATCGTACGCAACAGAAACATACAGAAAAACAGTCCTAAGTATAAAAGATTTTCTCAGTTTAGGAAAGACGGTAATTATGTTATAGATACTACCAACAGTAGAAATAAAAAATACTATAAAACCCACATGAAACGAAGATTCAAACAACAGATTTATTGACCTTTTGCAAAATGGAATTCTTAACATTCATCACATAGGTGTTGTTGGTAAGATCAAAAGCAAAGGTGGTATATAAAATGGAGCCCGAACCAGTTGTGGGAAAATACTTCAATGTTTTGCACATCGTAGATTTAAGTCTTTTTGTATATTGCTTCGAAAAAAACAGAAGTAAACTTAAAGAAACTTGACCTAGTTGACGAGCACGATATCGACTTGATTCAACGAGAAATTAACCTAGCAAAAAATACTATGTCAACATTAGTCCCACACGCCTTTAGAAACAACAGAGCAAAAAGGGGACTGATAAACATTGGTGGGTCGTTTTTGAAAATGATATGGGGAACAATGGACAAAGATGATGCAAGAGAAATTTACAATCACTTACAAACATTAGAGTACAATGCAAAACAGATGACTGACCAAACTAACAAGCAAGTCGAAACCAATAATGAACTTATAAAAATTTTGAATACTGTAGTGGAAGGCGTCAACCGTCAGCAAAATAAACTGAATGATCTTTTGTCAAACATAACAGCTGAAACAAATAAGGAACTAAATTTTGTGGAAAAATTTAGGTTTGTTCTACAGACTTATGCTGATTTAACATTCTGAACAAACAGATAGAAAAAATATCATGTTGAGTAAGCAAAACATATTACGGCATGTCATACTGACAGAAAAAGAAAAGATTAAATACAGCGTAACCGTGAAAACTCTAGCTTACCTTCAAACAAGTATAATGTTTTTCGAAATTGAACTAGTTTTTGTACTTCAGATCCCAGAATTTACAGCAGAAAAATATTTTAGAGCTCTAATTTTACCTTTTATGAATAATCACTATGAGGATTTAGACTTGCCAAAAGAAGAAGCTGTGATGCAGGGAAAAATCGTGCACAGTAATAAGGAAAAAATATTGGTAAAGAAAAACCTTTTGGTTCATGATGATAACTGCATAAGGAATTATTTCCAAGTAATGATTGTAAACTTAAAATAAATACAATTCTAATAATTAAATAAATCAAAACAGGCTTTGTAATGACAAAATTAATTAAATTTACTAAAATAGATCACAATTGTAATGTTCAGCCATATTTTGTTAAAGGTAATAACATAATTAAATTTTTTGATTGTACAATTAAAATAAAAGAATTTGTCTTTGAGAATTTGTTTGATTAATTTGATCACGGAGTTATTATACCTTTGAGTTATGTAAACTTTACAAAGTTTGTAAATAACATTATTTTAGAAGATCTACATCTCCTAAATATTAAGAATAGAAAAACCATTCAATACATAGAATTTAAGAATAATGTAACACAAGGTTCTACCATAAGCTTGATCTTTATACTGTTAATATTTATGGTGGGGAAGTCACATACATGTAATATGATACTTATTATTATTAATTAATTTCCGTTCCCACAAACTTTTAGAAGCAAACTCTTGTACATTCCTATAATTTTAACTTTAAATCTAAACTTAAATAAACAACCTTCTACTCTTGCAGTTCAGGGTAACAGCACTTATTCAATTTGTTAATTTTTAGCTTGGTTTGCCATTAAGATAGTTTAAAGTTTTCAGTTTTAAATAAAGGCTCAAAGATTACGGAAGCAGTCGTTCTAATTATAATATAAAAAATCAATTAATTTTTTGTATTACATTTCGGTTGTTGTAATTTTGGGCACAAAATTCCCTGGAAAAAGTGAAAGCATAAATTGTATGCTGTCATTCATCATTTAATGGCATTCTTGTGGAACTTTTTTTGAGTACAGTCTTGTGTTTTTTTATTTAAAATGAATGTAACACAATTACAGCCATATGGATAACAAAAAGTTGACAGACCGGGGACATAAAGTTTAGTCATAAGGCAATTTCTAGATTTCGACCTAGAATTTGACTAACAATCTGCAACTATATTTTAACAGCAAACAGCTGTTCATGTTAAAATATTAATTTAAAATTAAGAACAAAATTTATGCGCATAAATAAAAAATGGAATCTTCGACACTTTAAACAAATTAGATTATTTTAATCCTCGTAGATCTATTGGCTAGAAGAAATCCATTTCTAGAATATAGGGATGAGGCGATTTGCCCTTAATATAGATTTTCAAAAGAAAATAGCAAAAAATTATTTCGGTTGATGCAGGCAGACCTTAAAGGGAAAAGAGAAAAGAAATGGTGATAGCATTCTGCCGACCATACAAGTTCTGGCAGCACTAAGGTGTTGAGGAAGAAATCATGAACAAGACGATTGTGCAGAGTGCCATGTTTTTTTACAATCAACGATTGGCAGAATTTGCGCAAAAGTTGATCAAGCGTTTGCCCGAAAGTCTTATTTGTTTATAGAAATAACATCACCTAAAAAAAATTTCGATTGTTTTTCCGTTTTAATTATTATTTTTTAAGTTTAATATTTTTTATTTAATATGGCGAAAAAAAGTAAATGTCAAAATCAAGGGTGGTTGTTATATTAAAGTTTATATACGACTGGTTATTTGCCTGACTAAATTATGTTATGAATAAACTTTGTACAAACCATCTTTTAAGACTAATCGGTATTTTATTTAGCCGCTCGTTGTGCGCAGTGATCAACAGTCTGCCACCTTTTTGCTATGCATATGGCTGTTAATAAATAATGTTTTTTTCTCGGCCGGCTTTGTTGGATCAGAAAAAGAAATGTTTTTATAACCGTGTTTTAGTAAACAAGAAAAGAAAGGAAAATACCAAGTAAGTTATATTGAAATTTTTTATATCTTATTTATGCATACGAAATTACAAAATTTATCTCTTACTAATCTACAATTTTTTATTGAATTCTTTTATGATTCCTTCCAAATGTTCTTTTTGTACTTCTTTTTTTAAATTTTCATGTAATCCCTCTAAATCAAAAATTATGTTGCGTAGAAAGCATACACATTTTACAATGACTTCAGTGACCAAAGGATTTGTTTCAAAGTGTTTCCATTCTATTTTGAACCTTGTACTTAATAATCCAAGGGCGCATTCAATACACTTTTTAGCTCTTAAACAAATATTCTAAAAGGGGATAAGCCTCTTCCCCAAGAAATATATATGGCACAATTTCTTCACTGTATGATATATATTTCCTGGTACAGGTTGTTCTCTACTTTTTGAAAGATTAAAGATTTTGGAAGAGCTAAAAGTGACACCATCACTTTGCTTTCCGTATTCACCAACTTCAACTGCAATAAGTTGGAGTTGGCATCGGCAATACCTAGTTATTTGATTCGTATGTGCTTCCCGCCGATAGCACCAATACAATTTGGAAAGTTCTAAAGCTTCCAGTATTGCTCTGCAATTTCTTGAAATTATTTTTCGTTTGACTTCGGCATATGGATAGTAAACATATTATCCCATAGAACTTGGGTTATCTCCTTAGCAATAGCTCCTACTGTTGATTTGCCTAGCCGAAACGAAAAAGCCAGTGAGGCTAATGATGCTCCAGTTGCCAGAAATCTAAATAAGAAAATAAAAACAAAATGGTTATTTAAATTTATATTCACCCTTATTCTAGTTGCCGGCGTCGTCGTCGTTTAAGTATCAATATCACTTCGTATCAACGTCAGCGTCAATTCAAAAAAATTTTCATTCTATAATATTCCCGTGACGACGTCGACGGTTTATGAAATGAAATTGCATATCGCTATTTATTTATTAATAATTTCAGGTTCTTTTTTATCATTATTTTAAGCCTTTATATTTATTTTTTCATTTTTTTATTATTGACTACTCGCTTTCGTGTATCTCTTCCTCCCTTTTGTTTTGAGCTCTATCTATTTCTGCTTTCTCTATCAATAATTTCAACTTTTTTTCTTCAATAATTGTTTTGGTCGCTTATCAATATCTCTAAGAGTGCGTTTTATTGAGGATATCTAATTTGAAATGTCGTAAATTAGTTTTGTGCTTCTGCAGTAAATTAGTTTGGTTAGTTTGGACTTCCACTTATTCTTCAACGGCAAATTCGACTTCAGTAAGTTCCATGTCAGAAGAATCGTTTCCCATGTTAACTCCTTGAATTGCTCCTTCAACCAACCAACCATCTTTTTTTACTTTGAATTTTCAATCTCACTAAACCTTAAAAGTAAGTTTTAAAAACTTTTTGTAAATCACTATTCCTTTATTTTGTTACCTTTTGCCATCCATCTGCCAATCTTCTAGGACCAAGAGAATTTAGAATTTTTACAATTTCTTCCCATTTTTTCTTTAAAATTGTAAGGAGCAGTGCCTTTGCGAGAGATGCATTTTTCTGCAATTCTTCCACTAAATTTTCAAATTTACATATTTCCATTTGCAACCTTTACTTTTTCACATTTTTTTTTAATTTTCGATGTTATGTTTGGTTTAAATCACTTCCAGTCGTTATGCAAAGTGGCGTTAATACAATATCGTCGTCACATTTGTTATAGAATACAAAAATCTTTGAGCACTAATCGATAAGTGTCAACAACGACAAGTAGAATAATAAATCGAATGCGCCGACACATATCAACATTGATATATGACAGCAAGTTTTTTAGAAATAGAAAATAAAACTAACCCCCCGCCTAGATTAGCAATAAATATGTTACCATATATTGCAGTAAATGTCAAAATTATGTTATCTCTAATGTAGACATCACTTTTTTGTACATATTTATTGACAGCAAATTTAAAACTTCATATAAAAAAAATTTTCGCTGATTTTTTATATATGGAGTTTGACATTTTCTGCAACGGCGAAAATGAATAAATTCGCCACTGCCACCACCTGGTAAATTATTTCGCCATGGGTTAATCTATAAGGTGTAGTCATCTGCGAATTGATACAACAAAGCAACTTTTTTGTACAAGACCGTGTCAAAAACAAGTGGTTGAAGCGAATAAAATTTTAATATGCTTTGAAAAAAAAACAGTCAAAAAATTCAAAACAAAAAAGTACCACAACAATTACAAACTACATATTTAAATATAAGAAAGTTTTTAAAAGACAGGGTTAAGAAAAAGATTATTTCTAAAACCCTTATATAAACTTAAAAGTTATAATGAAAAATTTTTTAACCAATCACCAACTTAGATTCTTTCTTTTCAAATGAATCCTTGTGATTGCTTAGTAAATTTCTTATAGTTTCAAAATTAGGCGATCTGCATTTTTCATTAAATGACAGCGTCAAGTCCCTTACAAATGAACTAGTCATTTTATGATCAAAATTTAAATGAAGTAAGTCAGTGGGATGTCTACGGGAAAGGTTGTGTGTTATTTTTAAGTTTTTGTTCTGGATGATTTGAAGCTTCTTTGAATGAGTTTTAGCAGTTTTGTTATACCAGACTTGGCAACCATAAGCCAAGATCGGTCAGATACACATCTTGTATAACAAAATCTTGTTTTTTATGTTAAGGTTTGATCTCCTGTTCAGTAAGGGATACAGTGAGCAACATCATTTAATTGACTTGACACAAATGTATTTAATATGTTGTTTAAAAAAAAGTTTTTTATCTAGAATTATACCTAAATATTTAACATTTTCACTAATAGAAATCATATTTTCTCGGGAGTACAAATTTTGTGAAGGAATACGTTTTGGCGACTTGTTGTATGGAAATATGATAGCTTGGGATTTGTAATCGGTAACTTTATTTTATATTAATTGAAGTATTTTTGGCTTGAGCTTAGAACCTGTTGCATTCTCTTAACTATTGCGTTTGATACCTTGCCGCAACATATGAAAGCACTGTCGTCAGCATAAAAAGCTGCTTCTTGATTTCTGCGAATATTTATATCCGAGGTATTTAACGAATACAGTGTGTGAGAAAGAACAGACCGTTGTGGTAAAGCTGCTGGTATTTACCCTTCACTAGAATTATTCCTATCCACACAGACAACAAATGATCGATTATTTAAAAAGATTTTTACTTTTTTTTTGTACATAAAGAGGAAAACTAAAACTATAAGTTTGTACAACAAACCATCATGCTAGATAGAATTAAATGCCTTTTCAATATCAAGCAAGATAACTCCATTACTTTTGCGCTGACTTTAATTATCTTCAATAACTTTAATTACTCTCTTCAATTGATGAATGGTGAAGTGTTCCTTACGGAGTCCAAACTGTTGGGCAATAATAATGTTGTTTAAGTTTTAGAAATCTACTATTCTTTTTTGGGCAATTTTTTCATAAACTTTGTCCAATAGGCTAAGAATACTAATTGGTCTATAACAAGTTGGCATTTTAGTATCCTTCCAGCTTTGTGTATAGGAATTACTTTGGCCTTTTTTAAACTTTGAGGAGAATAGCTACTTCTTATACAAATATTAAATATTTTACTCAATGTTTCAAGAAAATAGTCAGGCATGTTCTTAAGAACAATTGCATTAATTCCATCTAAACCTGGGTCTTTATTACTTATCAATGAAAATTCATATGATTTTACTTCAATGGCATCAGTTGATACTATATTACTAACCTATCCTTGTTATGTGGACTAATAAATAGTCTGTTCAACTGCTTTAAATACTAATTAATTGGGTTCTGTAGTTTGGATCTCCACATCTCTGCAATTTACGTCTGAATTTATTTTTTTGCAGTATTAACATTTTAAATGTATTCGAGATTTCTCTTTGCCATGGATTTTCTGACCAAATGGATCAGATTTAATACCTGTTTGGCAATATAACATAGCTGGATTAGTGCCATATCTATGTTTTAGTGTTATCATCGACATGATTAATGTCCTGACCAAGGCGAATAAATTAGCAGGTGGCAGCGTAGGCGAATTCAGTATTTTTTGCTGGTATACACGACTGTTAAGCTCCATATATAAAAAATATACACAAATTTTTTATATATGGAGTTTGACAGTGGTGTACGCCAGCGAAAAATACTGAATTCGCCTACGCTGCCACCTAGAAATCGATTCGCCTTGGTCCTGACGCCTAATCTCATTTTTACCCAGTCTCTAATGGCTGGCCAATTAGCTTGGTTATACAGAGGAACAGAAATTGTATTTAAATGAAAATATCCAAAGATAAAACATGAAATTGGAACATGCCGAAAAAGGTATACTGTAGAAGGTTGAAAAGGTAAAACATTTTGACCAAACCTGGTGAATGAGTGTAGGTAACATATATAATATTTAGACAATGTTAAAAAAGTTTTTTACAGGCAGAGTTGTTTGAAACACAGTTCCAATGGGTGTGATAGGCGTTTAAGTCGCAAAATATAAAAAAGTAATTTCAGGTATTAGTTAGCAAATTAAAGTCAGTTCTAAAGTTTGTAGTGTACATTGGGTTATACGCAGAAGTAAAAATAACTGATCGTCTATTTATAAAAACTTGTATAGAAATGTTCACAATATTATGAGTTTTAATTTTAGGTAATAACTTATCATCTATATTACTTTTTACCGCTTCTATGTATATTTTGTAGCCCCCAAGTTGAAATTTATGATGCGGTTTCATTGAGTAAAGGAAAATCAACATTTTTTTCATGGAGAACTAGTTTGTGCTGCCACGCTGCCGAATGTGTCGTTATTCCTTGAGCATTCCAGTGCATAACATGAACAATTTGGGTACCTGTTGAATTATATGGCATGTTTAAGCATCATAACTAATTCTCTTAATTTGTCAAGCTTGTTTTGACATTTTTGCAGTTTATCAACAGCATCGAAAAATATTTGCAGTAGCCCTTCGTTGCAAATATCACCGTCGTTGTTAACAAGGGGTTTGCTCTTCGAAACTTCAAAGTAAAGACTTTTGCTGCGAAAACTCGATTCACGTACATTATCTTGGTGTTCAAAACTTGATAACTGAGGAAAGTTTGCTTCATCAGTGTTAGAACTTGTGTAATTTGGTCGTTTATTAGACGACCGTTACACCCTGGCGTATTTTTATATACTCCTTGCGACAAGGGCACTTTGGCTCATCAGCTCTGTGCTTGACATTTTTTAGATTTTTTTTGTGCAGTTATAACATTTGTACATAACACTTCCATCATGAGTGCCTTTGTTTAATGTGCAAATCATAATTACGTGCACACGCTGAGCATACGTTGACTCGGTTACAGTTATTGGCACTGTGACCATACATTAAACATTTGGCACATTGTTCAAAACTTCTCTGCCTTTATATTAAAAACGTAATTTTCTAGGCAGTTTGCAAAATATTTTATCAATCATAATTTTTAATTAATTATTAAATATAAATTTTTTATTGCAAATTTATTATTTGAATCAAAAACAAAGCAACTAACTATGGATACACTACACACTGCTGAAATATAACAAACCCTGTGTGTTACCGTTCGATATTCTTATATTTTCATCTTTGATAAACAATACTTAAATTAACATTTCCAGCTTTAAGAACCTCTCTAGACCCCACGGTAACTGCCATAGGAGTGTCTTAAATGATGAAAGCGTCGACATTTTGTAAGATTTTCCTCTTTATCTCTGTCAGGTTTCTCAACTGGCATTTAAAAAACAACTTCCGTAATAGTTTAGCTCTTCACCTCTCACAAAGCTTCATTATTCATCTCCGTCAAATTCTCACGGCTTTAAAATTAGAATGGAAAAATGCCAGTAAAGAGGAATAGATGTCTACCCACACAAAGTTTCATAGGCGCAGGTATTTATTTGAACGGATATCCACGACTTAATTTAGCTAGATTCCTAGTACATAAAAGGCAAATCGCCCCTGCAAGGAGCTAACAGTCAAACTTCAGTCATACTTAACTATGGCGAACCATACCCTCGTGCCTACCAGCCGACGGGTGTCTTCTAAGTGTGTTGTAATTTAAAAAGGCTGTAATTGTAAAAATTATTTCTGATTGTATCTCGATCATTGCAAAATTAGTTCTATCTTGTATATAAGGCGTTGCAAAATAGGTGAATAGACTGACAGTTTTAATTGTGACTGTACAACTAATAACTGTGGTTTACTCAAGTTCGTAAACAGACAAGAAAATAAAATGGAACTCTAAGTGGTGTGTTTTGCAATAAAAAAATTTTTTAAGAAAAAAAAAACGTTATAATACAAATTAAACTTTAAAAATTGCATTCAATATTAACTATATTTAATATAAACTAAACTGCATCGTTCCCTCTCGTTACCATCGCATTTTATTTCATACACAGAGAGGGAGCGGTGCAATTTAGTTTATATTGGTACAACTAAAAGAATGTTGGAAACACATATAAAAGAGCATAAAGCAGACATCAAAAAAGGGAAAGAATCAAAAGCTTTATCACAACATGCAAAAGAACACAATCACATTGTAAACTTTGACAACATTAAGATATTAGACAGAAAACAAAAAGAAAATAAACGATACACACTCGAAAGTCTGAGAATACAACAAAAAATAACCACCACTATGAACACCAAAGAGGACAAAGATAAAACCAAACTACAATACGCCACCGCATTAAAATCAAATCAATCAATCAATCAAATCAGTTGAAGTTCTGTGATATTAGCTTTAAGATTGACTTGAGATTCTGTGTTTGTGTTGTACAAGATTTTTAATTATTTTATTTATTTATTACTTAATTCTGTGTCGTGAAGTCCAGTTTTTTAAATAATAAGTAAATTAGATGAGGGATTTTTGCAATGTTGACATAATAATCGTAAGTAAATCTGTGATAATATCCTACTTTATAAGCGAATACTAAGTACAAAACATGTATGCAATTATTTATTGCCAGATATATAAATAAATGTACCCCTGAAGAAGTTTGAAAAAAGCAAACGAAACGTTGGGAGAAAAAATATAATGATTTGATTATTTATTTATATTTGGAAACAAATAACTGACCACAAACAGCCCAAAGAGATGACAAAAAACAAAAACTAAATTATATTATCGGAGGGCCCGCCGAAGAAGATAGGAGAAAATTTAACAGAATTCTAGCAGAGAAATAAGAACAACAACATGGAAGGTTTTTCTAACCATATACAAGAAAACTATAACACCAACACATGCAACTTATTGAAAAAATACAGCAGGGAGATAGATAGACTGGCAAAATCAATTGAAAGAGCAACTTACTTAGAAAAATGCAGACAAATGAGTATCACCCCCACACACGTAATAAACACCACACGAACTTTAAAGAACTTATTCAAATCAAAAAGAGCGCAAACTGAAGCAGAAAAAAAAAGAGCTTAACAGTTTAGTTTTTAAAATTTTCATTAAACAATAATTTTATTAAATATTTTTAAGTTCTTTCAATGAAATCAAATTATAAACTAAAAACTATTTTACATTTTTTATAGAATATTCAATTTAAGAAGCAAAGGTATATATTTTATATTTTATGTTTTAACAAACAAAGTTTCTTATCATAAAGTATTATTAATATTGTTCTTGTGGGAATAAATCTAGTTAAATCTCTAATTAAGATATAGAGATGTATGCCTAAATATACACACATATAACTCCCCCATCATTAAATTGACGCTCCGAGGATTTTTTTTTACATATCTTAAACAGTAATAAGCATAAGTTACTGACTTTTAAATTTATTCCGCACAAGAAAAATTTATCTTTTTCCTCTTTATATGGGACTTGTACTATTTGTGCCCTGTTTGACTTATAACGTGATCATCATCCAACCGGTCTACACAAATCTTCCTAAATTTCGCATGATTTTTTCCTCCTCTATTACTTTTTATATAAACTTGCCCTGTTTGGATTTCAAACCCCCTTCACGAGAGCGGTTTAATTTTGAAATTGACTTTTCCTTTAATGCCATAATTTTCTGTTTTACTTTCGGATAGTCTTCCACTTTTATTGAACCGTTTTGAAAATCAATAGGTTTGCAACCCAAGGTTTAATGTATCGTATTAATATAAAAAGTAATTACCTTATAAATTTTTTCCTCAACACTATCACTATCCCTGTTAGGGTCATGTCTAAGTAGACGAATATGTTCGTTCATAGTATTATGAAGGCGTTCCACATCTGAATTAGATGTGTGATTATTACTTGAAATAAAAAGAATTTCAATATTATTCTGCTTTAAAAATTCGGTTAACGGTAACGCTTTGAAACCTAACTCATTGTCTGTTACGATTTTCCTAATAGTACATACAATACTTATATACTGAATTAATGCTCTTTTAAATTCCACCCAAGACCTATTTCGAATCTTTATTGCCTGAGCAAATTTAGAAAACTTATCAATAATAGTTAAAAACAAAGTTCTCTCTAAACAATAAAAAAATTCTATATGCACAACTAGACCAGGCCTGTCAGGTGTTTCAGTAATTTTAAACTTTTGCCTCACTGGATTGCGGTCATATTTCTCGACATTGCAGATATGACAACTGTTTATAAATTGCTGTATTCTCATTTTAAATTTCGGGTGATATATTCTTCTTTTAAGCTCTTCAAAATTCTCATTTATGCCACGATGATTATTTCTTTGGTGATCTTGCTTAATAACTTCGTTAAGGACACTTTCATCTGAAATATCATCAAGACAAATACAGCACTTTGCTATTTTCAAGACAGAATTTTGTTTAAAATATATACAAACAGTCTCTTCGAAAAGTTTATAGATCAAGGCGTCTTCGATAAAAATTGCATTTACTCTATTAGGATGAAAATTACTTTTAATAATTTTTATTATTACATTCTCATTAAAATCATTTGCACTTATAATTTTCCTAATATTTCTAAAAATTACCTTATTTTCTATCTTTATCGTATTAGCATTTGATTTTTTTATAATGAACTGGTTTTTGTAAATATTAAGGGGAGATTTGCTAATAGATATAACATTTGATTTTTGCAAAATATTAATCTGTGGTTCTATTCTAGATAATGCATCTGCATTCTTATTTTCCGCACTTCGTTTGTACATAATTTCATAATCATATTCCTCCAGTTTTAATCTCCACCAAACTAACTTCGAATTTGGTTCTTTAATAGAAACAAGCCACTGCAATGGCTGGTGATCTGTCTGTATCACAAACTTCCTTCCAAACAAGTATGGACGAAAATACGTTACAGCCCACACTACTGCCAACAATTCTTTCTTAATCGTACTATAGTTAACTTCATGTTGATTCAGCGTTCTACTTGCATAACAAATATGATGATTGTCCTGCGAAATCACTGCCCCTAAAGCAAAATTACTTGCATCAGTATTTAAAATGAATTTTTTATTAAAATTGGGATAAGCCAAAACCGAATCGTTATTTAAAAGCAGTTTCAACGTTCTAAAACTTTCTAAATATTCAGAGTTATTCGTATCTACTTTAACATTTTTTTTTTCAAATATTTCGTCATCGGTTTTGCTATTTTTGAGTAATCATTTATAAATTTCCGATAGTAGCCACTGAGGCCCAGAAAGTGCTTTATTTCCTTCTGAGTTTTTGGCAATGGATAATTAATTACACACTCCACTTTTTTTGGATTTGGCTTTATCCCCTTTTGCGTTACAACATGGCCAAGGAATTCTGTCTCTCTCTTCAAAAATTCACACTTATCCACTTGAATCTTCAAATTTGCCGCTCTTAAGGCCCATTTAGCCGACCGTTGAAATCGTAGATGTAACGTAAATGTAAATGCAACGTAAATGTAAATGTTTGAGCGCTTATAGAATGCTTAAAGACGTGTCATGTGTTTTTGACATAAGCAAAGAAATACAAATTAAATAAAAATATTCAACAGATTAAAAAACAGTGTATATTTATTTTAAGGTGCTCTTATATTAAAAAATACAATATAATGGAGATCGATGATTTGTTTGTGAATTTAAATTTCTTTCGCTTGTGCAAACTTTTTTTAAGCAATAAAAGTAAACGTACACGCCGGGTTAGAAGGTGGGGTGTTCGACCCATAAACAGAGACTATATTGTCGCGGGTTACAACAAAAAAGTTTTCCGAACCATTAAAAAGTGTGACGAAGAACAGTTTTTTGTACACACGCGTATGTCCCCTGATTTGTTTGATCTTCTGCTGTCCATGGTTCGTGATGAACATAGTAAACCGAGACAACGAATTGGCCCAGAAGAGAGACTTGCTATAACATTACTGTAAGTAAAATTTGTATACACACATGGATACAAATGTACATGCATATATTTTCGAATTAAGGTATTTGGGACATGGATGCTCTTTGCAGTCTATAGCTTGGAGCCACAAGCTTGGAAAATCAACAATCCGAGCTATAGTCTTAGAAACATGTGATGTGCTGTGGCGTTTATTGTCGCCAATTTACTTATCTGAGCCGACAACATCACAATATGAGGACATTGAAAAAGATTTCAATATTTTGTGGAATATGCCCAACTGTGTAGGTGCTGTAGATGGCAAGCATATAGCTATAAAGTGTCCGGTAAAATCAGGATCCATGTTTTACAATTATAAAAAATATTTCAGTGTAGTACTAATGGGAGTATGTGATTCAAAATATACTTTCACATCAGTCAGTATGGGAAGCTTTGGCAGCCAAAGTGATACAGGTATAAATATACATGCATATGTAGATAAATATTAGATATATTTGATTTTAATTGCTGTAATATTAACAAAAGTAATTTATTATATCGTTTACAGGAATATTTCGTGTATCACCATTTGGAGAATCGGTTATTTCTGGTAAAGTAGCAGTCCCACCAAATAAGCCATTAAATTCGGCCTGTGAAGATTTATTTCCACATTATTTTGTGGGGGACGCGGCTTTTCCATTGCGGTGCAATTTAATGCGTCCCTATCCAGGATTAAATCTGGATACCATCAAAAGGGTTTTTAACTACAGGCTTTCACGAGCCAGACGTGTAATTGAAAATTGCTTTGGAATACTGTGCGCACGTTGGAGAATTCTTTTAACAACGATTGAAATGTCGCCGGACAATATTGATACTATTGTACTGGCTTCCACAGTACTTCATAATTTCATCATGTTGAATGACGCAAAAAAATGGTATTGTCCAGCAAATTTTGTGGATCAGGAGGCAGAAGATGGCACCCTCCAAGAAGGAGAGTGGAGAAATCAACTTCGTATGAGCGGTGAAAGGTCTATGCGATCAATTTGTACTCATGCACGAAGATCTACCCAAACAGCAATCAATTTGAGGAAAAGATTGGCTGATCATTTTTGTAATGAAGGCGCTATTTCATCACAATATCGGTTATAAATTAAATTCAATCCAAAGTTTTATATGTATATTACACATATTCTTACATACACATGTATGATTGTTTATTTTAATTAATTTATGTTTATTATTTGCTATCACACCTTTTTTTATAATCAAAACTCAAAGCTGTTTCTTTGTGTTTGCTTCTCAGCAGTCTATATGCCGACATTTTATAGGAGCTCTCTAACCATCCTATGAAATGTCGACATAAAGACTGCTGAAAAGCGAACACAAAGAAACAGCTTTGATTTTTTTAATTAAATAAATAACAAGTTCTCATAAAAAGAAAAACAATTCATTTTTATTAATTTACTGTAAATAAACAAATTAATGGTTTTTAAACTAAAATAAAAAACGTCTTTTAAAATAATACTATAATTTAATTCTTAGTGCAACATACAACATGTTGTAAATTTTTAATAATAATAATAATGATTATAATAATAATAATGATAATAATAATAAAAATAATAATAATAATGATTATAATAATAATAATAATAATGTAATTTTTTATGCTTTATATTAATAAGTTTCACTGCGTTTCAAAAGCAAACAAAAAATTTTAAAAGCATACTCCGACAAAAACATTGGATATTGTTGATAAAAAAGCGAAATATTGCATTTTTTATGCATCCGGCTGTAAATTTATTTCCATAACTAATGTAGTTACTTTTTGCATTACCACTGTCTGTTTTTTCTGGCTCATTGTTCGAATGGTTGCAACAATCATTTTTCCAAAAGCAGTCACTGCGTCTTCCTCCTCCGGCTTTCTCATTTTACTTTCACAAAGTTTTGTGAAAGCATCAACTGCTTGAGAAAAATGCGTGTCGTTATTTTTTTCTACCGGTCTCTTCCGTTTTGCCATTGACGGTGTTGTTGAAGCTGGTGAAATTGTTTCAAATATTGAGTCCGATAAAATTTCTAGCGGTGGAGACATGGATGTTGGCGTCGGTGGCGGAAAAGCAGATTGTGGCGACTGCGATGACGACTGGGAGTCGATATCTACTGTTTCCTTATAAATGTTGAATGAACATCGCATTCTGGAAAGTTAAAAGTGTAAAAACTTCCAAATTGTAGAAATCACATTATGACTTACGGTCTTGGTACAACATGAGGCGCTATAAACTTCATAGTTTCCATTAGCGCCCATTGCGATGGATACTTCGCTCCACTGCCAGATGGCAAATTTTCCTGCCGCTTCTCCTTTACGTACCTGTCGCGTAGGCACGGCAATCTTTTTTGGCAAACACTTTCTACAAAACAAATATTTGATACATAAATAAATATTATTATCATTGTATTCATAACTTACCTGGATATTCCATTTCGGCAGAAATTTGCTTCCATATAATCCTTTTTATATCTGGGTTTTTGTGCCCAGAACAATATTTATTATATAGGCATTCATTTGCCTGAACTAATGATATTAATTTTTCATCATCCATTTTTTTTAAATTATCAAATCAAACGAATATTAGCTGTTCGAAACATTGATGGGATATCAATTCGTTCACGTAAATGATGATTGTGAGGAAAAAGTACCAACATTTTCTTATTGTACCAAGATATTGTTTTACACGTATAGACATGTAGTATCTTTCAAAATTAGTAAAATTATAATCTTAGGTCTATGCAAACACGTATGCATACGTACATACATATGTACATTATGTATAACACTTTCTTAATTATTTTTATTAAATTAATTTATTGCTAATTTTTTCTGCTTTTGCATGTATGTACATGTACACAAATGTCTACTTGTGCACATAAATACTTTCAATATTAACATACATACATACATACAGTTGTTCTGCGAAATAAGTACATACGGCTGGAAAACTATCTTGCTACATTTGATAAAGAAACAATTCCCTTAAAGAAAATAAGGGTTAATGTGCCACACTCTCATACAACATACATACATCCCATCACTGTCTACATCTGTCACGTAAGCTCGTACATAATTTTCTATTTTCTACAGGTTCAAACGTTACGGCTACGTGACATCTCCGGTCAAGTAAGCATTTTCATGCAGTCGCATATAACAGAAACGATCAGCTGACACAGCTACATTTACATTTCTACATTTACGGTCGGCTAAATGGGCCTTTAATCTATCAAAAACAACATGTAGTGAGTTTATGTTCTCCTGAAGAGAAGTTGAATAAACAATTATGTCATCCATATATACTTAACAAATATTATTAATCAAATCCCCAAGGATACCATACATAAGCCTTTGAAATGTAGCCGGGGCTGTTTTAAGCCCCAAAGGAGTTCTAGTAAACTCATAATGGCCTCCTTCGACAGAGAATGCTGTCTTATAAATATCCCTTTCATCAATTTCCACTTGATGGAACCCTTTAGCCAAGTCTAAAGTTGTAAAATACATACTTCTTCCAAGTTTATCAAGAATTTCATCAATGTTTGGTATAGGAAAGCGATCATCTATTGTTTTCTCATTAAGTTTTCTATAATCGACAACAAGCCGCCATTTCTTAATACCACTGGCATCATCTTTCTTCGGGACTATCCATATTGAAGCGGAATACGGAGAATTCGACGGTCTTATTATCTTATTAGTTAACATTTCCTGTATTTGATTTTTAACTTCATCCTTATGGACGTAAGGATATCTATAATTCTTCGAATATACGGGTATTTCATCCCTAGTAAAAATCCTATGCTTTAATACATTTGTAAAACTCAAGTTTGAATTTGTCGCTTGAAACAGTTCCTCATAATTATTCAAAATTGTTTTTAAGTTGAGTTTTTCCTCTACATTTAGGTGATCAATTCTTATTCTTTCCAAAAAAGCTGTCTTACAATGATTTTCATTCAACAAATCAGTATCAACTAAATGATAATTATCACGCGTAACTAAACACAAGATAAATAATGTTCGGACACTTAACTGAAGTTTCTACTTCAACTTTAAAATTGCTAACATTGTAAATACCTTCACTAAAAATCGTTTCACCATCATCGTTTCGCTGTTCTGCTATATATAAGTCTACACTCAACATTAGCGTTCAACGTTATTTTCCGAAAACCTGAAAAAAGTAATGGCAAAATTTTACCATTTATTCTTAGTTCATTACTTTGAAAATCTATAACGGCTTCATATTTTCGCAGTATATCATTTCCAATAATTCCATCATAATTGTCATGGAATTTACATTCTATTAAATAAATCTTCTCGTTTTCATCACCCAATTCAGAAAACATTGGCACTTTATAAACAGTATTTGTCAATACCTCATTTTGAAGAGTTTTCAACACAATTTAGTAGAATTTAGTTTCCATTTCGGATTACATAAGCCTGGATTTACTATTGAGTGGGTGGCTCCTGTATCGATTATAAACCTAAGCCTTTTCTTTAAAACTATATGAGGTAATTGTCCGGAGAGGCTTGAAAACGAAAATTTTCAAATAAATTATTCCCAGCTGAAACGTTTAAATGTTCCGGATTTTGAATGTCAACATGGTTTGTTTCACATTGACTTCTTTGTACATTACACAAGTTATTTTCGGCCTTTAAATTCATTTTTAGCCGGAAATTTGGTAACTTACGGGAAGGATTTTGATTACAAGAATTATAAAAAATAGATTTTTCCCTATTTCCTGTAACTGAAGTACTTGGAAAATAATTAGAAGTATTTTTCCGTATCTGATTGTAGTTATTATAGCCGTTCTGATGAGTGTTAAAATTACTTTGATATCCGTAAGAATGATCAAATCTATTATTTTTTGCTTTAAAAATATCCAGAGCAGTTTTCATGTTGTTTCTACCAATTTGCTCACTGTCTACATTTATTCCTAACTCCAAGACTGTTTTATTATTTAAACTACGAAGCTTATCCTTTATTTCATTGTAAAAATCAATGACAGTTGTTCTGAAATAAACAGAATGAAGATTATCGAAAAGTTTCTCTACACTCTGATATTCCCCAAAATAATTGCATAAGATAGTCTTAATATCAAGCCACGTTCGTGCATGAAAATTAATTTCAATAGCCTCCTTTGCTTTACCCTTACATTTATTTTTAATCAAATCTATAAAGAAAAGTTGTGATTGCTCATCATACTGAACGAAAAGTGGGTCTATTTTGTCAACTAAAGAAATAAATGTATATAAATCTCTTTTATCGCCCGAGAATTCAGGCAATTTTCCAAGAAGTTCAATCGGACTTAAAGTTACAAGGTTTAACGCAACACCTTCTTGAGCCATTTTATATTTCTATACCGAAGTCAAAAAAAGCACAAATTTGTGTAATAACAAATATTTGATTAATTAATTTGATTAAAAAAAACTGAATTTACTCAATTATACAATTAACAAAAGTAAATAAATAAATAAAAACTGTTATTAAGAACAATTAACACAAAATGTGAAATGTATAACTAACAAATGTTATTAATAATCAATTTGTTTGATACAAAATTATAGGTAAATAGATAAAAATTTTTTCAAAGTTAATTAATTTTATAAATAAATTAATTTTTAAAGCAAGTTTGTTGCCGCCTTCTTTTGATCCATCAATTCTCATAGCAATTCATTTTATCTTTCAACATTCTTCTCCTTGCAGTTTGGTTGACTTGAAGTTGACTTCCATCAATTCTCATAGCAATTCATTTCATCTTTCTACATTCTTCTCCTTGCAGTTTGGTTGACTTGGAGTTGACCTTATAAATGTTTAATAATGTGTTTTTCTATATTGTTTCTTTAATGCTTTTTTTAGCACTGTTCTTTCTTTTATCGTCTTCTATTTATTTTGGGTTTTAATTTCAATTTTTGTTTCTTAAAGTTCCAAATGCATTTATTCTTATTCACTGATTTTTTTTTTTTTGATTCTAGAATCTCCTTTTTTTTTCTAAGTATATATTTTCATGTTTTATCTTAAATTTAATTAAAGATCTGTTTTTTTTTCAAAGTTTATGCACTTTACATTGGTTTCAACAGCATATTTGCTATATTTTGTAGTCTTTTTCTCATAAATTGAAATGTTTTTATTTGATAAAAAAAATCACAAGGATACACTCGAAAAATGTTTATTTGACTCTTATTTTTTTATTAAAGTGTTTTAACCATTATTCGTAATTTATTAAATTTTAGTTCTAGGCCGGTTATATTACATATATAAATACATATATTTTTTTTAAGGAGGCTCCCGTAGGAATCACAATTGTAATTAGTATTATATTTAATCCTTTTTATATAATGTACTTAATTTATCGGATTTATTACATATACACATTAACAATAATATTACTCTTTGTCATATTTATTGGGTTTACTTTCACTATCGCAGAATATATATAGTTTTTATTTAAATTATTTTCAGTTCGATTTAGCTTTTACTTACAGTTCAATTTTTAATTTGTTCAAAATTTTTCTGTATTTTATTTCATTTCAGGTTTTTTTCTCCCTTTTATAAAAAAAAGATAGTTTTCAATATTTCAATTTATTTAATTCAAAATCTTTTATTCATTCCAAAATTTTATGTTTTTTTCTTTTTGTTTTTTTTTTATACACTGGTCACTGTACAAATTTTATACACATACATTTTCCCAGCTTTTTCTTGGTTCCTTTGGAATTCTGTATTTTATTTTATTTCATTTCAGGTTTTTTTTCCTTTCCTTTTATAAGAAAAAAAAAATAGTTTTCAATATTTCTATTATTTTAATTTATTCATTCAAAATCTTTTATCCTTTCCACAATTTTATGTTTTTTTTTTTCTTTTACATAGTTTTTTTTCACTCACTGGTAACTGCACACATTTTACAACATAAATTTTTCCAACTTTATCCTGGAGGGTCCCTTGGGAATCGCAGGATTGTTTATTTGCAATAAAATTATTGATACCTTTGTGTTTCGATCTACCCACTAGGACATTAATATGTCCAATATCCTTTTAGTATAATTTGCACAGATACTGTTGTTTTTATTAGAAGGATATCTGGGTATCCTACCGACTGCGCCAGTTTAGTTTTTAAAATTTTCATTAAACAATAATTTTATTAAATATTTTTAAGTGCTTTCAATGAAATCAAATTATAAACTCAAAACTATTTTACATTTTTTATAGAATATTCAATTTAAGAAGCAAAGGTATATATTTTATATTTTATGTTTTAACAAACAAAGTTTCTTATCATAAAGTATTATTAATATTGTTCTTGTGGGAATAAATCTAGTTAAATCTCTAATTAATATATAGAGATGTATGCCTAAATATACATACATATAACTCTTAACTTGCACAAAAAATTACTAAATGTAGAAATAAGAGACACACATACAAACACAGTAATAATAAAGAAAGAGATAAGCAAAATTGAGAGAGAGATAAAAAAAACACTTGACAAAACAGAACTTACAACATTTAAAAAGACACAGTGGGACAAGTTCCACAATATTCGGACAAAAATTAAAAAAATGCACGTAGAAAAATTAAATAAAATAAAATATGAAAAATTCAAAAAACTTAACCTTATATTTAATGACGAATGGTTTATCAATGAAACGAATATAAAATTTGAACTAGAACAAAAATGGATACTTTCACTTGGTAACAAATTTGCAATCCCTATAAATAATAAAAATTTCGCACCGGTTCCGCTTATAGCTGATATTGAACAATGGGTTCAAAATATGACTGACGAAACTCAGAAAGAAATAACAAGATCGAAGATGGCAAACAGAATTGCCTATTTCAAAAGAAATTTCAGAAATACTGACAAAGAAAAATTTATACTAAGTGCCTACGAGGAGACAAGGAAAATTATCGAGAAACACAAAGACAATATCGTCATAACCACAGCGGACAAAGGAAATAAGACAGTTGTAATATACAAAAACGTCTATAAAAGTAAAATGAAACAAATATTGGATGACAAAATTACCTATAGGGAGGTTAGAGAAAATCCAACTCAAAATCTCCAAAAGAAAAATATCGCACTAATAAAAGAATTATATAAAGAAGGACATATAACAAAATTTGAAAAATTTAATGTGATTCCACACTCGGCAGCAGCACCTGAACTATACGGCCTCCCAAAGATTCACAAAAATAATATGCCACTCAGACCAATATCCTCATCCATGAAAGTACCATGCTACAAACTATCAAAATATCTTGGGAAAATCTTAAAAAACATAACATCAACAACTTACAACAAACATTACTCTTTGGACATCAAACGTAGATTAGGTGACATCAAAATAGGAGAAGATGATATTATGGTTTCTTTCGACGTGGTATCACTATTTACCAATATACCAATCTACTTGGCCATAAAAAATATAATGGAAAAACGGGAAACACTAAAAACCTATACAGCAATATCTAAACCAAAGTTTTTGAAGATTCTATAATTCTGTCTACGAGAAAACAATTATTTTACATATGACGGCAAAATTTATCATCAATTGCATGGTATGCCCATGGGGAACCCCCTATCACCAACAATTGCAGATATTGTTTTAGACACACTATTGGACGATGTAATTGAACAATTAAAAGCAAAAAATATTGAAATTAAATTTATGACGAAATATGTAGACGACCTGTTTGCAACAATTAAGAAATCGGACGAGAAAATAATATTAGAAACACTCAACGCATACCACAATAAAATACAATTTACTATTGAGTATGAAAAAAACAATGAAATACCATATTTAGATATACTTATAATTAATGAAAAAGAAAAAATAAAAACAAATTGGTACACAAAACCAACGTCTTCGGGCAGGATGACAAACTTCAACTCCACACAGCCAATGAACATGAAACTAAACACTGCAACAAACCTTGTTAAAAAAGTTTCACAAATAAGTGAGAGAATATATGAGAAAAAGAAAATTGAAAAATTAGAAAAATACTCAGAATGAATAATTACCCATCATACGTAATAAACAATATAATAAACAAATCCTTAAGAAACAGAAATTATAACAAAGAGCCATCTGAAAATGCTAAAACTCTCTACAGTGTACCTTTTATACCAAAATTAACTGGAGCTAAAACATTCAGTAACATAATTAAAGGGAAAACAACAACAATAGCCTACAAATCAAACAAAACACTGAGACATCTTTTTACAAACAACAAAAAAAAAAAACACGACATATTAAAAACTGACAACGTTGTGTATGAAATAAAATGCGATGGTAACGAGAGGGAACGATGCAATTTAGTTTATATTGGTACAAATAAGAGAATGTTGGAAACACGTATAAAAGAGCATAAAGCAGACATCAAAAAAAGGAAAGAATCAACAGCTTTATCACAACATGCAAAAGAACACAATCACATTGTAAACTTTGACAACATTAAGATATTAGACAGAGAACAAAAAGAAAATAAACGATACACACTCGAAAGTCTGAGAATACAACAAAAAATAGCCACCACTATGAACACCAAAGAGGACAAAGATAAAACCAAACTACAATACGCCGCAGCATTAATGTATTTATTACAAATCAGTTGAAGTTCTGTGATATTAGCTTTAAGATTGACTTGAGATTCTGTGTTTGTGTTGTACAAGATTTTTAATTATTTTATTTATTTATTACTTAATTCTGTGTCGTGAAGTCCAGTTTTTTAAATAATAAGTAAATTAGATGAGGGATTTTTGCAATGTTGACATAATAATCGTAAGTAGATCTGTGATAATATCCTACTTTATAAGCGGATACTAAGTATAAAACATGTATGCAATTATTTATTGCTTGATATCTAAATAAATGTACCCCTGAAGAAGTTTGAGAAAAGCAAACGAAACTTTGGGAGAAAAAATATATTGATTTGATTATTTATTTATATTTGGAAACAAATAACTGACCACAAACAGCCCAAAAATCGCAAAAACAAACAGTTAAAATACATTATTGGTCACAAAAAACAAAAACTAAATTAATTTATTTTACTTTGTATGAAAAAAATACTTTTTAGATCCTTAACTAAAGTTTTTGATTTTTAATCTTTTCCTTTTAAATTCAAAATGTATCGAAATTATCTTTCCAATTATACCCATATTGCCCGCATACATGCCATATTACACATACAAACTTTGGAGGTCCGTAACTGCGAATCTAAGGGTTAGCCCCAAATTTTTTAAATGTCATTTTTGGCATAAAATTGCATTTGAGTTTTGAACCGCATCCGTAAACTATATTTAAAATATATTTAAAATTTCTTATAAGATGAAAAATACTTTTATAAATTTCACTATCAAAATCAAAGTTCACAAGACAATGAAACAATTCCACAATTCACGCAAAAGAAAACACTCACGATAAGGGGAATTTTGGTTTGAGCAACTTTTTTCAAGGGGAAATTATTCACGGTTTGCAAAAGTGTGGTATGTGAAAAATAATATAAAGTATATTATTTAATTAATTTAATTTTTTTACACTATAAAACCGACACTTACTTTTTTATTTTGTTTGAAAGTGTTTTGCAATTAATAGTTTGGATATTTTTAGATAGCTTTTTGAGATTAAGATTAAATTGTGTTGTACTCACTATCAAAAGTTAGTAGATTGTTGCTGGATAAAAACATAAAGCTACCAAATATATTTTCAGCGGCGGAAGTTTGTTAAGAAAAAAATCTATTACAATAAAGCAATAATGACTGCCTTACATAATTCAATACAGTAATCCAATCTTAATTAAGTACATACCCTACAAGAACAGTGACCATCATTTGATCCATCAAATGAAAATCACTAATGATGGAAATATCCATTAACGCGTAGAACAAAGCTTTTATCACATTCTTAAAAGAAAAATGAAAAACTTGATGGAAACTTTTGTGTACATGTGATTTTGCATCTCCCTCTAACTAATGAATCTTTCCATTATAAAATACATATACCTGCACTGCTCACACTACTGCAGTTTACTATGTAGTGAAGCCAGAAGTTCTTATCATACTTGATGGATATACCCGTCACGATTGATGGATATACCCTCATTTGAAAAATCGAACTTCGTTAATAAAACAAAATTTAATATTCTAATTTATATACATGTTTCTTTTTTAATTTCTAAATAATATTTTACAGTATAAAAAATTACTTTATTTATAATAAAATAATTAATTCTTATCTCTTTAAATATTTTTTGTTGTAGTCTGTAGAGGCTTCGCTATACTGACTTCTTCACACTTTTTTCAAAATCAAACGCTTCTTGCTATTGGCAAACACCTTAAAGTAAAAGAAGATATACATTTATGTATAAATAATTTAATACGCAATAAACAAATAACTTTTTGATTGTCTAATCTATAGTACATACCTCGCAGGAAGTTATTAACTAAAGAGGGCTTGCCTATCCCACCTTCCATCCCAAAAAAATTTGAGCGCATCACAGTGCTGACATCCTGCGATATCCCCTTAATCATATGTAAATGTGATGTTTAAAAAAATATAAATGTAAGATTATTAAAATACTTTAAGCATGAACTTAAGTTCTTTACCATTGCTTCAGTAAAACCTTTCGACTCCTCCAACTTTCTGTCCAACTCTTCCACCGCTAGAAGGTTCTGCAAAGGGAGCATGCTGACGACTTTATCATGTTTTGAGTCGTAAGTCTCCCCAGCCAGCCGACAGACGGATTTCTCAACCTTTTTAATAACTACTTGCACTCCATCAAAATTTTTGGACAATACGAATTGCAAAACTTCTTAAAATTTAAAATAAATTATAATTTTATACTCACATACTTTCCGCAAGTTTTTCAAGCCGGATTTAGATTTCCTTTTGACCCTAGACCTAATCTTGAAAGGGAAGGAATGCATTACATGGAAAAATATTTTAAGCTAATATAACTTTTTTAACGTTATAAATAACCTTTGTGTTTCCGATCACTTTTGGACGACAGTGGTGTTGGGGCACACATCTTGAGTGTTTCTACCAAATACTGTTGTTGACTGAAAATCAGAGCAATACATAAAATTAAGCAAATAAGAAGAAGTTTTACACATTTAAACACAACTTACAATTTTGGATTTAAAGGCTTCATAAGTTATTCCAACTCGAATCTAACTCTTTAAAGGCTGTGGCGGTTTTAAGTACCCGTAACATTCCTGTGAAGTTTTGAGTTTCCAGTGTCAGGATCATTGGACACAATCTCTGCACTTGAACTGCTTGCAATCCCAAAAGCAACTTACCTTTCTAATTCCACATTGCACTATTATATTTATTTTAAATTGTTTGGTTTTTATTTATTTTTTCTTTTTTTTAATTTTTGCTATTATTAAATCGACATATCACTTTTATAACTATTAGATAAATACGCAATTTTCTTAACGTCACGAAATAGAACACATATTAGTTGTTTCACTCTTGCACATTATTTGTTTGTTTGGGGCAAACAACGTTACAACGACAAGAAATTTCTTTTCCTTATTTTTTCTTTCAAAATTTACAAAAATTCCTTAAAACCGGCTAACTTTTTACAACAAATTTAATAAAAATTTTGTTTTACCTTTGGCACAATTTTAATTACAACACATCTTGTAAGCTGTATTTTATAGTTTGCTGCATTATTATCTATAAACTCAAGGGAAAAATAAGATTTAGTCTATTAAAAAAAATTCATCCCAATTCAATAACAAAAACGCTACAACGGCAACGCTGTTCAATATAAAATTGTTGCAAATGTGTTAGTGTACAAATTGTGTTAGTATTAGTTTCTGTCAAGCATTTCTTGCTGGGTATTGATTAGATTTATTCATTTCAGTAATTTTAGATTGTCATATGGGTGTTTTTGGAATATCTTCGTAAAATGATTGTATGTACCATAAAGAAATGAAAACCCTTGTGCGCTTGATGTTTTTCGATTTATGGTTTAAAAAGCAATGAATTTTACATGTTCTCAAGCTCTCATCATAGCTAAAGTTAAGTATAAAATGAAGTTCATAAGATTTTACTGTTATAAATTAAGCAAGTAAAGTTAAAACTAATGTACAATAAAACAGAATAATCGACTTATTAAAATGTCACTAAGTAATTATTCAAAACTAACAATCAAAAATACAAAAGTTACCAAATATACTCTCCTTATTGAAAAAGCGCTTTCAATCAGTTTCTTTAACTGGAAGAGGAGCGATTTTGTGTATCGATCGTCGATAAACACCTTTTGAAGTTTTAATATCTACATCACGTCCAGGGATCGTTTTTACGATACGACAAAGAGTCAAATATTGCGGAGGCTTATTGTCTTAATAAACAATTACCAATCGTCCTTCTTTAATATTCGTAAAAGACTTAAACTTCTTAGATTTTTGTTGCAGTGTTGAAATATCGTTTCGAAGGTTGATGTGAGGAAATGGAAGTTTTTGCAGCAAATATCGATGTAAAGTTATAATTTGATATTCGAGACTTAATAGTAGCAATTATTTTACTTCGCCGGCGAATATGCTACGAAGAAGTACCGACGAATTTTAACTGAGTGCGAATCTCTAAAACATGAACTATTTCCCGACTGGATCTAGTTTGCTTTAGGTGGAGACGGTTGACAGCCTCTTGGGTGATTAAATTTATCTTCGAGCACTAATCTAGGATATCAAATTTGTTCTTAATGAACACAAACTTTTACGATGGTTCTGAACAATGAAAGATAAATCAGAAGTCAAATGAATGGGCGCTTAATTATTTGTAGAATTTAACGATGAATGATCTTTTATTGCGAAAAAGAAGCGAAGAAGGTTGCGGTGGTGATGCATTATTGGTTAGTTTGCTTTGATGTGAAAACGAGGACGAAAAAGTATTGAACAATGAACGAAGAATTCTTAGGTTCTTTTGATTGCGACATTTGGTAATGCAACGACGAATGATGCAAAACTCGACATCGTGATTTAGATTGACATTATGCTATGATATGTCCCTTTCGAAGGCAGCTAATACACAGACTTTCAGATTTTACGAAATCGAAGCGTTAAATATTCGCACAAGAAACTAGATGCGATAAACGAAGACTAGAACGTTAAGATTTAGCTTTAATTTTTGATAACATCTGCGGCTCAAAATACAATAAAATTCGTCCCATAAAGGAAATTTATTTAAATTTTGTTTTTCATCGTATACTGTTTTGGCTACTGAATCTATTTTTGATAGTACAATATGTATAACAATAGCATTCATAACATCTAATTCAGAGCCCAGAGATAAAAGTGAAGAGCAGCTACATTATCAAGAATTGAACGCGAAGCTATAGCATTGTGCTTGGGGACGGGTGCAGTAGAAAATAACGAGTTTATGTTATTTAGAAATAAAAAAGCTTTATTATCATAACGGTCTTTGAGTTTCGTCAAAGCCTTTTGACGATTTTCATCAGTGACCTGAAAAGCTTCCACTACAGCTAGAGTTGGACCACTAAGGCAATTTAAAAGGTATTTAAACTTATCAATGGTTGGAGTGCACGGTTCTTTTTAGATAACAAATCAACCATATAAGCTTTAGCTTATATGTATAAACTGTTCTTCCAAATCAGAACGATTTTCGTCGGAAGCATCAACTCGTTCAATTTGTGTTTGAATATGGCTGAATTAGGTAAAATATTATTACAGAATTTGAAGTCGACACTTTATAATTGTGTAGTCAGATGACGTCCCTTATTTTTCTACCTTTTGTTTTAATCTTGTAATTGTTCGCTTAATTGTGCTTTTTTGTATCTTTAACGATGCTAAATCCATGATAGTTGATTTTGTTTTGCTTAAGGTGCCTTTAGACGAAATGTTTTTTATATATGACTTGTCAGATTTTTCATAACAAAATACACATGTATCGTGTAAACGGTTTAAAACATTTCTTATGTTAAATACATATGTAAAAGTCATATTACAAGTTTTCATTTATAGCGTGTTCTATTGTTATATGACAAGGCATATATCTTCCAGTTGTGCAACTTTTTCTTTCTTCACTTATACCGTTTTTAAATGATCAAAAAGTGCAAAAAGCGCTAATATCGTTAAAAGCAGAATAGAGTTGACATCTTTATTAGCATTAACAGAACCGGTTACCGAACAACAGTTTTAAACAATGATTTACTTTGTAGATGATGGCATAAATAATTTGCATTTACGTTTAAACGCGAAATTTAAAGCCATATGTAAAAATGACTACTTTAAAATACATAAGGAATTACATGTGGATTTTCAAACTGACAAGTCATACTAAAGTCACCTTTAATGGTAGCTTTTCATTTTCCATTATTTAAACTACTTTTATATCTACTCGCAGTCGTATGTTATAGACAAATAACCAAACAGTACAACAAAAGTCCAACACTACTGTGTAGCTCAGTACTGTTGATGACTACCCAAAACTGCCAATATATCCGTTTGCGGGTATTAATTAATTTAAAAGATAATTTTAAACAAAAAAGATGAGCCAAAAATTAAAATTTCTCTTACTACGTGAGACAATGAATACTCATAAACAATTAACTACTTGAGAAACCAAAATAAATGAGTATTACTTGTGTGTTCGTCAGTAGTAAGCGCAGCAGAATGGCGGTTGCTAAAAAACAGAAATACAAGAACAAAAACAACTGCTACGATGAAAATGATTATGTTGAGTCGATAAATAAGTATGATGTTACAAATAAACTGAGGAGCTATAAATTGATGTATGTATATCAAGATGTCTTTTTTTCTGTGTAGTTTGATGTGTTTAGCTGATACCCAAAAAATAATAATTGTTTTAAAGTTGAAATTTTAGTTTAGCCTTCTGTTTAAGCACAATTATAATTCCCAATGGTCCTGTCACGGTCGCCAAATATTTTGTGTATGTATCAAAACCAAAAAGAAATGAAAACACTTGTGCGCTTGATGTTGTTCGGTTTTATACTTTTAAAAGCAATCAATTTTCCAATGTTCATAAGTTCTCATCATAGGTACACATTCAAACAGGCAAATTTTACTTTGACAAAGGTTTGTTAATTTTCTTTTAAACTTTGTTTCGTGTTCAGACACACTAAGTTTTCTTTTACAAATTTTGTTTCCTTCTGTGTGATCAGTCTTAATTTTTGGACTTTTGCATTTGGTGCTTAAACACATATGTAAATATATACAACTATGTACAAGCAACGAACGAAAAACAAAGCAACTTTGCGAGTACTCCAAAATCTGTACTGCTAATCATTCTTTCTCCTTCTCTTCCACATAAAATCAAAGCTTTGCAAAGTAAACTTTCCTTGTGTAAATGCACTCCAGCTAAAGTTAAATAAGAAAGTGAAGTGTCTAAGACGTTATAAATTCAGCAAGTAAAGTTAAAACTAGTGTTCAATAAAAGAGAATAAACGACTATTCAAAATGTGATTAAGTAATTATTATTCAAAACTACCAATCAAAAGTAACCAAATAATGATATTATGTTAAATCAAGTTGATATTAAACAGTTAAATAAAAATGAAATTAAATTGTTATTTTGCTTGAGGAAACATGCCAGAATAACTAAAATAAGGTTCGGAATTTATTGTTAATTTTTATAATTATTTTAAATTTAAATATGTACATATGTTTGTAAAATATTTGTTTAATATAACCAAAAATTCTTTCAAAAAGTCCATGATTTAAGGGACGCAACCGATGGCACTGCATATGCCCAACTTGCAGTTTACCCAACATACATATTTGCGAATACAGATGTATGTTCCTTATGGTTACCGAAATGCGTGGTCACCAATGTTACATCTATCAGAAAACGTTTAAAATTTTCTTCAGCAACCTAGAAGTGAAGATTATTATATTTTTAACTACATTTTTATAATATGCAATTACAAGAGAAATACCTAAAGGGTCATCGTGATATTAATAGATTCATTATCTATTCCACGTATAATTATAATGAAACAGCATTTCTTGTTATTATAAATTGTCTCAGGTGGCAAAAGTGGTGTTAAATTCCAACTTTCAAGCATGACAGATTCCTTTGGAGTTATTTTTAAAGACATAAAATAACTTCCAGTTACCATAAACTGCATTCTATGTCTTCTTAATGTTAGTTTTTCATGTAAAATATATATATATATATATGTATATATATGTATATACTTATGGCCAAAATAATAGGTACACCAGTATATTTTACCCTTTATTATAGCTGTTTTTTTTTAATTTTTTTGAAACACAATAAAACTTTTTAAAGTTAATTTTTTAACAGATGTCAATCATAAAAACAAGTACTTATGAGCTAAAAACATAAAACAACTTCTTCAGGTTATTAAAGACAAAAACTCTGACAAAAAAGAGTGGCCAAAATAATAAGTACGTTCTATACATCAATAAATAAAAAGTTTTAGTTCAATTTTATTTTCGCAAATTTTTGTTATTTAGTTAGTATCCAGTGTATCCACCTTTATTTTGAACAATTTTTTGCGTTCTTTTTGGCATACTATTGATGAGTTTACGACAAGTGTCTAATGGGGTTTCATACCAAGTTTTTTAAACAAATCTCCAAAGTTGTTCCTTATTTTAAAATACATTCTTCGAGATTCTTTGCTTTAAGTCTCCCCAGAGATTTTCAATCGGATTTATATCCGGTGACTGACTTGGCCATTCCAGCAAAGTAATATTATTAGCATGAAACCAATCCTTTACATAGCGCGATGAGTGCTTCGGGTCATTATCCTGCTGAAAGACCCATCGAAGGGGCATGTTTTCTTCAGCATATGGCAGCATTATGTTTTCCAATATATTTTTGTACTCAAATCGTGTCATAGTATCAGTAATACGAAAAATTGGACCCACGCCATACCATGAAAAACAACCCCATACCATGATGTTACCACCACCGTGCTTGACGGTCTTTTTAGTGAACCGTACATGAAATTCTTTACCCGGAGGGCGACGTACGTTACGGCCATTGTCATTACCGAACAAATTTATTTTGGTTTCATCACTAAAAAGAATATTATGCCATTTGTGTTTATATGGTGGTTGAGACCAACATAAATGTCTTCTTGCGAAGTCCAGTCGCGCCTTCAAATTTTTTTTCCATAGTAAAGGCACTTTTCTGGCTATTCGCCCGGGTAGCTTGGCACTTTGAAGTCGTCGCCGAACACTTCTAGCAGATATAACACACCCTATATCGGCTGAAATTTCCCTGGATAATACAAACGGGTTCTTTTTGGCGAGAGTTATAATCAAATTGCCTGTTCTTTTTTGGCCTTCCACGTCTTTCCGAGTTTTTTTCAGGTTTTAAGGCATTTGAACAAAAAACAGTGACCTATCCAGATATTTGGCAATTGAACGCAAAGATTCTCCTTTGTTTCTTAACTTTAACACGAGTCTTCTCTCTTCTGGCGTACAGTGTTTATTTCGACCCATCTATCAATACAATTTTATTTCTTCTTGATTAATTTCAACAAGATAATAAATTAACTAACAAACCTTTTCTAAAAAGTATTTAACTTGAAGTAAAATATTACAAAATTAAATATGTACTTATTTTTTTACCAAGCAGAGTACACACTTTAACACAAAATTAACAAAGTACAAAATGTAACGGAATCTTTGCAAATGTCTTCTGCGTAAATAAGTGCTACCATATCAGATCTTGCTATTTATATCGAAGTTGCCATATTAAACTTGAAAAGAGAAAGCAAAAACTAACTAGAAAACGAATCTATTGATGTGTACTTATTATTTCGGCCATATATGTGATAATAAAACTTACATTCGAAAGAATGCCATTATAAACATGTGCATTCACGTATTTTATTTAAGATTTACTTTTTAATTATTTAATTATTCTTTTTGATCTTATTGTTTTATGATATATTTGCCATTACCAACTCTAATAGGTAACCAAAATTTCATTGAATATTTAGATTTTGCAAATGTGATAGGTCTAATATAGTGCATTTGGATATTTTTTTTAATTAGGACCAGCACTCAGGGGATGACCCCTACTTAGGCAATGCATTGTACCAGAACTAGGAAATTAGGTTGTGGGAAGGGGGATAGAAGGAGTAGTGCTTGTGGACATTTGATTTGAATCTTTGCACATTGAAAGTGGCAGGGAGTTTATTCCACATACGATTCAGTGGCCAAACGACTATAAAGGAATGCGCTCTTGATGCAGAGCGCGTTGCGCGTATGAAATTACGGTTTTCAGAAACGAGTTCCCTGATTTAATAAGAGCACATTCCGTTGTAGTAACGATAAAACAGTGAAGTCAATAGAGCTGGATATCCTACTGTCACCGATGAGCTTTTTCGCTCTCTCCTGTACGCGGTCGAGTAACTCCAAAATAGATTTTGAAACACCGGTTCATACATTAGAGTTGTATTCCATTTTTGGTCTGATAAAGGTGACATATATAGTAAGGAGATCAGATGGAGTGAATTATTTTTTACACCGTTTCAGAATACCTAGGCAATTGAATGCTTTTTTTGCAACATGAAAAATATGCTTATTCCAACGAACATCGCATTGATTTTTCATGCCAAGAACATCGAGAGCTTCTGATTCCTTAATATATATATATATCACCCATAATTACAGATGAGGTAGCATGTTCAGCCGTACGCCTGTGTGAAAGCACACAACACTGGATTCTATCGCAAAAGTTATAAACGCCATCTTTTAAGGAGATTTGAAAAAAAATTGCCTTTAACTCTGTGTAAGAAAGTTAAAATTATTCAAAAATAACTCTGTAGAAAAAAATTTTTTTGAAAAATTTTTGTACAAAATACCTGACCCTTGGTCAGAAAAATTGTTTTGGTGCACAAGGTCGCAACCTGGCAAACATATAATGGGGTAAATGTGTGTAGGGGAGGATTTGGGCTACAACACAGAGAAATATCTTCTTGACGTGGGTGTACGGGAGGGAGTTATGCTCTATTAAGCACGAGATTTTTGAAGAATTTTGACCTTTCTTGAAACAAAAAATTTCATTTTTCTAAAAAACGTAATGACTTTATTTTGCTAGCACTGATAACTAACAAATTTCATAATTAAAGAAAATTTATTTTGATTTGATATCTCTTAAAATGAAAAAGTTATAGTAATTTGAAAATTAGAATTTACTGAAAAAAATCATTTTAACAAAATATTCGGAAAGTCTATTTTGGATCACCCTGTTCAGTGTGTTATAGTTGGAACAAAGTTCTAAATTTTTGCCGCTCGAGGTTTACTGGTTATTACTTTCAAATGATTAAGAAAACACTACGATCGGTAACTACAAAAAAAAAATATTTTTGGCCGCCTTCTCAAAATATGTGCCATGTGGGCCGTAGAAAAAGCGTAGGGCTTCATTAAATTGGGGGAAAATATAAAAGCAGAGTCTCCTAAAATACAAACTGGTACTTCATTATCTGCCAAAAACTTCTTTAATAGAGAAGAATTATAAATTTGGAAGTCGTTGCAACGCCCGGGAGCACCAATGTTTATGTATAAAAAGCTGTATCTGTACATTTTACATATATAAAATATATTATATAAAGAATAAAACCACAATCATATTTTGTACCTGTAATCCATAAGAACCAGAAGGACAAAAGAATACCATCCTTTGTAATTATAATAGTCAGCGGCATCATTTGCACTTGGTTTTATTTCGATGACATCCATCTGAAAATATAAATCTCCTTCGTTAATTGTGGACCGATTTTCAAATATGTATGTCATCTTAAAACTCTTTTTATTTTTATCTTACCAATAGCTCCTAGACATTGTGGAAAACCAAGGCGACAAAAACCATCAATACACTCTGTTACAAGTTCCTGCGTTGAAGGGAGTTTCTTAATGTACCTTTTAGACAATGCCTACCATACTTTCTCGCAAAATTCAACTAAAATACAACAAATGGTTGATCTTCCAACTCCAAAGAGTGCAGAAACAACCCGGTGTTCGCCAGAAGAACTTAGTGTAAATAAAGCGATGGCTACACGTTTATGTCGTGGAATTGTACTGCGCCACTCTGTATTCATTTTATTTAACTTATATAGTTAGCCATAAAGAATGTCAAAACTGGAACGGGTCATACGAAAATGACTCTTAAAAAACTGATCATCATTGCATTTGCAGGTGACTTCCCAAACTACAGACTGGCGATTCTGTTAACTAAAACTTTCAATGATATATGTGAACAAAGTTATTGCGTTTTCCTTACCAACTTTCACAATATCCCTTGATTTGTATTCTTGTTTAATATCTCAAGGACGTGCAGCTGTTGCTTTCTTAAATTTTGCTGAATTATTAAATTCTTTTGTTTTTTTTTTATTTAACACAGGTAGCCTTAATTCAAAACTTGATAGCACTAACTGCAGTAGTTCAATATTTCTATTGTAAACTACCAAAATTTTTTTTAAGAATAATTTTTGCCCATTTTTTAACTTTGCAAACAAAAAACTTTCGCGATTACAATAAAAATAATGTTTGTTTTCATCTGTCAAATGCTAATTGAATAAGCTTAATTGAGCATGTGTGAATACCAAATTAAATTGACTCAATTAAGAAAACATGTCTGAACAGGGTATAAGAGATGTTAAATTAAACAATGTATATGCACATACATGCATACATAATTTTAAGTCATAAATCTCTTTACAAGAACTTTTTGTATAAGGGATAGAGAAGATATTAAATAGTGCATAAATATTTATGCTATTTATCTTACTAGTTTGAATAAAAAAAGATTTATTTCAAAAGGATTTTTAATTTTATTTATTTTGAGTACTTTAATCAACCACTTCCATTTAATGTTTAACTAGAACTAACTTTTGTTTTTCTCTTAAAATATTCTTAGCCTAGACTTATGAACTATTTCTGCATGATCAGCACAACGATCATAGATGATGCAATTCCATTGATCTTTGGGCTATCAGTAGATGTGCAGAAAACGAATTCACTATTATAAACAATTTAATGAACTATTCTTTAAAAAACCATCGGCTCTTCTTGGATGGCATATATAACTCGCCCTCCCTTAGAATTCGAGTCTCTCTGAATTAATGTCAATAAGAAATCTTTCTTGTAAATTACAGGAAGGATCACAATGCAAGTAAGTATTGGTACATTCAATACTTTGGTTTCGTTTTCTGGTATCACAATAAAGTTAGGGATTACAATATTCATTTTAGTTTCGTATCTTCTTAAAAAATAATCATTTATTTGAATTCCACATTTTTAAGTTCTCACAAAATAACTTCCATCCAAAAAATATGTGAAATTGTAACAAAAATTCGTTAAATCATGTTTAACATTAATTAATATTAAATTTCCGATATCTATCTCTTTTATAACAGTTCCAACAAATCTTTCTTCTGCTACTACTTTTGATTAGGTTAAGGTCGTACCATTTTTGGTAAAAAATTTTACTTGTTTCATTAATATCAATTTACATGTCCCTTTTATTGGCAACAGTCATAATATAATTAGCTATATACATCTTGTTAAAGAGTTCTAGAACCGAAATTACAAATACAATTACATCATTAGACAATGAGCCAATGTAAAATTTTAAGTATCTAATTTTGGATCTACAATATTATATAAATCAATTTCATCATTAGTAAGTACAAATCTACTCATTCCGTTATATCTTGCCATAAAGATGTTTTCCTGCATTCTCTCAAACCTATCCTTGAGTTAGTTAATTATCAGCAGGTAAATATTATATTTTATGACTGGTATATTTTTTATAATTTTTTTTATTTTTCTCATTCCATCCTATCTAACTCCACAAAAGTTAATATGATACTGGAACAGCATCTTTAGTGTTGTGGGTAAAAAAGTAAGAATGACGGACAAAAGCAAAATTTGCATTCGTGATCAATTGATATTTAATACAAAACTGCAAAAACAAATGTATAAGACAAGTTGCAAAGAGAACAGTGAAGAAATACTTTAGTTTATGTGTCGATATTGATATGAATATTCCTCGTATTCTTATTTACAAAATTAGTTGGTTAAATAGATGATGTTTGCAATATGCACAACTTAAAGTAGATAGATCCGAAGAACGCTGATAATGGATTTAGCGGTCCTGCAAATGCGGTATTGCATTCTGCCAGCGTCTAATTTTTCTTGTGTTCTTTAGAAAACGTCCGCATACATTTGTAAATAATTTTTCTTTCTAATGATTTTAAGAAGTTAAATTAATAAATGAACCTAAGCAGAAAACAATAAATTTAATTAAAATTTAAAATTAAAATTTTTTTGACATGCGTTAAACAAAAGCTTATTTGCTTCCAACAGCAAAGTGATATTTTTGTATGTCCGTATTGATCTTTATCTATTTGTGTAAGTTTTGTATCACCCGCTGCTGGTTCATGTCAATTTTTGCGAAGTGTGCATCAATCATTTCTCCGTTCTCATCGTCTATATTTCCGAATAGCCATTTTATGGTTCTTCCCCCAAAATTCAGTAAACCTCTTTTGTTTCTAGTATGAAGTGTTATTGTTGACATTAAATGTTTAACTCTTTTATTTTATCCTGCAGACTCAATGATATTTCACCTTGTTTTATTAAGAAATCCTTGAAACTTCTATATTGACCTTTTGAATGGTCGCTCTAATATCTAATAATATTAAAAACATGTATTATTTTATTATATCTACGAACCACGGAAATAGGTTCACTTTCTGATTCAATCTTTGTAAATTCCACTGTGGCCACTGCGGTTGATACTATTAAAATGAAAAGAGCAGACCCGATCATCTAAAAAGAGGACATATAGAATTATTGCGTGAGAACAACTCTGGTTATTTTCCTAACAGGGTTACATTTATTATATCTTTTAGCAGTTCTATGTCTTTGTCCCTGTATATTCTTTATATACAAATTATCAGGGTTATAAAACGGTAATTCTTGAGATTAATTCGTGTAATAGCGTTTTGCTTTCTTGCCTTCATTTGCAAGGCTTAATTTCTATGGTGGAATGAATTAAATTATTAAAATATCCTATCGCTCTAATGACCAACTGCTTTGTATTCATATTCTCGTTGCTTCTTTTAATCACTCTAATGTGCTCTAAAAGTGTAGAGTGTAATCTCTTGACATCTGAGTTTCCTGTGCGTGAATTTGGTGTGGTAAAGTGAGCATAATTGTTCCTCTCTGAACAAAATAATTTTATATATGCGTTATTAAATTCGTTATCCAAAATCAAGGTATCGGGCTTTCCCAATTAAGAAATTCTCTTATTTAATTTAGTTTTAATTGTGCACATATTTTTATCGCTGAGTCTATGAGCGGAATCCAATTTAGTAAGTCAGTCAATGGTAGTCATAAAGCAATTTTGTGGATTAGCCTACTAGGTGTCTCGGTGAAGTTAAAATACTTTCTGAAGGGCTTTATCTCGTACTTATTTTCGGCACACACCTGACAATTGTTTATATATTTAACTAAATTTGGATAAAAAATACTTAAACTTTCTTCGAAATTTTCAATTACCCCTCTATGATTGGTTTCGATATGGTTCTTTTCGATCACTTGCAACAAACTTTCCACGTTTTCAATGTCCACTGCCAATTTTGATCATTTTACAAAGTTTAAATTATCATTTGAAAAAAGTTGGACTAATTTATTTTGGATAACATTATGATCCAAATCGCCTAATTCAGAATAAATTTCCACTGTACCTTTTTTCAGTTCTCTCCTAAAAATGTCATTTAAATAATGATCATATAAAAGATCATTCCTCTCGACGTAAATTATTTTATATTTATTATACAATTTTTCTGTTTCTTTCTTTTTATGATTCAAAATTTTAATTTGCTTTCTATATTTATTAACAACTGTCTCACTTATGAGAAAGTATTCATTAAAATCTTCATTGGCACTAATGGTCAGTTCTAACCAAAAATTGCATCCCATACAAATATGGTCTAAAGTATTTCACGCTCCAGACAATGGCCCACAGTATTTTCTACAAAGTATGGTAATTTCTTTCGACACTATATAAAGTACGGCTGGCATAACAAATGGGTATACCTTTCTGACTCAAGACCGTACCAATAGCTATATCGCTGGCATCGGTGGTCAGTACGAATTCTTTATTAAATTATACGAGTATTTTTTCTAAGATACCGTATCATTGGATTGTTGAATAGTTTCTTATAAACTTTCTGTAAAATCCAGATAACCCTTAAAATTATTTTATCTGTTCGACAGTTCTCTGTGATTTCAAATCTCTAATCCTTTATCTTTTCCGGGTTCGGAGCGAGCGAACTAATTAATCGAACAGAGATTCAATGTTCGGAATCTGAAATTTGTCCTGTATTGTCACTTCGTTTAATTTGCGAAAGTCTATAACTAATCGCCATTTCATAATCGCTCATTTTCTTCGGAACTATCCGAAGAGGTGAACTCTATGGGGACTTACTAGGTCTTATAATACCTTGTTTAACACATGCCGGATTTGCCTTTCGATTTCTTTTTAGTGAATCTGGGGATATCGGTATGTTTCTAAATATATTGGTTTGTTTGCTCTTATAATTTTGTGCCTAAAGCTATTGGCGCTAGTTAAATTTTGTCCTTCAGTATAAAATGTTCTCCTATTTACTTGTAAAAGTTTCACAGTTGTTCTCTTTTTTTTCTCTTTTTTTATGAAGCAAATCTATTTGTGCACTTAAAGGAGACAAAATATTATTACCTATTATGCAATCGAATGGTTTATTTTTAAGGTCTAAAAGTTTTATAGCCATCGTTTCTCCCTGGACTATTGGATTCGTCTGGCAAATATATGATCACTTCGTCCTCTATAATGGAAGAGCCAATGAGTGTATTTAGTTTGATAGGGTGTATTAATTTTTTACGGTTTGAAATCCTTCCAAAAAACATGAAATCGCCCAAACTGGTAGCTGCACCCGTGTCCACCAGGCACCTGGCACGAAGGAACCACCCGAGCTTTAGAGTTCAGGTAATTTATAGCCTGAGGGTGGTGAAAAAACTTTTAAAATGCGCATGGTCGACTTCCATGGGCACTGGTTCTCGATGCTGCACACGCCTTTTATCTACTGGATTCTGATAAAAATTTCCGGTATATCGATTCGCGTTTCTATCAAATTTTAACGGGAATGATTAATGTTTCTTTTAGAATTGTGCTGAATTAATTTCGATTGAAAAAATTTCGATTGTTTTGATTTGAGTTGATCTTGACCTTCGTTTTGTAGTTTTTTGTCGATAAAATTGCTCGCTCATAAGGTTATTCTCTATTAAAAAGCTTCGAGAGCTACTCACGCTTGAACTATTATTTTGAAGCAACAATGCTTTTATATTTAAACGCAAGTAATTTATATAAATATCGAATATTAATTTAACATTACTTGTAGGCGTGGCATTAGTATCCTCCGCTATTTCTGAACTGTATTTCGTATTCATTTTATTCAAGCACTGGTGCAACTTATAACGCAATTCTTCAAAATTATTGATTTTTAAATTCATGGCTTCTTCCCTAATGGAAAAATAAGATTCCTTAACTCTTAATTCCTGTTTTAATTTATTTAGAATATTTGCCCATGTGCGTTCTGTGCGTGTTTCCACAGCGTTCAAACTCGACCCTAAATGTTATTGGCTATAATTGTTTGCACGATCGCCTTATTGGTGTCCTCAGTCAACAAGAATACCATTGTTACATCCCTAAGGTAATTTTGTAAGCTTCTTGCCTCTCGCAAGCAGTGAGCAAGGCCTAATTGTGCCATAATAATTATGTATTTTCCTTTTAAATTCAAAAGCAAAACTTTTGCACAAAATAAAATCGTAATTAATTTGAATTTTAAACATAAACTAAAAAAAAGAAAAAGACTTCTCTTTTGTTCCTTATTGAATATTCATGAAGATGATTAAAATTTCCAAACAATGTCCACAAAACAAATGCTTACTTTTGTCACACCATCCGCTGACGAACTCCAAATTCGTTTTTTCCAAAATCCTGATTTAGATGTTGTAGCTTTCCTTCAGTTGCTTAATATCACGTAATAGTTGTGGCCTAACAATATATGTAGTTGTTGTCATGTAGAACATAAAAATTTATTTATTCTTCTCAGCTTTATTAGTTCTGCAGTGTGGTTGTTGGTTTTCTTCACCTTTTTATAGTTGTTTCTCTAGTTCTTTTTATTTAATTCGATCTTCTTGGTTGTATTTTGGTTGCTGGGTTTTCTTCACCTTTATAGTTATTTTTCTAGTTCTTTTTATTTGTTTTTCAACATCTACTAAATTTATTATCTTAAGTATTTTTGTTAAAATTGAGTTCTACTTAGTTCCTTTGTATTTTAAAACAACTCATTTAAATTCGGTTTTTGTTTTGTATTTTTAAAAAAATTCGGGATTTATTTTTTCCAGTTTTTAAGTGTTCTTTAACTTTTGAAATAATTCATTAACTTTTTATGAATAACGCTGTTAGTCTTTATCACAAGGTGTACAGAGGTGAAAATCTTGGCAAATATAGTGCTATTTTATTATAAACAAAGGACAAAGAAAAAAACAAAAACTAGATATTTTTCAAGAAAACACAAAGCACAAATAGTTTTAGCCACAAAAAAAGTAATACATTTTTGTGAAATTAAAGAAATTTATTGTAAAATTGTTTAAAAAATATGATGTGCAATGGTTTTACGATATAATTCCAGCAGAACGCAGAAATTGTGATCTGTGGCAGAAATGCACCATCATTGTTTGTGTGTTAACACAATAAATTAATAAAAAAATTAGAAAAAAACATGAATTTATAAAAGCATGAATTGATTTTGAAACAATACTTAGTTTTAAATGAAATATATATGGGTGAAACATCAGCATGAAGATGTATTAAATAAGACAAAATACATATAAGATGTCTAAGAAGTCATCAGTATTGTGAAAAACGGAACCTCTAAAACCAAGTTTCTTTTTTGGAGGTACAATACAATTTAAGGTACAATCATATTTGAAATGAAATTAAAAATATTAATTTCCTAATTATTAGAAAGAAAACCAATGAACCTTATTTATTTGGATTCCGATATAGAAGAAGAACAAGAGGATGATGGTAAAAGTTCAAATGATTCTTAAAGAACAGCCTCTCAAAAAAGAAAATAAATCGGGTGAATTAGTTAAAAAATATTTATATGAAGGTAAACTTTAATGATATAGAAAATAAATATCAATCATCAATGAAATCTCTTAAGAGCTCATATTTCCCGGTTAAAGACTTATTTTCGCCGGTTAACGATTCACCTTCGGCAGCAACAATTTTACAGCCGCATAGAATACTAAATTTAAAGCCAGAATCTCAGTTGGACAACTCAATTAAAGACAGTTTTAATGATTTGGTTAATCAAACCAACCAATCAAAAAGCAATAGCATTTTGTCTACTGCTTCTATCGATAAAAGTTTTAATAATTACAAGCAAACTCAAAGGCCACTTCTGAAGATAATCGTGTCGTTGATGATTGCGAATTGGATGATTTATTGAATGACATTAATGAACAAGACAGAGAACTAAAAGGACGTAAGTCACCATTCTTTGATTATGTTTACACAGATTTTGACGAACACAAAAAAGCAATAAAAGATCAACCAGCGGTTCAGCGTATTACATCTCCGTTAGAATCAAATCAAAGGATATAAATACCAGAACTAGATGAAGAAGTAAGTAATTTTAAAAATTGTATATGCTTGTTCGAAATATATTATATCTTAAAATAGAAATAAATAGATTTCTTTTTAAATTTAAGATATATGATCCCGAACTAAGTAGCCTTTTCGCAGGCAGCGGCCAAGAAGAACACTTTAATTATAAGCATCGATAATGATAATAATGATCGACCCAGTACAAGTCACCATTCAGCGTTAAATTTAACAAAACAAAAATAAATTCTGTTTTTTTTTTAAATATTTTTTTATTTTAAATAAAAAATAGCGTTTCAATAAAGTAACAACATTAGAAATAGTTAATGAATGAGCTTAATCCTGGAACAAGAAAAGACATTTTTAATAGAATATTTTATAAGATTTTATTTTTTGTATTTATATATGTATATAAACATACATACACTCTGGATCAAATAATAATTGTCACGTGTAGACGCCATATGGTAGATCATTATATATGGGCTACTATTAAATACAACACTGTCATTAATTACTGATCTGGCAACATGAAAATCTGCTGATGTGTCATGGCTTAAACAGAATGTTCCAGAAAAGAAAATGAAAAGTGGCGTCAGTGCGAAGTACATATAAAAGGAAAGAAGAAAGAACAGAGGTTGTGCCGTTTAATGGATAAAGTGATCCCCTCGGCAATGCGCGATGGAGTTTTCGTCTATCTGGACGATTTACTGATTGTCTCATCTGATTTGGATACACATTTAGAACTTTTAGAATCGGTCAAAGGCAAGATTGACGATAAAAGTTGAGAAACCTAGATTTTGTTTCAAGGAATTAAAGTATCTAGGTTATATCGTTGGTGAAGGTAGACTTAGGCCAGATCTTGAAAAACTCAAAACCATTACACGTCTTTCTTATCCCGAAACAGCGAAGCAAGTCTGAAGTTTTTGGGAGCCGCCAGATGATATAGACGTTTTATACCGGATTATGCTACTATTGCGTCCCTGATTTTTGAAACCCTGAAAAGGGAAAACCCTTTAAATTTTCACGCGAAGCTGAAGCAGTGTTTGAACTACTGAAAGAAGCACTTGTTACTAATCCGAGAGAGAGACTTGCTACTTGTTACTAATCCGAGTAAAGAAGTTTCCGTGTTACACAAAGAAAGGCTTGGGGAGAACAGATTTAGAAGTACACTCAATCGGCACCCGAGACGCTCTTCCGGTGAAGGACCGGTATTACCCAGTTTCACAGGCAGTGCAAAAACTAATGTACGCGGAGCTCGATCATATGATCGCTTTAGGTGTGATAGAAGAGAGTAATAGTCCGTGGAGTCACCCAGTAACACTAGTCCGCCGAGGAGAGAAATGTCGATTATGTTTTGATGCACGAAAGTTAAATGCGTTAACAGAGAAAGACGCGTACTGCTCGGTAGACTTGGAGATACGTATTTTATTTCGAGTATAGATTTGAAGGATGTCTTCTGGCAAATCCCGTTGGAGTAGTCCAGTAGAGAGAAAACTGCATTTACGGTGCCAGGACGACCGCTTTATCATTTTAGGGTCATGCCCTTTGGGTTGTGTAATGCAGCTCAAAGGTTATGCGGTTTAATGGATAAAGTGATTCCCTCGGCAATGCATGATAGAGTTTTCGTCTATCTGGACGATTTACTGATTTTCTCATAGGATTTGGATACACATTTAGAAATTTTAGAATCGGTCGCAAGTTACTTGCCAAAGGCGGGATTGATGATAAACGTTGAGAAATTTAGGTTTTGTTTCAAGGAATTAAAGTATCTAGGTTATATCGTTGGTGAAGGTAAACTCAGACCAGAGCTTGAAAAACTCAAAACCATTACACGTCTTTCTTATCCCGAAACAGTGAAGCAAGTTGGAAGTTTTTGGGAGCCGGCGGATGATATAGACGTTTTATACCGGATTATGCTACCATCGCGTCCCTGATTTTTGAAACCCTGAAAAAGGGAAAACCTTTTAAATTTTTACGTGAAGCTGAAGCAGTGTTTGAGCTACTGAAAGAAGCACTTGTTACTAATCCTTTTTTAGAACATCCAGATTTTTGTAAACCTTTCTTTGTACAGTGCGATGCTTCCGATGTAGGGGTAGGAGCCGTTACTTTCAAAAAGACGATGCAGAAAGAGAACACCCAATTGCTAATTTTTCGTATAAACTAACCGCAGCGCAGAAAAATTATTCGGTTACAGAGCGCGAATGTTTGGCCGTAGTCATGGCAATTAAGAAGTTCAGACCGTACATCGAGCTAATGTCATTTTCAGTCAATACGGACCACAGCAGCTTAAAGTGGCTCATGTCTAACAGGAACTTGAGCGGAAGATTAGGACGGTGGAGCCTACAACTTTAAGCGTACAATTTCAATATTGAACACAGAAAGGCCAAACAAAATGTGGTTCCGGACACCCTGTTACGTTATGTTGTGGACGAAATCTCAACCGAAGTAAGAGCCCTAGTGGATCTCGAATCTCCCAATTTTAAGTCAGAAGATTACCTGGATCTCATCAGAGTTATTACGGAAAACTCCGAACAGTTACCGGATCTTAAAGTGGTGGATGGATACGTATATAAGAGAACTGTGCCATACGATGGGTTGCCCCTGAATGAAGATTTTTCCTGGAAGCTATGGATACCAGCGGTACTGACGCAGGAAATAATAGAGAAAGTGCACATCACCCCACAAGCCTCACACGGAGAATTTCACAAAACCTTGCAACGCGTAAAGGAGTATTTTTATTGGCCAAATCAGACGACTCAAGTAAAGGAGTTCGTAGGAAACTGCCAGACATGTAAGGAGAGTAAACCGGCCAATACAACCCTCAGACCAACGATGGGAAACCAAAGTATCAGTGGACGGCCATTTCAACGGATTTTTGTGGACTTCTTAGGACCTTATCCTCGTTCCAAATCGGGTAATGCGTATGAAAATATTGTTTTAGATCGTTTGATAAAATTTGTTTTACTAAAGCCCATGGCAAAAGCTAGTAGCCGTAACGTTATCAAATTTTTAATTTCTGAAGTTTTTAATAAATTCGGTACACCGGAAACACTTGTTTCGGATAATGGAAAGCAGTTCTGTAGCAAAGAATTTTTACACGTCTTCGGCATAAAGCACGTGAGAACGGCTACACACTCGCCACAAGCAAACGCCTCCGAAAGGGTAAATCAGACGATTCTGAGCGCAATTAGATCGTATTTATAAGAAGACCAGAGCAAGTGGGACCAGCATTTATAGGAGATAGTGTGCGCGTTGAGGTCGTCCGTACATAGCTCGATTAAAGTAACACCGTATTTTGCTTTGTTAGGAGTTAACATGGTAACCCATGGCAGCGTCTACAAACTATTGAGAAGACTGAAACTGTTGGAAGATCCCGAAATCGACCTGATACCTAGGACAGACAAGATGATCCTAGTGCGGCAGCGAATCAAAAAAAACTTAAGAAAGGCGTACCTACAGAATGAAGCGACGTATAATATAGGAAGCTGAGAGGTGAAGTTCATACCGGGGCAGGAAGTATTTCGAAGAGATTTTCAACAAAGTGACTTTAGGAAGACCTACAATGCCAAACTGGGGAAGAAATTTCTTAAATGCAGAATTGTGCGTCCGGTCGGAAACAGCGTTTGTAATTTCCACAATATTCGTTTTTGACCCCATTAAGTATATGCATACACTCTAAGTCCTTATGCATAACGAAGTCGATTGAGCGATGTCCGTTTGTCCGTTCGTGTTCGTGTTGTTGCCAAGGCAAAAGATTAGTTAAATAAAATTTAATTATACCAATCGATCAATCTTTTGAACCATTATACGCAAACACTTAAAAACTAAACTGAGTGTCCACTACTTTGTCTAGTATAATAAGAAAAAATAGGCTGTGCCTATAGTAGATGTCAAATAATGTATGTGGGCAAATGTATAGGGATCATTATTACAAGTTAACTACAGTTAACGATAGAATTTTGTTGTACAAATAATTCAAGTCGTGTCTACTTTCAACTGAAATTGATCAGTAAGTCAAAGGATTGATTATCTGGACTTTAGTTTATTACCTTTTCACTTTTTTTTTTAATCAGAAGCGCATTATACGGTCTACAAAATCCTGACTTAAGCTGTTGACAATTTGTAATAAGGAGTCCCAAGTATATAAATTGTGTTAAAGGTCTATTCACACTACTAGACAAGTCTTAAAATTTGCATTAGATTTTGTAAGAAAGAAATCTAATCAGAATTGTTGTAATTACAAAAAAATCCAACGCATTATTACATTTTATTTCTACACTATTACACTTTAAGTAGAAAAACGAAACCATATGAATCATAAAGAAAAATTTACTAGCTTATTTCTCGGAACTTCTACGGTCAAAAAGGGCGCTTTTTTTCTACTAAACTGGATAAGCTTATTTTTTTTTTTTTTTGCAAAGACTCTTTCTTCGTATCTTTTTTGTCTCTAAAAAAGCTCTTAAATTTATAGGTCTGTAGATACACATATTTGAGTGTCGTATAGGAGTCATGGTGTAAGCCATTTTACGACTTGCTCAGAAATAGCTCCCTAGGTGAGTTCTTCTAAGAGTCTTTTTTTAAGCGCTCATTTAATGATTTGGTTGGGTTATAAACAGTAAAACAACCCTGATAAAATGAAAAATCATAGTGTTTAGAAAAATTTTTACACATGAATTTGTATATGGAATGTCAAATTCCTTTCCGTATTATTTGACCTACAGATTGTATTTGCTTTCACACCATCGCACTTTTTTATAATACTTAGATATTTTGCAAATCTTAATACTTAGTATTACACCACGTTTACATTGGACAATGCTGTAATGACAATAAAATAATACGTATTAGTTGTCAAAAATGCTGACAATTGCTTCTGTTGTGTAGGCGTCCAGACAAAAATTATGACAATTTATTTTAAGAAAAAACATCATGCCTTGGAAACAAAAAAAATTGTTTTAGCGTTTCTTCCTGCTTTCTTTTCATTTCTATGTTTATATGTACAGAAAATTGCAGTAATTATAATGATAATATAATTCAAATATGATTTACTTATAAAAAATTATAATAAAATTGTCGGCATACGTCAAATCACTGTCTTATTTACTGTCTTCAAAATATTCACTTGGAGTCTACATTAGAGATAACATCTGAGATGAGAAAATTTTGTTACGTGTAGACTTAAAATTAGTGTTATTGCAAACTTATAAGAGTTCTTATGAGAGCGTTGTTATGAGATATCTCATAAAACCAATCTTATGAGATGTACTGTCAAATATCAAAAAACAACTATGTTTTTGTAAACAAAATGCCTCCATTGCAAATCTGATGCACAAATTTTTAAAAATATCTGCCTCAAGAGTACAATTACAAATAATTAGTTATTTAACAAAATTGGTTAGAAATATTCATGCCCATGTATATATAAGAATATTTTCAACTAGTTGCAAGCAGGTGTTTTCTACGCGGCTATCAGTGGTTTATGAATTCTTATAAGATTTAGAGAAATACGTGTTCCCCTTGTACGATATTAAGATTAAGATGGAAAAATGCTCTGCCGACATTTTCTCTCATCTTTTATCAGAGTTAATCGCAGTTGCAGACAAACAAACTACATTATTTTTATTTAATATTTTAAATAGATTGAAGTTAAATAAAATGAGGTAGTAAATGCAAATGATTATTTTTCAAGACAAATTAAAATATATTAATAGAGTGCTTTCTTTGGCTACGCCGAATCTTGTATAATATTCACTTTGTATGTAAATCTAGTTAAGTGAAGTAACTCCTATCAAAAAGAAAAATATTGGGTAACAGGAATTAAAGAATAAGAAAGAAAAACCTCGGAAAATATGGAGGAGTGCCAATTTTTTAACTTGATGTTTTTTCTTATTTTTTATTTCCCTCTCTTTCCACATATTTGCTTTTTTGATTTGAGTCTCCGTCTGTCCGTTTGTCTAGTTTTAAAAATTTTGCTTTTAAAAGTCATCAAGACAAACGGATAGACGGACTCATCTTAAACGATTTCGCTATGCATAACTACTCAGAATATCTGTGGCAATAAGGAAAAAGTGCTTAAGTCTATTTTTTTGGTTTTGCAGGAGAGCAATTTTAATCTTTAAAGTTAATTTTTAAAAACTTAGTCCTATTCTGATGAGGGCAATCACTTCAATTCGGCCATTTATTAATTTAGGAATACATCATTCACTTTTTGATAACATATATATTTAACCTAATGAGTTATTCACGATAACAAAACTTAAGCGCTTTTTCCAAACATGATAATAGAGCTTCGTATGATTATTTTCGAAATAAGCAGCTTTTCCAAAATGATTTACTTTCAAATTTTGTCATATTTGATAAGATTACTCCAAATTATTTTTATTTCAATCTAATGAGTTAAAATGTATACATACTTACATTAATACATGAAGTTGATTTAAATATTACATTAAATTTAAAATTAAAAAACACTCAGCGAACGGAAATCTGTCTGTACGACAATTATAAATTAATAAAAGTATAAAAAGAAAAAAAGAATACAGGCTAACATTGTACTGTGTCATATTAAGTTACATATGTACTTAAGTTACATAAATTCATAGTTCTTTAAATACGTAAGCAAACAGAATGTAGCTTTATAAAAAAAACTACGATATAAACATCTTTGAAAACATTTGATTTTCAGTCTATTTCCTTTATATCATCTTCAACTAGATCCGGATGTATATCCGACATATCTTCGGTTAAGAGATTTTCATAGAATGAGTGAAAACGAACGGGAGGATATCAATAAGATCTTTTTTCTTTTTTGAGGAAATTTTTATAACCGATGGTAGCTTATTTCGTATTTCGTCGATTCTTGCTGTACTCACCCCTCTTTTTGCAACTTTTAATACTTTGAAAGTCTCATCTTTATTTAATGATGTTTTAAACTGAACTTTACCAAAACTTTTCTTTGAAAAGCATAACCATTTTACGTCTTTCCAAGTAAAATTGTCAGAGTTTGTATCTCTATTTCTCCATATAAATTTAGATTTAGAAAAAGAAGCAAAATAAATGAAATCTTCAGAATGCATTTCAACTACATTGAATTTATTTTTGACGCCAACACTTCTTACAAAATTATACCAATCATGAGGGTGGTGTATCCTTACATTGGCCCTCTTTTTTTTCGCTCTATCAAGGCGTGCCCCACATCACATTCCATATGGGAATGGCCTACAAGTAAAAATTTGTGCTCAATAGTTTCGATTGTATTGCTATTTTGTAAAAACGTGATGAACATAGTGCTAAGGAAGGAGTTTTTATTTTGCCCCACGTATGAATCGCTATAAAAAATTACTTTTCTCACTTTTTTGTTTTGTTGCTCTAGCAGCTGTAAATGCTTGAGCAAGCATGAAGCAATTTCATTGCCTCCTCGTTTGGCCAATGCTTCATGCCAAATAAAACAATATGGGCTATTCGTTTGGCTATCATGTACCGTTAAATTAAATGTCCATAATCGTCTTTTATAGAAACTTATAGAAGTCTGAAGAAACGGGGTAGGCAAACACTGCTGTAGATCAAACGTATGAGATTTTACTGTTTCATTATTTTTGGATAAATTTTTGTCTTCTTCCTTAGCTTTATAAGCTAACTCCGCTTTGAGATGATGGTCTTCTCGTTCTTTAGTGAGTTCTTCCAATTCAGAAGGATTGCTCTTTTTGGCAATATCAATTTTCGCGTTAATTTCATCGCATTTACTGCAAGTGTCAATTTTCGGTTTTTTTAATTTTATATTCATAGCTAAAGAAGAAAGGAAAAATATGTATGTTAAATGCAAATAATTTAATTTCGAAACAAAAATATTTATTTTTCTTTTAAATACATCTGAGTATTTGCTGAGGCTGACTTGATTTCCTTCAGTTTTTTCGCAATGTAGTTTGTACATAAAGTGTAAGATCTGAATGAAAGTATTTGTAGGATGTATCACGTCTACTGTAGTGGCTCTCATAACAAGAAAAACTGCTTATATGCTCCTTTATTACTTTTATTTGAGATGATGTTAGCTTATTTGGTGGAGTGGATAATCCTCGATTATCAGAAAATGGAAGATATGAATAATTTAATTTTTTCCTAACAACGCATTTGATGAAATCATCAGTTTCATTGAAACATTGTTTAAAGCATTTCTGGCAAACATTTATTCTATTTCCTTCAACATTTACATAGTATTTTTAGTGATGTTGCCGCCGACGAACCATTTCGCTATGTAAATTAGAACAACTTTTTTTGTCTTCGATGTCGATATTCCCCCAACGTATAATATTCGTTGATTGTATGAACCTAACGCCCAATACTTATCAAACATTGCCTTTTGTACAATAAAAGGAATATTTGCTTTACACTTCTTGCGACAATTATTATAGAGAGGTACACATTTCTTCTCCCGTACAACAACACCTTTCCTAGTAACATAAGATTCACCATTGTTACGTTTCTCTTTTATTTTTTTTTTTTTTTTTGTATTACAATTGCGTTTTTGCCCTGATTCATTCAAATTACCATTAATCTCTATTCTCCTTATATCGAGCCCATCATCATTCTCACTGGTACCACTTGATTCACTTAAATTATAACTCGGATCACGCATATCATCATCGTCATCAAAATCTTGGCCAAAAGTTAATACATTTTCCATTTTGCTGCGAAATACATACATGTATACATAACTATGTACATTAATGGAGATTTTCAATATCAATATAAGTATATAATAAACAAAATCGAAAACCAAACTAAAGAGTATGAACTTACACTTCGGTGATGATAATAATAATAATTAAATAATTTTTTTATATTAATTTCTTTTCACAAATTTAAATTTTCAGTAGAAGAAGACAAAACTTTTATACTCGCAAAACAACATATTGAGTAGTATATTGATCAGCGAAATGACTCATATATTACACAACTATTTTCTAAACTATTGCTAAATAATTGCTTATGTCAGAACAGACTCTTACTTATAAAGGAGAAAAATAGCTTATTTCCAACTAGTAACGATACTTACCCATGTGCTTATTTAGAAAAATAGCTTAAGCCATATTAGGATAATTAAAAAAAAATTAAGTATTTCGGAATAATAGCTTATGTTCAAATATTACATACGGGAGGCACACGTATGTTTTGGAAAAACGTCTTATATCTGCCAAAAATATTCCGGCGTTGTAGTTAGTATATTATGAAATAAGATTTTGTTATTTGGAAAAATAGCTTGTAATTTTTTAAGCTTTTTTTCCAAATGCGATTGCACATTGAAAAAAGATAAGCAAAAAGCAATTATGCTATAACTTCCTAAAAGATCGTACAAAATAATTGAAACTTTGCCCATGGGTACTTTTAAATATGAAGATTGCAAAGGTGCCATTAACTCACCCTTATTTCTTTTTGCCACAGATGTATATGTATGTATACTTAATATTTACGCTTTTTCCACTTTTTGTGGTGAAGGGCCTAAAAGCAATAATAACACGCAAATATATATAAATAATTTATAAGCGTAAATGTTTTCTTAATTTAAATTCTTAAATGTTTTCTTATATAAGAGAAACCGACTTTAGTTTATTTCTATGATTATGGGCCATGAAGTGCAATAGTGGTTACATTTAACCAAATACAAAATTCCATTTTTTCGTCGTAATTCGGTAACTTGCCCCTATGTACATCGTCAGTTGATTTTACATTTGATAACATACATGTTAGTTTTTTATTGTTGTAGTTGTTTTAGAACTGTTATTACCTTTTAAATTAATGTGCCTTGTTTTTATCTTTAATTTTGTAAACTTTGAAACTAATTTTTACGACCATAATATAAACAATTTCAAAGCACCATATAATATTAAAATCAAATATTAACTGAGAACATACCCTGGCATTAATTGGCGAACCGAGAATAGTGGCAGACCACAAAAAACCTCACATTTGCAAAGAATATTTTGGTCCTGTTAAATAGGTTCTTCAGGCATTGTAAGACTTTCAATAGTTATACGAGCATTACGATTCATTTCTAAAAACCAAAACCCGAAATCGGTGTAACGTACGCTTCCTTCTTTGTCGTACAAGGTTCGTACATTTTCTTTTATAATTCATTAAGCACTAGGTTAGTTTTCAATTAAATTTTTTTTATTTATCTGTTATTTTTTTTTAATTTGTAATGGAGAAATATTAAAAAGATAAAAATAATACTTTTATTTTACAAGCTGATCTAGTGCTCAATAGATTAGGAAAAAAATTTTATTATAATGGTCAAATAATCATACATATATATTGAATTCACTACAAATAAACTTTACCGTAATGTAATGTCGTTGCACCATTGGATCACCATTTTTATCATCTCCATAGGGAAAGCCATATCCAGTAGAATTAATGAAATAGAATATTGTTATAACGAAGGTTGCGATAAGTACAATAAGAAAATTCTTGCATTTTTTTAAGAGTATAACTAACGGAGTTAAAAAACTGGTAGTAAGATATGGGAAAGTGCTGCAAATGATGGCGATTACTATTTCTGAATTTTCTTTTCCGCCGGATCGACCAGATGTCGAAATAAAAATGTCCAAAACAATATTATAAATATTTAAAGTCCGCAAAGCTACTAGAACTTGTCCAGCTAAGTGGATATATAACCAAAGTCGCACTAAAATGACATTAACATTAAATTATTAATAAACCGATCAGGTTAATTTACTGATTACATTCATAAATTATAAAGATGTACGGATAAATATTTTTCTTAAAATGTACAATGTTAGATAAATAAATAATGAAATTTTATAACTCCACATCACAATTTATTTTATTGTCAATAAACTATGTTATGATTTAAATAATTAAATTAATAAATTATTTAAACTCCTTATCACAATAATTATTTATTTATGTATTTATAATTATTACGAGGGCTGCTATATATATTTCTGGCTTAGCAACACTGAGTGCTGCCAAGTGCAATCTGACATTTCCATTGGAAAGTTTGTCATTTTTAAGCATAATCGTACTCAAAACGTTTTGACGTACGACCATTATTTGTGTTGTTTACAGTTACTTGAAAAAATTAATATAGAAAATAAATGGAATTAACTCGTGAACATTTTCGTGCCATCATTTTTTACAACTTTCGTCGTGGATTATCACGACAAGAGTGCATTGATGAACTTAAATCTTTGTATGGCGATGAAGCACCATCCTATAGCACTGTGAAAAATTGGTATAATGAATTAAATCGTGGCCGAAGCTCGCTCAAAGACGAATTCCGTGAAGGTCGTCCAAAAACGGCTGTTGTGCCAGAGAACATTGATGCCGTGCGTGAACTCATAATGCAAGATCGACATGCGACATACCGAGAGATAGAGACATCCTTGGACATTTTTTCCACCAGCATACATTCGATACTGCATGAACACCTGGCCGTAAAAAAGGTTTGTTCTCGTTGGATTCCGCACAATTTGAAAGTCGCTCAAAAAAAGACTCGTGTCGATTGGTGCAAAGAATTACGATTGCGGTGCTTCAAAAGACGTTTATAAGATCGTCACAGGTGACAAATCATGGATCTATGCGTATGAGCCCGAAACGAAACAACAATCGACCGTGTGGGTCTTCAAAGACGAGCAAAATCCAACGAAAGTTGTTCGTGGAAGAAGCACTTCGAAGCAAATGGTCGCCTGTTTCTTCGGCAAAACTGGTCATGTAGCGACTGTTCCGCTTGAGCAACGTAGGACGGTCACTTCCGAGTGGTACACTACAATTTGTTTGCCTGAAGTCATCGGAGAAATTCGAAAAACCAACAAGAGAAGACGAATCATTGTTCACGATGACAATGCGAGCTCTCACACATCGGCTCAAACCGCACATCAAGAAAAAAATGCGTGGTCAACGATTTTCGTCGCCAGAAGAAGCTGTTGAAGTGTTCAAAAACCATGTTTTAGAGGTGTCTCAATCGGAGTGGAAAAAGTGCTTCGACAACTGGTTTGAGCGCATGCAAAAGTGTATAAATCATGCTGGAGAATACCTTGAAAAACAATAAAACCATTTTTAATTATAAATATTCGCATTTTCACTATTAGGCCAGAAATATATAGAGCAGCCATCTTATTATAATTATAATGCTGCTTTTTATTGTCAATATATAGCTCATTGCATAGCATTATCATACTAAAAGGAAGGAACCGAAACAAAACTGGTAGCTTAATATGAATAGGACTTGTACCTTAAACGTGGTATTGTTGCAACAGGTCTGTAGTAAAACCTTTACACTTGTTTTTTATTGGATATTTAGAATTTTAAAAGGTATAACATTTGAATCCAAAAGTTTTACAGTTAAATCTATCGTATGTGTATACTCTTAATTACTTAATTCCCCAAAAGCAAAGCCTCGCAAGCAGTATTAACGTTGATTAAGGTCATAATTATTAGGCGGCTTAACATGCCGGCCTCGTTAAAAGGAAACTTTTAGGATGCATAATTTCTTTCGTTGTTTTGATATTAATAAATTCGACACGATTTTGATTTTTCTTTTAAGACAGTTGCAGTATTTGTTTTTGCTCTTGCACAATTAGTAATTCAAGAGTAATATTAGAAATGGAGTTAATCCATGTGTTACACATTTGCAGTGCAAGCCTAACAATCCATATTTTTAGTTGTTTCTGGCAAGTTACGAGGGCGAGTGCCCATCAGAATATAGCCTGGTTGGTTAGGTTATTGTTAACCTGCGGACATATCGCCCGTTTTAATTAAAACACACGATAGTGGTATAACATTTTGATAAATACATAGAGATCCTTAAGTAGTTAAATAAGTAGTTAAAATGTGCTTTATTTTAAAAAATTAATTTTTAAGTTCAGTTAAATGAAGAGTTACAGATAATATCTTAATTATTATCTGTAACTTTTGAGGTGGCATGTCAAAACGTCAAAAAACATAATGTCAATGAACATTGTGTCGCACCAGAAATTTGCAGCTTCACTCTGTTGGTGTTTTTATTGTTCTGCTTTCTTTAGAACACGTTTGCTAAAATTTGTGAATATCGTTTTTAGTAAAAATATAGAAATTAAACTAAAAATGATATTAAGCCGAATTAATTTGTTGAAATAATTTAATTTTAGTAATTGGTTTCCTAAAGGACACTTTTCGACTTCGTATTTAAATGACATTTATCTTTAGGTTCTATTAAAATATGAAATTCAGTTCTTCATTAAATACTTAAATGCAACTAAAATGAAACTAAAATGATCAATCATGCTCAGTACATTTAAATAATACATTTAATTAATATAGTTAACAGTTTTTGGTTATTAAAAATTTAAAAAAATAAATAAAATAAGTTTAGGTGGTGAATAAACGAGTATCTCAGACATTTTTTAAACATTTTAAGTATTTTTAACAATATTTTCATTTCATTGTGCTTGTAAGTAGCTGTTTATCATAAATTATTGAAAGTTATTTTAATATTTCGTAATTCTGCCATATTTTTATTATAGTTTAATAACAACGAACATAGATGACTAGGGTTTGGGAAACGGAAACTTTGGCAAGGTTCTCGGGAAACGGGAAGTTTAAAATCATTAGCACTTTCAAAAATACACTGTTTTTAAAATATTTTGGTTGTATCATTTAAAAATTTTAAAATATCTCTAATACATCTGTACACCTGTGATGTTGGTGCAGTAGTAATCGATTTGGAGTACAAAACACCTATTTTCTGTGTTCGCATCACGTAAAGACTGCTATTTGGATTTTAGTAAAATTTTGTGAGGAGGCCCCTTAGGCCCAGGCCATGCAATGAGCGGCAAAGCGGTGAGCGGCAAAAAAATAAAACATATGGAATACTACTAAGGTGGCTATGCAATGAGCGGCATTTCTGAGCGGCTAAGCGGTATTTCTAAGCGGCTAAGCGGCGCCGCCCAGGAATAGAACTTGTTCTAATTTTTTGTTGATTTCTGAGCGGCGAAGTAAAAATTAACACTCAACACTAATATAAATTATTGTTATTATTATTTTTCTTTTAATTAAATGTTTTATTTATTAATGTAAATTATAATAAATTAATTGTTATATTTATTGTTGTGTTATGCTATTCATTGTAAACCTTTGTTAATTATTATTTTTGTTACCTAAGTAGCATGAATTTTATTTGTTATAGAAAATAAAAAAATAAAAAGTTAGTCACATTTTCGACATCAAAATGTTCGTTTGTTATTTAGAAAATCGTATAAACGGGTTTAACGCATACAATTGTTAACCTATAAACAGGGCAAAAGTGAATGTAGAGCTCATAATTTCATCAGTACAAAGCCGACCGTTATTATGGCAAGATAGATTACCAAATTTTAAAAATATAACTGATAAATTATGGAGTGAAGTTGGTGAAATTTGTGGTTGCACAGGTAAAATATTATTTACTTTATATATTTATTTAATATTATTATAAATAATATAATTATGTTATTTTTTATTTCTTGTAAATATGAATACTATTTTCACGTAAAAACCTTAAACAAACCTCTCTTGACAATGGCATTTTAACAACTAACCGCTCAGAAATAACGCTCAGTAATAAGCCACTTGCCGCTCAAACTCGCCGCTCAGCCGTTCACCGCTTTGCCGCTCATTGCATGGCCTCGGCCTTAGAAGCTTAGTTCAAATTTAGAATATTTTTTTTTTAATAAAATATGTCGTTTTGTAGAGAAACTAGAGATACGAATGTGAAAGCACCCAATTTTATCGGTATAGTGGTACCAGAACAGTTTTATGTACATTTTTTTTTTTGTAGATGGAAAGTTTTTTAACTCTACAACAAAAGATTTAAACATATTTTTCTAAATTTTAATTTTAAGATAATTAGAAATGATACGCGGACGAAGTCGTGGGCACTGCTAGCAATATATAAAGCAGAACTAAAGATAACTAATTTGTTTAAAAAAAAATTCGAGTTATTTAAAGCCACTAACATTCAAAGAAGAAAAAATGCATAATCTTTATAACGCATTGTTGACAGCAAGACATACCTCAGTAGAAAGTGAAAGGGTTTTCTCTACTGTTTGAAATTTTGCAACGAAAACAAGCAACAGCATGTCTAGTGAATTGTTAAATGCAGTTCTAAAACCATATATTTCAAAAAATAAATGATAAAATACTTTTTCAGTATTTTTATCTTTGCTATCTCTCGTTATGTAGTACAAATATACACACAAATGTACGTTTTGTCACCTGAACTATTCTAAAGTTTTATAAACTGTCAAGCTATTATTTAACAATTATTTTTTGTTTGTTTATGTTTTAATAAAACTGTGCATTTTTTAATATTATTTCATTAAATACACTTGTTTTTTTTAAGAATATGCTTTTTTTCCGGGAATACCGGAAAATCCCGGGAATGCTATATTTTCCCCGTTTCCCAGAAAATAAAAAACTCCGAAAAATCCCAAACCCTATAGATGACTGAAAAACTATTTAACTATTTAAATCAGCGGTGGACTTTTCACCAAACAATTGTTTATAAGCAACGCCCCTTCTTTCTTGTGCTCTTTAGTTTAGTCGCTCAACAGACTTTGGCGAGTGCACATGTTAGCTTGACACTTATACATTTTTTTTTCAGTTACAGTGCTTAATATAAATGGATATGCATTTAAAAGACATGATAAATAAGGAAGGAAAAGCAAGGAAAATAATATATACGGTTTGTCCAAAAAAATTTACAATTTCAGCACTAAATTATATTTGTTGTTATCAGAAATAAAGTTAGGTGACTTCAAAGAATTTCCTAAAACTTCCCTAATCTTGAACAAGCACGAAAAGGTGGAAACCCTAGAATATATTAATACTTCTGAAAACCTTTTTAACAATTTCGAAGATAGATTTGAGGATATAGATAACATTAAACCACTTCTGAAACTTTTTGAAAACCCTTTTAATGTTGATGTTACTAAATATGAATTCAAAATACAATCAGAACTTGTAATATTACGAAAAGAGTTAAAAGTTTTTCCGGACGTCTTGGCCTATCCTGAACTCAAAAAAAATTCTTTTATTTTTTCCGACCATTTACTTGTGTGAACAAATTTTTCGGACTTAAAAATCATTTGTAGTAAACAACGTAATAAAATTAGTTCCACGTCTTTGAAACATATACTGCTCTTACGAAACTGTCATGACAGCATTAACGTAGACGATTTCATTTAATTTAGTTTCTTAAGCGAAAATCTTTGTGTTTATTTTGCTTGTCACTGTATCTCTTAGTTATCTCACTAACACAAGTGTAAAACAATTTTGTCCACCGCTGATTTAAATACAACTTAAATTTTAATGCCAATTAACTAAATGCCTATTTAAACATGAAGTCAAGAACTGGCTCTAAGTTTACTTGCACTCATGTGATGAATCGAGAATGCAAAAATACTAACCCATTTTGCACATTTAAAAGTGAAAAATAGTTGTTAATGGTGTTTATTGTTAAAAATCGCTTAAAAACGTTACGTTATTTTTAATAAGTAAGACGCTATGTGTTTTGGTTCCATAAATAAATTTTCTTGATACTTACTGGTAATTTGCAACCTAAAAGAACCGACGATTAAAGTCGTCAATAATGTAATTAGAATAGGTATAATTAAAGCATATAAAGTCCATATGCGTGCTCTTGTTAATGCAGCTGATAAAAATCCCCAGAAAAGGTTTGTACCTATTAAACGTGCTTGGGTCTGTAATGCTAAGCTTAGAAGCGTCTGCCTACAGAGAAATTGTTAACAATTACAAATATGTAAGAGATATGGTAATCAAATGTACTTACTTTTTTGTTACGATTGAAAACTAAGTGCGCTACAGTTTGTATGAAGACAGTTACCAAACAGTAAATTGGCACACACAAAAATTTATTTGAATGGTTATATTTGGTACGTACAAAATATGTACATCTTTCTGCTGCAGAAAAAGTTCATAACTAAAGAAAACCTAAACTGTTGTTTAAACATACATTTATATTAATGGGATATACAAATACATTTCTTTTGATACCTTTCACCATAGATAGAAGTGGTAAATGGATATATGTTAACCATTCGGTTCGTAAATTCTACACTACCTATTTCTAAACCCATGAGGTGTATATATTCTCGATCCTCATAAAAAAGAAAGTCGAGTTAACGATGATAGCATGTCCGCGTTTGCATTAAAATTTCGTTTCTGTCCTCAGGTAACAAAAAATTCTTAGTATACTAATCTCTTAGATATAGTTTTGAGAATATTGCTGCTGGTAATCACGAACGAGTTAGTTGTTTAGTTTTTGCTATTATAGTTGAATTTAAAATACAGAAAAGACTACTACGATCGAAATTTCATTTAACAATCAATCTTTTTTAAAACCAAAAATGCACAAAAAAAACCAAAAGTTATCATTTCAAAACTTTACTGAAAACTCAAGTAAAAAAAAAAAAACATTTTCGTCCAAAATATTTATATTAAAGAAATCACAACTTATAGCAGTTGGCAGCAAAAAGATAAACACCAGAATATTATTTTTTTAAATCAATAGATACAAATGGAGAAGTTAAAAATGAATTATCCTTTAAAAATAGGTTAAGCACAATAATTAAAAAAAATTACAGAACAAATTAATTTTTTGCAAGAAACAAATTTTTTAATGGCGTAAACTACAACGATATTGATGTGATCAAAATAAAAACATCAGCAACCCGTTTAAAAAATATCTTAACGAGAAAAAGTAAGGAAAATCTTTAATGATCCCAGACGTAAGCAACTATCATTATGAGTCAGGGTTAGAAACCTAACTGTTCAGACACCAACACAAACATTATAAGCAAATTCTCAGCAGATTCGCTTGAAATAATTATTGAAAGTCTTTCCACTTTGTCTTTCCAAGTTAAAGAAAGTAATATTTAATCATTTAAATGCAAGAATATAATAATTGTTTTTCACTTGTAAGATACGTTCTCTAGATTAACATTCATTAAAAAGTAAGTAAGAAATATAACATTAATATAAAAATTCAAGATGCTTTATTAAAAATTTTTGAAAAAGAAGCATTTTATTGTAATTAGAAATTTTATCATGGGTTTCATTTTATAAATTTCAGTTTATTTTGTTAGGTAATTAGCTTAAAAAAGATGTGAAAGCAATGTAGAGCAACTTCTTAAGTTAGGATATGCGACTTGTAAAACTTAAACTTTTAATTTTGCGACAGCATTTTGCACACTTCCATTCCAATTATACCTGCCCAGCAGGCTATAAAAAAATACACAGATGAGATTGTTTAATGTGTCAGGGTCAAGTATAAGCAGAAGATTGAGTGCCTCATAAAAAACGTTTCTAAATTTAAATAAACGTAAAAATATTTAAATTTATATAAACGTAACAATAATTAAATTTAGAAACGTTTATTTTATCGAATTATTTTATTGAAAAATAAATAAACACAATTTAATTACTACTTTAATAAAATTACACTTTAATTTGACGATTATTTACTTATTCGCGATTAATACACAAAAATACGAGATGGGAACTTTAACACTGTTTTATCTGTTTTACTACAAGATCTTCACTGGCTGACGTTTACATTTAGAATCAATCATCCTGTATGACCGTTGCTTTTATATACCCAATGTTAAGATTCTTGAATATGCTAGAACTTCCTCCATCTGTTAGTAGAATACTTCTTTACTACGCATTTATCATTTGAGACACATGATGATTGTTATTTGATTCTAGAAACTTCCATTGTTATTTTGAATTTATTATACATGCTGTATCTTTATTAGTTGTTATGCAATTTAGGTGTTTTTGTTTTGTGATTAAGAAGTTTTTGTGGAAACTTCTGGCTTTGTAAACAAACACAATAGGTTATTTAGTAATATTTTTTCGGTTACAATTATTTTTATTTCTTTTTATGACCTTAATAAAGCATCTTCGCAACTTTGCCGCCCACTTAAGCCTTTTCGTCCTGCTGTAATGTTGAGCCGTTCCAGGTGAACAACTTTTATTTTTGACCTCGGATTATGGTATCTCTGTATCCGGTAAACCACATCATTCAATTTTTTTGATCACCTTGTATGGTCCCTCCCAGTTTTCTTCGTCTGTAGGCCCCGGTTTAACACAAAATTCTAAATCTGCCGGCAGTTTTAGTTCTGTCTTGAACAAGATTTTTGCCGGACTACGTGAGGTTGAATCATGTACAGCTGACCGATAAGCTAAGAGGAACTTTGGTATATGATCATCCCAATCCTTCTGATGTGCGCTGACTACTTTTCTAAGATATTCCTCTGGGGTACGATTAAATCTTTCTACCATGCCATCAGACTGTGGATGCAGCGGTGTCGTTCTTGTCTTTTTGATACCATATACGTCACACATCTCTTTGAATATGGCCAATTCAAAATTTCATCCCTGGTCTGAATGCAATTCTAGTAGAACCCCGTATCGACACATCCAGTTGCTGACAAGAGCGTTAACTACTGTTTTGGACTCTTGGCTTGGAATGGCATACAATTCAGGCCATTTGCCAAAACAATCTATAACCACTAGTACATATCGGTTTCCAGTATCACTTACAGGGAATGGACCTGCGATATCAATAGCTGAAGTTTGCCACGACTCTTTCTAATAGGATTCTTGGCCGCAATGCACTCTTCGCAATTTGCTGTCTAATCGGCTACGAATTGTCGGCAGCCTACCTAGTAAAATCGTTGCTTTCCTTTTCCAACGTTTTCGTTATAACCATATGCCCGCCGCTAGGACCATTATGGAACTGCTTCATTATCTCGCTTCTTTTAGAAGTTGGCACGACAATTAAGTTCGTTGTGGTTTTGCCATCTGTACTCTCCTAAGATCGATATAAGCAACCATCTACCACTTTCAGTCTATTTCACTCAGCCCAGTACGACTTTGCTAGGCGGCTTTCTGTCGATATTTCTTTATGGTTAGGTCTTTTGTTATTTTGCTTAGCTAATCACCCTTAATCTGTTTGGCGTCGTCAACACAAGACGACGTCGTTTTTTTTCGTTTGTTGTAAATCGGTATTCCCGTTATCAATATTGTCATAAATCGATGACTGTCGACATACGTTTGGCATTCCCTAAGAACAATTGATGTTGATGTTGCCGTTTAGTTTGTCGTCGCCATTTTTGGTGTTGTTTTGTGTCGTGTGCTAAGGAAAACTAAAAAAAATAGAAAACGTACGGCGATATTGAAAAAAACAAAGTAAGAAATATATAAAATAACATAAAGGAAATGTGAAGTACTAAGATTATTAACCCCTGTCAATTTGAAGAATTAATGGAAGAGTTAGAAAAAGTCTATTCCTTGTTAGAGAATTTCGCAGGGGCATTATTACAACTTGTTGGACTGATAAATGGATTTGCATATTAAAAACTTCACTTATTTTTTATCCATTAAATATTAATATTAAAAATTTAAAGTTTTATTATTGCAAAGCTCTTTATCAAGTAGCTAGAATCATACCTTTAACTAATTTAATTGTTTTTTTAAATTTTTATTAATTTTTTTTAGAAAACTTAAACATTCCACAACACTTTCTTAATATAATAGAAACAAATTGAATCATCTGTCACAAATATTAGGGCATCAGCGTTGTTGTGTTTTCCGCCTTTTCTATGTACAATACTAAATTCATAGCTTTGCAAACATTCAACCCAGCGTGCGAGCTGCTCTTCGGGGTTCTTGAATTGCATCAACCAACGTAGTGCGGAGTGGTCCGTCCTTAAGATGAAATGTTGACCATATAAGTACTTGTGGTAATGTTTAACACACTCCAGCATTGTCAAAAGCTCCCATCGTGTAACGCAGTAATTTCTTTCGGGCTTCGAGAGTACCCTGCTGTAGTAGCCAATTACCTTTTCTGTTCCATTAATCACCTGAGAAAGCACTCCTCCTACTCCATAGCCGCTTGCATCCGTGTCCAATGTGAATTTTAGTCCAGCTATTGGATAGGCGAGGGCAGGTGCCATACAACACAAAAGTTTCTTGAGCTTCTGGAACGATTCTTCCGCTGCTTCACTCCAGTGATATGGTTGCGACTTTCTGGTTAACTCATGCAAGCAAGCAGCCAATTGTACTACTTTTGGCACAAATCTCCTATAGTATGTGCAAAGCCCTAGGAAACTACGCAGCTCATGAGGATTTTGTGGACTAGGCCAGGTCTTTACTGCCAGTACTTTGTCTTCATCAGTTGATATGCCCTTAGCTGTTACACGATGCCCCAGGTATTTGAGCTCCTTTTGAAACAAACTACATCTTTTAACACTTAACTTTAATCCTGCAGCTGTTATACGCTTAAATACTTCATCCAGGTTTTTGAGGTGTTCGTCAAAAGTTTTCCCCAGCACGTTTTCCAATTGAGACCCCTAAGCAAACGTTCCGTTAAATGCTCGAAAGTAGCTGGAGCGTTGCAAAGGCCAAATGGCTACCACTTGCGCTAAAGGCAGCTTTCTCCTTGTCTTTATTGGCTACCTCTATTTGCCATTAGCTACTCTGCAAGTCCAAAGTAGAGAACCATTTTGTTCCGGCTAATGTGTCTAAGGTATCGTCAATTCTAGGCAATGGATAACTGTCTTTCTTGATGACGTCGTTGAGCTTCCTGTAGTTAACGCAAAACCTGGTACTGCCGCCTCTCTTCTTTACTAAAATTACTGGCGAACTTTACGGACTCGAGGATGGCTCAATGACTCCGTTTCATTTCGCCGACAAGTTCCTTCACCTCGCTTCGCTTTGCTAGGGGAACACTTCAGGGTGCTTTTTTTATAAGCGTCGCTTTGCCAGTATTAAATTCATGTTACACAACTGCTGTTCTACCTTCGCTTTCATTTTTTAGGGCAAAGACGGAGGCATGTTTTCTCAACAACTGCTTTGCTTTGTTTCTGTCAGAATATGTTAGTTCTGCCACGCATTTTTGGCGCCCGTTCTGCTAAGAAATCGCTTTCTCTGGCTGGTAATTTGGGGCATACTGTATTCACCGCACAATTGATTATGGCTTTAGCTGGCTCACATCGATCAATATCAAAATATCTGTTAATAGTTTTTTGCTTTTGGACAAATTAAGAACTCTTGCAGGAACTCTTCCATCGTCGCAGATTTTCACAAGGGCTTCAGCTGTTAAAATATCGTATTTTACTTTTATTGGTCCTACCACTCACAACCGGTTATCCACACAATCTGCCTCCACACGTGCCCATACTATAGTTTCCGCCTGAGGTGCTAATTTCTGGCGTTCAACGGCAAATAGCTTCCTTACTGCGGTCCTGCTTTCATAACCAACATCCAGGGCATCTCCACATAACGCCAGATCATTATTTGCTCGCCCATGTACAGGTTAATAGCGTTGGCTATCATAAAGTCTGCACCAATGATAACTTCATCCGCTATGTCGGCGCCAACAAATACATGTTCAACGCTATTGTCTGCTATAGTCAGTCTTACGCCGGTTCTTCCATAGACAGTGGCTAAGTCCCCAGTAGCCGTGCGCAGTCGTACATTATTTAACGGTTCCACTGCGCCTTTTACTAAATCGGGCCGTACTATTGATTGCGACCTTCCTGTGTCAATGGTGAGGACTTGCTTTCATCCGTTGATAAGACAGGAAGCAGTTAAGTTGCTATTTTTCTGTTGCACAATGGAAATCGAGATTGTGGGGACATCGGTTGTGGGAGGTAGCACTTGCCCCTTAGCGCTTGCTCGATTTAGTTTAACGGTGACTCGAGCGATTTGGTGTTGTTCGCCCGCTTGTTATCCCGCGCTGGCAAAGCAGATCTTGATCTCTTCTTTGTAGATCTACAGTTGCGCTGGAGGTGCCCGACTTTATCGCAGTTGAAGCATTTGACACGAGACTTATTTTTTTTCCCCCTCCATTATTTGTGTCTCGCTCATTTTTCCCCGTGGTTATACGAATCAGTCTAAAGACATCGCACCTGGTACACCTGCGGCTTCGAGATGACTTCTTCGGTCTCCTGTGCTGGCGCGTACGAGATGGTTTCTGCAAAAGTTGATTTTTGCATAGCACAAATCGCATATTTAACATTTGGATCTCGTATGCCATTCACAAATGCTTCAATTTTAAACTGATCGAGAAACGGATGATGCTCGCCTGGGTAAATGAGCTGCACCAAACGTTCAATTTCTATGGCGAAGTCTTGAAGCGTCTCTTTTGCCTTTTGAACCCTGCCTCGTAATTCTATTCTGTATAATTCTCTTCTGTGCTCACCTCCGTACTTGCGCTCTAAGGCTTGCATTATGTCCTCATAATTATTTTGCAACCGGCTGGTAAGCCTGCTGCTGCGCTCTTCAAGGCCAAAATAAGCTCTATAGCTTTTTCTTTATTTTTCCATCTATTTTTGTTGGTCACTGTTTCGAACTTGAATTTAAAAACATTAAAAGGTGAGCTGCTGTCAAAGCTCGGAGTGTTTATCTTGTTAGTATGACCAGAGCAAACTCTCACCGGTCCTGCTTCTGCTTGTATTCTTCTATTTTCTTCATTATCTGGTCGTTCTGCCTCTGGTTATTTTCTTCTATTTTCTTCATATGGCTGTCTTGCTTCTGGTTGTTTTCTCTATTTTCTTCATTATCTGGTGGCTCTGTTTCTGGTTGTTTTCTTCTATTTCCTTCATCATTGCAGCAAACATAGTATTCAAGTCCAAAACGCTGATTGTTGCTGAGGTGCATACTTCAATCTCTTCTTGTTCTTCTTTGTCTCCGAATTGGTATGTCCCAATATCAATACCTCGCTGCTTAAATTCGTCTATCAACCGCTTTGTTAATTCCGCTTTGTTGCCGTTGTCGGCAGATCTAACTTACTCGTCATTGTGATTTATTTATTATTTGGAATTTTACTTCTGACATTGTTACGTTTATTTAAATTTATAAACTTTTATTTTGTTGAGGTTTTTTATTGCAAAATAAATAAAAACAATTTAATTACATTTTATATTAAATTACACTTTAATTAGACGATTATTTACTTATTCGAGATTAGTACAAAAAAAAAAAAAAATACGCGATAGTAACTTCACCACTGTTTTATCTGTTTTACTACAAGATCTTCACTGGTAGTCGTTTACACTTGGAATCAATCATCCTGTATGACCGTTGCTTTTATAAACCCAATGTTAAGGTTCTTGAATATGCTAGAACTTCCTCCATCTATTAGTAGAATATTTCTTTACTACGCATATATCATTTGAGACACACGATGCTTGTTACTTGATTCTAGAACCTTCCATTATTATTTTGCATTTATTATACATGCTGTATTTTTATTAGTCGTTATGCAGTGTAGGTGTTTGTGTAGTTGTGTGTTGCGTTTATTTTTATTGCTTTATGTTAGTTGCTTTTGTTTTATGATTAAGAAATTTTTGTAGAAACTTCTGGCTTTGTAAACAGACACAATAGGTCATTTCGTTTTACTTTGTTGGTGACTATTATTTTTATTTCTTTTTATGACCTAAAATAAAGCATCTTCGCTACAACATATTTCGCTGAACTTATTGACGAATTTTTAACTGATAGATGTTTAGTTAAAAATATATAACCTTCATTTTTCGTATAATTTGGATGAGGGTTATGTTTACATCTTGACTATTTTTTAATAACGATTTATCGAAACTAGATAATGGCAAAAATTTCGACATTGGATAAATGTGGCACCACACAAACTGTTGTTGGTTTTTTTTTAATTTGATTTTGTAATTGTTTCACAGAATTTGACTCAACCATTTTAGTCTTTGTCACCCACTTAAGTTGTTTCAGCATTTCTTTGATAAGCTGTTGCCCACAAGCTTCAAAATTATTTATAAAATAAACAACTACAAGTTGCCAGATCCTTCAATATTATAACAATCTAGAACTTTCCACTAACCCTTACATAAATACGATAACAGTCCAAAAAGGACGATAAAACAAAATTTTCCATATAACCACCAAGGCGAAAAAAAATCAATATCAATACAAGAAGTAAGGTAAGAAAATACCTTCAAACCGCATTAAAGTTGATACAGTTGTAAAACAAGTTGGCCCGCTTGTCTTTCGGAATGACCATAAAAGAGCCAATATTTGGACATTTATTAAAAGACGAAAACATACTACAATCCAAAAATATATATTGAAATAGGACAAACTTGAAACAAATCAACGAAAGAAAAACCTTTAATATAATAATAATAAATCGGAGAAACAGAACATTTTAATATAAAAAGAATTTAAATAGGAGGTTAAAGAGCTATAGTAGGCTATAGCGAATTTTATATTTTTTTTATATAATAACATCCATTTTTAGCATAGTTATTGGTCTATTGGTATTAAGTTAATTGGATTTGTTCCGCCAGTAAATATTATACTGTTGTCATGACAACAGTATTGTTATATTATTGACTTTTTGTTTTACTTGTACTTTTAAGAAGAGCGCGATTCCAGCAAGGGTTCCCTATTTTTAACGTCTAGGGACCTTAACCGTCCTACAGGCCCTTTGCCTGCTACTAAATTCTTTAGCCGACTTTCCGGCCTACCCCGTGTTCCTATACTTTCAACTTCTTTGAGATCCATTGCAGATCCATAATATCCATTTCCATCTAAATGCCTTTCTAAGGTCTAATGCCAGCGGTAACAGTTTTCATATTGTTGCGAACATGCTTAATGTAGGCCATAAAAAAATAACTTTCACTATAAAAATGAAACGAAATGCCTTATTGTTTTTGTTAACAAAACAAAAACAACAAATCAGAACGAAAGGCAAATAAAAGACACACAATTAATTAACCACCTTCACTGACTAACAGCTATATAATAAATGCGATTCCAAAAGTAGATGTACTTAGTAGGAACTGCTAGCGTATTCAAAAACATCTGAGAGTCAGTTTATAAACCGACATTTTCATTCTAATTTTGAACTTGTCAAGTTTATATCCGTCGTTAATATTTGATACGATAGTTTTTGTCCGTAACTTAAATTAGTAAAATTACTATCGTATATTATGTTTAATAAACGCGAATTTGTGAATAATCGCTTAAATTTAATTTAATTAAAGCTCTAAAAGCTGAGTATAATTATTTTAAAATAAAGAAACAATGAATTGAGCGTTTATTAATCGAATAAACATAACAAAAACTAAAAAACAAAAGAACCCAAACGAAATATACGCTGGACCCCTCAGGGAGTATGTTAACGAGTTTGGGACTACTGGTCATGCATACTTAAACTGTGAAAATATATTGATAGGATGTAATTTATAGGAACTACGCTAAGTGCCTTACAACATGTAGTTTTGAGCTCGTGTTCTTTTAAATGAACAAAGCCAAGTACCTTAGTGCAGATAAGGAAAGACAGTCTTGTGCTCAAACTTAGATCTTGAAATTCTAAATAGTTATAGTTAAAAAAAAATTAAATAGTTGATATCACTGTGTTGTCTTTTTAAAGACAAGAGATTATGTCATATGCACGTAACATATGCAAGTTTGAACACGATAATTATAAACCGTATGTTAAACATTGATTTTTACATACACACGAAATTAAATAAGCATAGCAATTTCGACATTCCATATGAGTTGTACACGTAGTCTAAACACAGCCTTAGCAATGTAAGTATAGGCAAATTCAGAATTTCAAATCTGTTCTTGTGACAATGATTAATCTTGTCGAAACAGATAGAATAATTTCAGTTATTAATACAGAGTTATTGTTCACTAATATATTTTTTATTGCTCTGTTTTTTGCAAAATAGTATTTAGGCGACTTTTATGGGAATTTTAATTACTTCTACTTTTAATTACAAGTCAGAGGGTGCACATAAGCTTCCAAAATCTGATTCGTCTCATCACTGTTTAGTAACGATCATCACTTACTTAACCAATGCATTGTTTTCATACTTAAAATTGCAACATTGTTTGATTATACGCTTTCGTATTCTTTTTTTAATGCACATACACTAGCTAGTATTTTTTGGCAGTTACACATGTATTTCTAACTATATATCACCTTACAGAAAGAAACAAAATTAAATAAAAACCTAAACGTCAATTCAATACAGTCCACTGTATTAGTGAGAAAACATTTTTGATCTATTTGATCCAGATGAGTTTTTGTGCATTATTAGTTTTAACTTGTCGATTACATACAATACGGTATTCAGTCTAAATGTCATTAAGTACAGTGTTCGGTGTAAGTTACTTAAAAGTGCAAGTAAAATAAAAGCAGTTTTTAATATGTATAAAAATGCATTAAAATCAATTAGTAATAATACCAATTAAAGTGAACAAACCAACTTTTGAGTCAAAACAGATGTAAAAAGAGTTTCATAAAATTACATAGAAACCCGCCAAACTTAAAGTGTCAAGAAAAGTCTTCAAATACATGTGAACTCAAATGTGTTAAAAAGTACTAACAAAAACACATAAATATGTACATACAAAATTACGTGGTACGTATTAATAAAAATTCCAGAAAGTTCTATAGCGGTAAAAAAAACGTTAACTTTTAACAAACAAAAAACAAGTGTAGTCACTCTCCGGTTAAAAACAAAAACAACTCATACGTATACATATAAGCATCAGCGAGTGTAAAAAATAAGTGGAAAACCTCAAGTTCAAATTCTAATTGGATTTAAAAATAACTCTACTAATCGCGGGCATCAACCTATCTGTGTTGTTATTTCTAATACAAAAAGAGAGCTTCTTAAACTTACGTAAAAGTAAAACTGTCTTTGTGGTTAAACACTAAAAGTGCTTTTCAAACGTGTAAAAACTGTGTCAATGTTAAAAGTGACTATTAATTTAGATCAGTGTGTCAAGGGCAAATGAGAGTTTGTGAGTATTTGGAAAAATATTAATTTGTGTGTAACCAAGTGAACATTTTAATAGAAATTGAAACAATAGTGAAAATTAAAACAAAATTTATTGCCCCTATTACGGTTTACAACTCAACTCTACTTTAATTGAAATTTTGAAATTTGGTATTATCAATTAAAACTCAACCTGCCAAAAGAAGTTTTAAGTTGAAATTACATTGCGTTTCAACTTTGTTGTGGCATTACCGTTTAAAACTATGTATTAATACAGTCGACAAAAGTTTTAAAAAATTACAACTCATCGGTAGCAGTTGTAGCAAACCCACACAAAAAAAGTTGAGTTGTCTTTTAGATGACCAAACTGAGTTGAGTTGTAAACCGTAATAGGGGTAATAATTTGTGAATATAATTAAAATGGACCCTTAAAAAAGGAAACGCACACAAATTAAAAGATTAATAACAAAGATTTACAATTTTGTTAATAACCAAAATGCAACAAAGGATGAAATAAAGGTACGTACTTCTGAACTTGATAATATTTATGTTAAATGCAAGGACATACAAGATGAATTGGATGCTATATGTAAATGTGAAGAGGAAATCGAAGTTGAAAATACATACAGAGATGAAATTGAAGAGATACATTTCGCAGTCAATGCTTTAGATGAAACAACTGCAGCCGAAGCTGTACACCAACCATAGTCAATTATTTAAATGCATCACTCCAAGCTATAGTTCAACAACAATCAGCAACTACTTCAATTCTTGAGCGTGTATCAGCTACTTTATCTGCTGTTACGAATATTCATTCGAGTGATGCTCATTCAGAGTTACTTTTACCACCTATTCAAATTCCCGATTTTGATGGAGATGTTTCTAATTGGATACGATTTCGAGATTTGTTCAAAGCTATGGCTGACTCAAAATCAAATTTGTCTGATATTGAAAAACAAGAATATTTGCAAACAAAATTAAAGGGTGAAACCTCGTCGATAATAAAACATCTTCTTGGCTTGGCTTGGAATATAATAATGGAAAACTACAATAGACCGGACTTAATAGAGAAACATTATTTTGACTCACTTTTTAAACGAAAAGCTGTAAAGAACTCCACGTATGCTGAGTTTAAGCGGTTTTATAATGGTACTGTAGAAAGCTACAATGCTTTAAAGGTCATTAATGACTGATTTGATTCTTGTGATTCTATTTTAATTTACCACGTTGAAGATAAATTACATTTAGATTCGTTAACACTTTGGCGTAGGGAGAGAAAAGATGGAGAAACTCCTATATTTTCACAATTGTTAAAATTTCTGAAAAGACGTTTACTCGAACTAGAGGAAGCTTGACAACCCAAATATAGGCAAAGCTGTAGCAATCAGTACAAAACCTAAAAGTTGTCCATTATGCAATGGCAACCATTTTTTGTATAAGTGTCAACAATTTAAATCTTTAGATACGAACGGACGTAGAAATTTGGTAATATCCAACAAACTATGCTTTGTCTTAAAGAGAAACATTTCTCTAAAATTTGTAGATCAGGATCATGCAAGATATGAAGTTTAAAACATTACACCCTGCTACACAAGGATGAACGAAAAACCGCAGACCACATGCTGCTAATTATTCTTCTGTAAGCATAAACTCAAGTATACAAATTAAACAGCACACAACTTTATTACCAACATTATGATTTGTGATAAAAATAAAATTTTACAACCTTGTCGTGCGAGTTAGTGACGCTCATGCGTGTGGACATTGACGACTGATTAAATAAGATAAGAATTATATTTATTTTTTAGAACAAAGAAACTATGAAAAGATATATACAAAGAAAGAAACTGCATAGAAGATAAGAATTACATTTTGGAACAAAGAAAGTATGAAAAGATAAACATATGTATTATTAGAAATAGTCATGATGAAATTAATAACTTATCCATTTCAGACAAAGAAATAGTTATGATAATTTTTAGTATTTAAGAAGAATTTTGTAAACTAAAAGGCAGTCAAAAATAAGTAATAAAATATGTACGTCGTGGAAAATATTTACAATTCACAAAAAACACATAGTGTAATTTATAAGTGTTATTAACCTAAGTAACAAGTAAACTAAGAAAATATAAATAAAGAAAGGCGCATACGCGTCCAAAAAATATATTTGTTTATCTTAACGAAGTGTTGAATTATTAATTTGCGTTATTAGATTCAGGTGCACAATCAACCTTAATAACAGAAGCTTGCGCGCAATGTTTACACCTAGCACGTACATATAATAAAACTTTATTTTACGGTGTCGGTAACACCAACCCCAACTACTCAAAGGGCAAAGTTCAACTTAAAATAGTTGTAACTAAAACGAATAAGACTATAACAATACAGTCCTATTGTTTATCAAGTTTAACACAGTTTATGCCTTCGCGCAACATTTACAGCACACATTTAAAATTTTTTTGAAATTTAGAACTTGCTAACCCTGCCTCTTTTTAAGAAAAATCGAATTGACATTATTATTGGTGCCGACATTTTTACTCACTGCATTTTAGATGGCAGAATTTCACATCCGACTGGATCATCAACCGCTGTTAACACCATTTTTGGTTGGGTTGTTATGGGTACCGTAACTCAATTTCAACAATCATCTTTAATCGCTCACATCTATTCTGACCAGGATGCACAGCTGCAAAAATTCTGGGAAGTTGAGGATTTTCAACATCAAACCAAATATTTGACTCAAGAAGAAGAAATGGCTGAAAAACACTATTCCGTAAATGTCCAACGCCAGCAAGATAACAGATACATGGTAAGGCTCCCATTTAAAACGAAATCAGTTAAATTAGGCGAATCTAAGTCCAATGCAAAGAAACAGCTGCAGTCCATGAAAAGAAAATTCGTTAAAAATCATGAACTTAAAACCATATGCAGCTCTCATCAAAAGATAACGTACAGTATAACATGCCGCATTATGCTGTGCTTAAACCTTCAAGTACAACAACAAAACTACGTGTGGTATTTGATGCCTCCTGCAAAACTTCGAATAACTTCTCTTTCAATGATTACCTACTTATCGGTCCCACAGTTCAAAACGATATTTACACAATACTGTTAAAATTCCAAAAAACAAAATCGGGCTTACAGCAGACATTGAGATGATGTACCGACAGATCATAATGCATACTGCTGACAGAGTTTATCAAACAATTCTATGGCGCAAAATAGTAGAAGAAGAAGCTAAGGCGTATCATATTTAGCAACACGCACGTTAAAGCAAGTGGCTCTTGATCATCATATTACATATCCGAAAGAAGCAGATGAAATTCTGAACAATTTTTATGTCGATGATTACATGTCCAGCGTACCAGATCTGCAATCAGCGAATGCTCTTCGGGCATCTTTGTGTCACATATTGTTTACATCGGGATTCAATTTACCTAATGGTCATCAAACTCTCAACAGTTTCAAGAAAACATAAGTTCATCGGCTAAGTCTCCTACGCAAGATACTATGATTCAGAAACAGTTAAAACTGTAGGCTTTTTGTGGAACACCAAAATTCGATTGTTTTTAGTATAGTGTGTTATTTTCTCAAACTACTGATCACTTAACAAAACAAGGTGTATTATCTGAAATATCTAAAATTAATATTGGCTCGCTCCAATAATAGTTCTATTCAAGTTGTTTCTCTGATGCTTCAGAGCTTGCTTATGCTGCTGCAATTTATGTCCGCATTATACGAAAAAATGGTTCAATTTCAACATTATTACTGACAGCAAAATCTAGAGTTGCGCTCTTAAAGGAAATCACTCTTCTGCGCTTGGAACCTTGTGCAACACATCTTATGCTGAAATTATTGCTTCAAGCAAAAGAATCTCTGCTATTTGAAAAAGTTTTAACATACGGCTGGACTGATTCTACAGTAGTATTGGCATGGATCAGTGATCAGCCTCGTAGATGGAAAACCTTTATTGCGAGTCGTACTTCTTACATAATACAACATTTCCATTCTACACATTGGCATCATATAGTATCTAAACAAAATCCAGCCGACTTGGCGACCAGAGGTATTCCTTCCATTGATCTCATTGACAATTTATTGTGGTGGATAGGTCCTCAAATTCTACAAAACAAAAATTTTCATTTTGAAACAACACCTAGACTTTCAAGTTATGTTAATTCAGAGGAGAAAAGACATGTGCTTTTAATTTAATAGATCGATATTCTGTATTTACCAAACTTTGCCGCATGACTGCACTTTTATTTTGCTTTTTTTATAGCTGCAAATCAAAGTTATCTAACAACAAAATCAAAACTGGATTCATTGCGACAACCGAATTTGAAGATGCCAAAATGTCGTTAATAAACATTTCACAAAGACAATGTTATTCCAATGAAATTCGTTTATTAGCTTCCAAAAAACCGTTATAAATAGCAAACTAGCAGCGTTGACTACATTTTTAGATAACAAAGGTTTGCTTAGAGCTGGTGGACGTATTAACTACGATCAAAAGCATCCATGCATAATTGATAAAAACGACCAATACTAGTTCGTTCCTGGAAAGGTCAGGGTTCTAAAACATATAAATCTTGGATTGCAGTATTTGTGTGCTTAATCGCCAATGCCATTCATCTCGAAGCTGTGACAGAACTCACTTCAGCAGCGTTTTTGGCTTTCCATCGAAGATTTACATCGAGACGTAGTAAAGCAATGCACATCTATACAAATAATGGCACAAATTTTGTGGGCTTTAAGTGCGAACTTCAGGAGGTATCGTGTTCTTGGTGAGTCACTTGCTACATACGAAGAGGTCACTACGTTATTATGTCAGATTGAGTGTTGCTTTAACTCAAGCCCTTTATGTTTAAAGTTCGAAGGAGATTTGGGTCCTTTAACACCAGCTCAATTCCTTAATTTTACTACCGCTGACAACTTTACCTGATGAAAAATTAGTGAATGCCAACGTAAATCATTTAAACAGATGTCAATACCTGCTGCAAATGCTTTACCAGTTTTAGAGAACATGGTCCAATGAATATCCTGGTCAACTGCAAAGAAAGCCTAAATGGGTCACTAAATTATATAATCTCAAACAAGATGACATGTTATTGGTAAAGGACGAGAATCTACCTCTTGCACAATGGTTAATGGGCAGAGTTATAGACACGCATCTTGGAAAAGATGGCCTTATTCGTGTAGTCACACTCACAACTAAACGTGATTTACTGAAGCTTTGTCCTCTCTTCATTGACTGTTGAAGGGAAGTCTTTTAAGGTGGGCCGGCATGTTAAAGAGTCTCATCACTGTTTAATAACGATCATCACTTACTAAGCTAATGCATTGTTTTCATACTTCAAATTGCAACATTGTTTTATTATATGTTTTCGTATTCTTTTTTTATGTACATACAAAGGTACATTTATTTCACTAGGTACTGTCGTCCGCCCAGCTGGTTTGTAGTTGGACATGTCAAAAGTTGTTTGTATTTTACAACTTTTGTTTACGAATTTCAAAAAACACCAACAACAAGCATATGCAGAACAAAGAGAGCGTTTGTTTCTAGAGCAATTATCTTTTATTTTCTCTTTCGATTTTTGACATTTCCACTCGCAAAGCAACAATAAAATGCCATGTTGTTTCTACAAATGTTGTATTTGTTGTAGAGCCGCTATTACCTAGTAAAATAAATGAATCTCGGTACATACACTCTCTGGTATTTTTTGGCAGTTACCCATGTATTTCTAACTACTATATCTTACAGAGGGAAATAAATTCAAAAAAAAACTTAAACGTAAATTTAATACAATATTAATTTGCGAAGGTTTAATTATATCTATTATTCTGCATTCATGGCAAGAAAACCTTAGCGCTATGTAACCAATGAAATATCGACCTGAGGTAAGTTCAAATGCCAAATTCGTAGGTTTGAAACAGTCAGCACTTTAATAAAAAAATTTTCTGTTTCTTGGTATATATCCGTTAAATCTATCAAAGGATTAGAAGCGCTAGCTGATGCAAAATATTTTGTTACCGATACATTCAATTTGTTTCAAGTATCAAATTAGCATCTGCAGTACTTCCTAAACCTTGTTATATCGCTTTTAGCTTTACTTCAGCTGGTAAGAATCACTGAAATTTTTGTTGTTTAATCCATCGATATCGTGAGTTTTTATTAAGAATGTAACAGTAGCGGAGGCAATTTCAGGTAAACTTAGTGATTTTCATTAAGGGTTTAAAAAACAGCTGCAACAGGGCGGCTTTTTAACAGCTAGACCAAAACTTATTTTATTTATTGGATTTTTATGACATAATATAAATTTAGTCAATATTGTTGCTTTTCCATGCTATAGTTCATAAATTTTCTTATGACATCGAACCGCCCTACACCGTCAGGTGTTTTAAAATCATTTCTAATATATATAAAAATATTATTCATATCATATAACAAATACATTTTTAAAAATTAAATAAGGATTTTCCAAGGACGGGCCTAAAAGATTGTAACATATTCTATCGTTAGGACCCTGGTAAAATGTTACTGCACGCATCTTTAATCCGACTTGGATTAGCATATTTAAAATTGATGTTAAAGATGTTTATAATATTTCTCCTTTCATAGAAGTTGCAGAAACAAAGTAATTTAACACAAACATCGATTTTTTTACAATTATGAAAACACAAATTTTTGTACCAATTTCATTTGTCCGCTCATAACTGAGATTAAGAACTCCGTAAACAGCATCAATTATTAAAAGTCAGGATTCTTCTGATGGATACTTCCATAAAATATATAAATACACTCCCTTTCAAGAGGTTTCATCTTTCGTACTGTTGCTTGAAAAACATTGTGTGTACATTAGAGTTTTGGAAAAAGAGATTTCCGGAAATATCTATCCACAATCTCTTGGGAAATGGGAAGTTTAAAATCATAGCACTTTCAACAAATAAACTGATTGTTTTTCAAAAATTCTCTACATATATACATATAATAAAACGGTGTCGGGATAATTACTGTACATGAAATATTTTTTGAAAATTTTGACGTTGGTGTTGATGGTAATCTATATGGAATACAAAACACCAATTTTCGGATTTTTTGTCTGTATGTCTGTTTCTATATCACGTAAAAACTGCTGGATGGATTTGAGGTTCCTTAGAATATTGGTACAAATATGGAATATTTTTGTTTCGTAAAATAAGTTATTTCGTAGAGAAAATATAGATACAAAAGCAGTCACCCAATTTTATCGGTATAATGGAATTTTTTAGATTAAAAATTTTTAACACTGTTAACAGATCTCTCCAATAAACTTTTAAAAACACATTTTTCTAAATTTGAATTAAAAAAACTTATAAATGACACGCGGACTAAGTCGTGAGCACTGCTAGTAGGATATAAAACAGAAGGTTACTAATTTGTTGGAAAAGGAATTTGAGTTATTCGAAGCCATTAACATTTAAACAATGAATAAGGATTATCTCTTATGACAACAAAACTTAAAAGGGTTTTTTCTATTATTGGAAATTTTGCAACGAAAACAAGCATGTCCAGTGAATTGTTTAATGCAGTTCTAAAATCATATATTTCAAAAAATATGTAATGAACTACTTTTTTAGTACTTTTATCTTTATTATCTCTCGCTATGTAGTACAAATGTACATATATATGTTTTGTCACCTAAATTGTTTCTAAGTTTTATAAACTGTTAATACTATTACTTAGCAATTGTTTTTATTTTTTCTTTATGTTTTAATAAAACCACGAATTTTTTTTAGCAATATTTTATTTAAAAACTTGTTTTCTTCAAGAATTGCTCCTTTCCGTGAATACCGGAAATGCCCGGGAATGTTATAATTTTTTCCCGTTTCCCGGGAAATGAAAAATTCCGGGAAATCCCAAAGTATGCATGTATAATTGCCCGCCTGCAAGTTCTTAATATCACACTACGTACTAAAAGATAAAGAGCGTTGAAGATAAAAACCTAAAATATTTCGTAAAAACAAATACGAAGATGTTGATCTGTAATATACGCTTTAAATAAATGTTTTTAATTTCTTCTCACAATTATTTTTATTAGTATTGATATTAAGTTTGTGAATCCTTCTATCAATAGATACAGCTAATTTCAGTTTTGGATCCAACGTTTTTACTCTTTTTTTCAAACTTTAATTTGTTTCTTCAAATCACGAATTTGTTGTATTGCGGCTTTAATTTTGTGAAACATTTTGAAATATTTTTTTCCGTATAATTCCTCGTTTTTTGCACTTTCAGGGCAACTTTAACACATATGTATTGGTGATTATATTCTTCTACGCGTACATCACACTTCCAACCCTATCTATTATTTATTCATTTTGACTTCGCAATAGGCCAAGCGTTTAAGAAATTGGGGCTGTGCGAAGGCATGTGAACGATTCTCTTAATCAAGAGCTTTTGGTAATATCCGAATGGGTCCTTGCGAAGAGGGTTCAATTTAACGCTCGTAAAGCCCAGTGATGTGTGATTTTGCACAGGCATACGGTTGAATATGACACCTCATCCGTAATTATAGGTGATATATAAATTTAGGAATCTGAAGCTCTCGATGTTCTTGGCATTAAAACTCAATGCATTTTTCGGCAGAATAAGCATACTTTTCTTGTCGCAAAAAACCATTCAAGTGCCTAGGTGTTCTGAAATGGTGTAAGAAATACTTCACTCGATCTGATCTCCTTGCTATCTATATCAGCTTTATCAGAACGAAAATCAACTCTCATGTATGGGCCGGTGCTCCAAAGTTTATTTTGGACTTACTCGACCGTGTGCAGGAGATAGCGAAGATGCTCATCGGTGGCAGTAGGATATCAAGCATCGACGCAATGTGGGGTGTGTTTTACTGTTTCAACGTTACTACAACGGAATGTGCTCTTATGAAATCCTGAAAGCTGTGATTTCGTACGCGCAACGCGTTTCCCATTAGGAGCGCGTTGCTTTGTGGCCGATTGGCCAGTAAATCGCAATACGCATTACAGAAAAAAATTAATTTTTTAGCCGAACAGTTCGTATGTGGAATAAGCTTCCTGCAGAGGTCTTTCCTGTCACTTTCAATGTGCAAAAATTTATATATTCTTAGTTCTGGCGCAATGCATTGCAAAAGTAGGGGTCATCCCCTGAGTGCTGCACCTAATAAAAAAAACGTGATGGAGTTCTTAGCAGAGAATAATCAGTATCTACATTTTCTAAATTATCTTCCTGTTTGACCTTTTTGGATTCGACACTGTCAGTTAATTAAAAGATTAGTATTGCACCTTGTGCTTAAAATTTTATCCAATATACTCTTGAGGAAAGTCTCAATTACACAAAAATAATAATGGAAATCTTTCAATAAATTCGTTTTTAAAGTTGCACTTCTTGATACGTTTTTCAAACAATGGTGCAGTTGGATTTGGAAAACGGATATGTTTTATGTTATCAAAACTCCTTTTAGATCTGCTTTTCCTTTTTGTTATCCATAATGGATAGACGTTGGGACTTTGAAATATTTTTTTAATACAATACGCCATATTTCACTTTAGCTTTAATACTGAAATGTTTTATGAAATTCTTCACAAGTAAAGTGCAACAAGGTGTCACCTATGTCAATAAACATATGTACATACCAACTTAAATCGAGTTTTTTTCTATGCTAGGACAGTTCTAGGAATATTAATAGGCCTTTTTTATTTATAAAATATCACATTTTTTTGCTGTTGTATGTATAAATTATTCTGTTTCCTTTTCTAAAAAGCCGTAGCATTTAGAAAATAATTAATATATAACAACAACAAAAATACAAAAGTTATACGCCTATTTGAAAAGGGCTAACAATTCCAACAAATTCCAAAGTTAAACAATATCCGTTAAGTTTATTGCACACTGAGTTCTTTCAGCAAATTTTTGATAATTCTAGTAGCAGGTAGGTACATAAGTATTTCTTTTATGGAGTCTTTTCTTCCTTTCCTTTCATAAAATGATATACATGAAGGGACAAGCAATATTATCGTAGCATTTTACCGATTTTGCTTTATGAAACTTCGTTTTTCTCGAAAACACCAATTGCAACTAAATTTAAAAAAAGACCTAACCCATTGTTGACACTTGAAGAAAACAATGTACGCCACGCATGCGAAATATTAATCTTACCAACCAATATTTTAATGTTGTTTTTATGCTGCAGTTCTTTTAAATATAAATTTTCAAGCTTAAAATTAAGTTTTATCTTATTATTCTCATTGATTTTTATAATTAAACTACAAACAATTTCTTTTACAATAGTTATTTCTGATTTTTCAAGTTCACGCTGTGCTTCTTTAAAGTTAGAAGAATATTTAGAAGAATATTTTAGTATAAATAGTGTTAAAATGAAACTGTTGTACTGAAAAAGGTATATGTTGCTATAGCTTTTAAATTTATAGCAAAAAATTAGCAACAGTCAGTAAAAAAATAGGTACTATTGATTTATTTTGAACATTTAGCAGGTGCTTGAATTTTATTTCAAACAAAATATTAGAAGAAAAGGAATGGTTTATGTTGCTATAGCTTTTTAAGTGCATTATAAATCGAGTTCTTTCTGCGTCAGAATGTTAGTGGGTAAAGGGCCTCATTGCTGTTACGTCATAATTGTTATGTCTTAACCTAGTTATGTAACGTAACGTTCCTTCAAGGGAATGAAATATCATAAATCCCAGTTAAGAAAATGGGGTAATATTCTTGCAATTACAACTGAGTATATTTAGGCATTTAAAGATTTCAAAAGAAAATATCTTATAAATATAAATGAATTGTTATATAAATAACTAAGACTCGCATTAAGTTTAAGAGAAATTATGCCTTTATAGCATATTCGTACTATGTAAAAATATAAATCTTAACTAATTGTCTTGACAACTCTAATAATTACTTCAAGATATAAATATTATTTTCTAATATTAATGCATAGCATATCTTCAAATAGGGAGAAGACATGGGAGCAGGATGAAAAATAAACGGGTATCTAAATGTCGTAAACGTAATAAATTTAGAAAAATTTAAAGAGATGCTTTTTCTTACGAAAAAAAATTGCTCAGTTAAAAAAAGCAACCAGCCGAGTAAAAAATTGGAATCGCTTACTTGAAAGTCAGGAAATACTTATAGAAAGGAACGATCACCAGTACATTATAAATAAAATGTTGTTCGAGACACCGGACGAAATGGTGAAATAAGTTGGCAGTATTGTAACTAGCTTCAAAAATAAGGTTTCCTAATCTGATTTAGGTAAACTCAAAAAGGAATCAATAAACCAATTCCTGATTGTGAAAGAAGATATTGAGAAGATGGTGCGAACATGCCAGCTTACAAAATGTATGCGGACGTTTTCCAAAGAAAACAAGAAAAATTAGACGCTGCCAGAACGCAAATGAATTAAAATTTAAAAAAAAAAATGTATAAGACGTGGTGTAGAGAAAACAAAAAATAAATGCTTTGAGTTGTGTGTGAATTTTGTTGCAACCAAATTAATATTATCTAATTTGTCTTGTTTTCCTTGGAAAACGTACACATACGTTTGTTATTAATTTTTCTTTTTAATAAATTTTAGAAATTAAATAAAAAATTGAACTAAAACCGAAAAAAGTAGCTTTTAATTCATTTTTGAAAATAAATGTTTAAATAAAATCTAAAATTTAATATAAAAATAAATAAAAAACGACTTTAATATAAATATTAAAGCAAAAATTGTCAATAAAATTTAAGATGAAAATTAATATAAAAATAGATAAAAAGTGACTAATGTAAAATATAAAATATAAAAATAAATAAAATATAACTTTAAATTAATGTAATATAAAAGCCAAAAACTGACAATAAATTTACTATTAAAGTAAAAAAATTAAGTTAAACTTGCATACAAGAAAAGGAAAAAGTACATTAAATAAAAGTTCAAAATTGACTTTGAAACTTATTTAAGTATACAAATAAAAAAAGTGTGACTAAACTAGCAAAAAAAATTTTGAAAAATTAGTGCAAAGTACTGAAACAACCGATCCAAAGGAACAAAACAAAAACCAAACAAAAGAATAGTATTTGAAGATTACACATAATTAATATCTTAAATATAATACTTTATTATTGTTCGAAAGTAGAGCAACGGAAATCCATTTTATTAAAATTTTTCAAAATTAACTACACTTAAGAAAAGTGAAATTGTAAATTTATTTAAAAAAATAATTAAACATATTATAGAGAAAAAAATTATTAAAACTGTTTTATTAAAGTTTTTGTCCTTTCCAAAATTAATAATTTAATACTTCGTTACTGTGATACTCACACAGAATTTTCTGGGCGTAATTTTTGAGAAGTCCTTTTTACCCTTCTTGCTATTTCCCTAAGTTAAAACTTTTTTTTTTTTTTGGTTTCCTATGCCTAGAAAGACTAACTGCATCATTAAGCACTTCCTGATTCGGCCCCAATCCAAAATAGTTCTATAGGATAATCTTTGTTCGGATAACATGCAAAATTGCGTTATACTAACTTAAACACTTTCAAAACACTATTCACTGACTTTCGCCGAAAAAATCACGTATAAAGCGGACGATATCTGGGACCTTATCGAGTTCTTCCGGTTTCACCGTAGCTATAGGTTGATCTGCTCATTTGTCTAGCTGGTTATCATTGTTTGTCACTACTATGCTCTTTATCATTTGTATAATCTGTTTTCTCTCTACTAACTAGTTCGGCCTAGGTACCTAAATGATAGAATAAGGTATAATAAACCATTTGGGTTTAACCAATCGAAATTTATCATTTCACTCAGATTAACTAAACCAACTATATGAATCGATCACAAATTAAACAGAGTCCCAAGAGATCTGCTAGCAAATCCTTTCATATAAACGCTATTTATGGTATGAATGGACATGCAACCTGTGTTGCTCCTCTTCCTAATGACGAACCGAACTATGTCGAAGGGTATATGCGACGAATTCCGGATGAACTAGAGAGATCTTAACTGTGCAATGACGAACAACCAGACGAATTTGAGCCAGATATTAATTTTTTAGATTAAATTGTTCCTCATTACCTTATTTCGAGGCAAAACGAGAAACGGGAAATTAATATCAATTTTGGTAACCACGGGAAGTACCAAGAATTATATAAGGTCGAATCTGGTAAAGAATCCGAGGCACATATCCATATCCTATGGCCTTGGAAGATGTGGGGGAAAAATAAGACAGTTATTAAGAGACGGCATTATAAGCCCATCTCGATATCCATGTTTCGTATGTACCGAAAAAGATGATTCTCGGAAAAAAGAAATTAAGTTGTGGACTTTAGAAGGTTGAACGCCATGACAATAGACAATAAATAACCTATACCGGATATTAGCGACATTCTCGTTAACCTTAGGGGAAATCAATACTTTACTGCTTGGATCTTAAGAGCAGGTTTCACCAGATTTCGCTTAGGGAAAAGGATAAAGAAAAGACCAGCTTTTCCGTAAATAACATACTACGACAGTTCATCTGCAAAACGTCTTGTAGACTCTGTTATTATTTTTAGTAAAGACTTAAATTCCATGTAAAGCACATATGTAAAAGAGGTGTTAAACTGTTGGAACGAGTTCACATAAAAATTCAACTAGATAAATGCGAATTTTTTAAAAGAAAAGTGTAATCCCCGGTATATATTGTAACAAAAAAAGAATTTGATTCAAAAAAGATTCTACCTTATTGGTATTGGTTTTAAATTATCCCAAAACCTTAAGGGAGCTTCGTTATTCCTGGGTATATCTAGTTACTACAGACAACTTATTATGGTTACGCAGATATTGCGAAACCTCTTACGATCTTTTTGAAGGAAGAAGAAGGACGAGTATCTAAATCCGCATATAGCCATACTAAAATTAACCTAAATGACTTAGCAATAAAAGCTTTCGATGATTTAAAGAATGCATTGGTGTTAAGGGAAGTAATTCTGCCACACCTTGGTTTTAGATTTCCAGTGTTGCTTACGGCGTCGTACTTAATCAAAATCATAAGGTTACTTTCATTTTATGGACATTTAACAAAACTGAAGAAGCCACAAATGTACGCACTCAGTATTAACAACCATAACCAAAAAATGAAAAGGTGGAAATGTATTTAAGAAGAGTACAACTACGAGCTGAGGTTCAAGCTAAGTCAAGCCAACGTGGTGGCCGATGCATTATCAAGAACTGTTCCAGAACTTAACAAGCTTTACTATTAACTAACTCAGCGTAGCACAGAAAGATCATCAGAAAATTTGATACCTAGCGTTGAAACCCCAGTCAACGTTTTTAAGATCGAAATATTTATCGATGTCGACGAGTATTCATAGGCATCTTATTGTCGAAAATGAGCATAGTGAAGATAAGCTCCTGACGATTCTTAAAAGGAACCGCAATCCATCTGTAATACCTAAACGATAGAAAACGTAATAAGTATGGTACAAAATTACACCCAAATCATTTTTCTAGTTATAAATGTAGGTTTACACATATAGTTGATATAATGTCAGACAGTGATTAGAAAAATAAAATATTGGAGGGACGTAGCAGGGCACATCGTTGAGGAAGAGAAAATTGAAAGAAAATTATTAAAAAAATACCAGTTCCCAGGGATTTCCTAGAGAATTATTAAACTGTGCTCGACATGCAAAGAAGTCAAATGCGAACGAGAGCCGAACACTATTGAGTTAGAAGAAACACTAATTCCAACCTTACCAGGTACCACTGTCCATTTGGAAATTTTTTCAACGGATCGTAAACTGCTGTTAACTTCAATTGAAAAATTTTCAAAGTATGCTAAAGTAAAATAATTATTTGGATGGGCTCTAGAAAAATTATAACACTTCTCAAAAAAATAATATTTTCTTGCGGGGTGCCAAAAATTGGCAGAAGAGAAGACTTTTCACCCCAGAAGGTATACAGTCAGATATCGAAAAATTAAAGCAAAAATAGGATAGGGAATTGGACTTGGGCTCATAACAAACTCTATTTGAAGCTCATTTTGACAACCGTTGCAGCGGACTGTAATATTTTCGATTAGTCTAATGCCAGGCTAAAACTATCCATACAGGCATAGCAAAAAATCGACGTTAGGCAATATAAGGACTTGAAAGACGATCTCTAGCCAACACTGAACATGAAAATTTCATGTATGACCCGCTCCATCCATTTTTATTATAACAAACCCTTGATATAAAGGGAATTCTAAGACTTCTGTGTCCAATTAAGATAAACAGATCAATCGATTGCTTTGGCAGTGCATGGAAATGGATTGCTGATACCGCACATTCACGAAATTTTAATTACAAATTTCACAAGCCTTCTGGAAAATAATAACAGACAGATGGTAATAAATCAACTGAATGTCAATAGAATACAAGAAATATATAATAATACCAATGAAATACTGAAGGTAAAAAAGGAAGAATCAGATGTCGAACTAACGTCTAATTTAGAACATAAATTATGTTGAATTGAAAAAGAATTATAAATTTTCGAATACGCCATACAGTGGGCAAAGGGTAATATAGTAAACTTTTACATATTTTCGTAAACAAAAATGGAAATTTTAAATGATGTCTTAGCAAATGATAATATACGAGTACCAGTATTTATCATTGATGAGTTGTTAACTTTTGAAAGTGAAAAAATGTTGGCACTAATAATAAAGAAATTTTATATGTTCCAGTACTCAAATTATACAAAAATTTTGTAATTTAATAGATAAAATTGAATTCATTAAACCTTTAAGTTACAATAACGTTTTATTTGGAATTAAAGAAAATTGTAAAAGTTATAATGAGCTAACTATATGTTATAAGAATAATATTGTCGAGTTAAGAGAAGACTGTTGTATAACAAGTTTATTTCAGAACAAAATAGGAAACTGTACCCAGGTTAACAATGATCATGTACACATTATAGAAGAAATTGGAAGCGATATAATATTGCTGAATTAATACAATGGAAAGATTACAACAAACAATAAGGAGCTTAAGGGTATTCTTCCAGTAAGCTACTTAGGCCTATAGATTTTTAAAGTAATTAAAGCAATTTTGTTACGTTTTTACCCGACGTTTCGTCGATTATTTGTCGACTTTCTCAAGGGTATTTTGTCTAAAATTTTTTTATTAAATTAAATTTTGAAATAGAAAAACATTAGTACATTATAATAGAAGTAAATAAAATAATTAATTAATTAATTAAAATTAATATCTTTTAACTTACAATTTGAAAACGTTATTAAATTAAATTACATTAAACATGAAAAACCAAAATATATACTCAATTTTACAACAGACTTTATTTTTAAAAAACAGTAAACAAATCTTAGATAAATAAAAATACATTAGCTAATGGCAATTCTATAGCCTGCATTAATGTTGTCGGTGTCCTCTTTCAAATTCATTGTATTTTTTATTTTCTTTTGAATATGTAAGCTTTCTTTTATATATCTCTCTCTCCACATTCTCCTGGTCTAATATTTTAACTTAATCAAAATCAGCTGTGTGACCTGTTTTTTGTATGTGCTGTTCCAATGCAGTTGCCTCCGTTATTTTTATTGTGTCCGCTTGATGCTCCGCTATTCTTGTTGACAAAGTTCTCTTTGTTGTTCCTATATATATTAAATTGCATTTTGTTGTCCATTTTCCTCACATGGTATTTCGTAAACAATATTACTTTGTTGTTGTTTATTAATAGGTGCTTTAATTTTTGTCAATATTGCATTTATTGTATTGTTTGGTTTATGGGCAAAACTAATGTTGTTGTTGTTTTTAATTACGTTTCGTATATTCCTGTTGTCTGTTAAGCGAGGAATGTATTTTACACTGTAAAAATTACAAATTTTCTTGTTATCATCTGTCATGTTGTAAGAAGTTTTATTATTAATTCTATGTTTTACAGCATCTATTAAATTTAAAAATTTTTTAATGAGGTTTTCAGGAAAACTGTTGCGTGTTAAAATTTTGTATATTTTCTGTATATTGTTGCTATGAAATTTGTTATCGCTGATTTTTAATACTCTATAAAGTTCTTAGCTGTTCTGGTTCTTTGGTTGTATCGTATTATAGTTCATTAGTCTGCCGGATGCTGTTTGCTTTGAATACCAATCAAAATAATCTTATCTGAAGATCCTGTAAATTGTGCATCCAAATATGTGGTTGTTTTGTAATTTTCGATCTCCATAGTGAATTTTAATTTTGGGTGGTGATTGTTAAATATTTTTAAGATTTCATCTTGATCGTCACTGTTTATAATAGCTAGGATGTCATCTACATATTTAGCTATGTATTTTATTTCTTTATTTTTATTTTTTAGTTCCATTAAGGCGTCGTCAAGTAAACTATCTAGAACTATGTCAGCTATAGTTGGCGAAAGTGGGTTTTCCATTGGCATGCCGTAAATCTGATTTTAAAATTTTCCTTCATAAGCAAAATAATTGTTTTCACTCAGACAAAACTTTAAAATTTCTAAGAATTTGGGTTTGCTTATTGTCGAACCGTTTTTATGTCCCATTTTTTCATTATACTTTTGATGGCACTATGAACTGGGATATTGGTAAATAAGGAAATAACAAAAAATGAAACTAAAATATTATTCTCTCCAATTTTTGTGGCTTGAATTTTACTTTTTAATTCTATTGTATTTTTAAAGTTATAATTTTTTTATATAACATTTTTCAAGATTTTGCCAACAAATTTAGATAAATAATAGCTCCACCCTTCTTAACACCAAATATGTTTTAATCTAACAAATAAAAATAATTTTACCACATTTGCAAAGCTGATGTTGCGTTTCCAGTTACTAAACATTTCAACTGCAACTTAGCTTTGTTCCTATCCAAACTTCTGACGTTCATACCTGAGGTGTTTTGTTAGGGTAGCTGAACAATAAAGAAGTTGTGTGGATAAAACCAATATAACAATAATAAAAGAATTTTAAGCAAATAAATAAATATATATAAAAATATATATATATATATATATAAAGAATCTTGTTATGCGATTTGTGTGCTGAAGCTCAAACCTTAGACACACACCCAGCATAAAATTATCGTTGGTTGTTTAAGGAGCCCGCTTGTTAAACAACCAATCGTGAATTTGAATTTCGCTGCAGTCACAAAGTACTGCAATTAAGATGTCTGCGTTAGTCAGGGCGCATGTTTTATAAACTGAAAGATCATCAGTTCCAATAAAGCCACAGTGAAAAAACATATCAAAATTATTCCAACATTGATATTTGAAGAGTTATTCGAACACTGATTTTTGGACAGAAGAAATGAAAAATAAACCATTCGTACGTACGTATCAAATTTAACTTAATTTAACTCCTCATCAAATTAATAGAAATTTACACGCCGACATACATTTGTAACTTCAAAATGTATGTATATATGTACATGTTTTTAAACCTTTAAATTCATGAGATTTTTTAGAAAAAATTGTATTTCTTTTTTGCATTGAATAAGTAGTACGGAATCAATAAGAAAGTTTCGAGACATTGTCAAACTTTAGAAGGAAACATAGCATTATCATTCAAAAGTAATTTCGAGCATATACATATGTAAGTATATAGCTGTCTTGACGAAGTGCATTCTGTACATTAAATTTTAGGCCATCATTTCGAGAATTGGTGGTTACATGTTATGAATACCACGACAGTGTTAGCCTCCAAGGCATCAATTACTCCAACTTCGGCTTAATTAATAATATCACCAGCCAGTAAAATCCACCAAACCAGGCCCGCACGTGCACATGTATAGGATGGATTTGTTTAATACATATATTTAGTAGCAAATGCGCAAAGCCTATTTGAACATCATCGCTAAGTTTAGTTTATGGTAAAATATCGGAACAGCTTCCACCAGCTATAGATCACAAGAGGCGAAAAAAAGTCGCTTATAAAATTTTCGTGGCAGTAATTACTGTACCAGTTGGATTTATCTCGGTTGTAGGTCGAGATTTTTGCTTAACATTTTTTATATAGTGAGAATGATGACGAATAAATAAATGTGGATCTTCTTTTTCACTTCCGTTTACAGTTGCAATATTCTCTTCAGTACGCACATTCGTTCGATAGATGGAAGACTTGCTTAAATGGATAATTACGTGCCCAAAAAAATTACTAAGTCCCAATTCGCACGATGCAAGTATTTAAGCTGAGCTGATTAGGTTGTAGGCAACGGGGTGAGGTAAAATTAAATGAGTAAAGACTTGCTTGTACTTGCAATTCGCTTTGCTTCCATATTTGCAATGTCAAAAAACACAGATGTGTGTGTGTACATTCATGCAAAAATCTGAACAATTTAAGCAATAAGACTTGTACTGCGCGAACGTCAATGAAAGTTCAAAGAAGAAAATGAAAATAAGCAGTCTTATTTTCTTGCATCGTGCAAATTGGGACTAAGTCGACAAAAAAAAAAAACAATGCGCGAATGGTTACTGATTTTAAACTAAATCTGTATAAATTGATGGTGTTGTTTAAGCGCTTCTCTGTTTATGATGATTTGTCAGAGTATGCATGCAGGAATACATTATCTTATTTAGAACATGAAATAATGCCTGTGATTTAAATAATTTAGAATTGATTATTTTGAAAAGCCTAAAAACAATACAAGAAATAAATTGTCTACTACAGGCACAACAAAACGGATATCAAATGTACCTGTTGTCTGCTGTTACACTAAAAAGAAGGTATTTGGAAGGATATAAAATCTTGCAATGATATATCTTCCAACATTGCTACGTCTCTTTTAGAAAGCCGAAAAAGCATCTACGACAGTATATGCAGTATGTCGTTTAATAAAGAGAGAACTAAAGCATCGGAAATACATCGATGTGCCGTTTCTACTACTAAAGTTTTTTTAAATTCGATGTTTATCTAAGGAATGATGGTGCACACCCACATGTAACAAAATCTTTAAACGGTAAAGTAAAGGCTGTAATATTTAATTATGTGTATTACGATCAGAATTTATTTACTTATTTTAGGAAAACTAAATTGTAATTTAAACAATAATTAAAGGGGTATTGGATCTTGTGCAATCACTTAGAAAACTTTAATTTGTTTCTTTGCTTTATATATTGTTTTTCCACCTACTTACTTAAACAACACCTAGTTCATCTCTATCTGCTAACGTTTTCGTAAGCTCCAATATATTGTTTCCTGTATGCTGTATACTTCCGTTTGGTAAATAGTCTAAAATATCAAACTTGGTGTGATAACTTTGACCATTGGTTATATGGGCAAAAACTAGTCCTGGTAAATCACCAAAAAGAGTAAAAATTCTGAAATCTGTATCATTGGAAATTATACCAAAATCTATAATTTCTTCTGCGGCTGCTTGAGCACTAGGATACGGTGCCGAAATCGCATACATCTGCAAAAAAGTTTAAAAAATATCTTTTAGTTTTATAACAAAATGTAATCTACATTGCTTAAATGGTTTTTAATCACTATGATTGGCAAACGTGAATTAGTACTGAAGCAAAAAAAAAAATTAACTTTAGTCTCACAATCAATTATTTGACGATCAATAAGCATTCTTCATTAGGTTACTCGGTAGTATTGCTTGTATCCACTTATTAAAATACAAAAATTAGAATTACAAATATTGTTCCAAATAAAGAGATTTTTCTTGTAAAAGTATAAAATGAAAAGGAACTTAAGGTCAAACCTCTTCGAACAGTCTTTCATTAATTAACACATAAAACTCACTAAAACGAGTTTACATGCTTTGCCTATATTATATACTCATTTATTATCTTTATGAGCCATGAGTTGTTCCGATTGCATTTAAAGAGGAGTTCTTTTCCTCCAGATCCAACAGACTCCAAATTTATAAAAGCTTTGAGTTGAAATTCAAAAATAATAAACATTTTTTTTTAACAAGCTTTTAAAATTTTTCTTACCTTTAATTTTCCTTGCCCATTTATGCTGTGTTATAAAACCATGAGATGCTTGGAGTCCTGTCCCCTCCGCTCCATTAAATAAAAATATAACTGAATGTTTAAGACGTTTATTACTGCGGGATAAAACTCTTAGGATCTCCATCATCACAACACAACTTGCAGCATCGTCACTGGCCCCTGGACTTCCGGGAACTGTATCGAAATGACAGTTTAACAATAAAGCTTTATCATTTGAATTATGCGAGCTTTTGTTGGCTTTAAATTGACCATGTAATTTTATTACAACATTTTGAACATTGCGATATATTGATGTCATTCCATATGGCTTAGGGTCAGTCCAATATGTGCCACTAGCAATCTCAAAGGAAACAAGGAAAATACCTAGTTACTTGATAAATTGTTATGTTTTGCACTTGGTTGAAAATTATACACATTTTTTAATTAACTAATTTAAAGTGAATTAAAAATACTTTATTTTGATACTAGCAGTGCCCTTTGTCAGCGTATCATTTGCAATTTTCTTAAAATTCAAATTTAGAAAAATGTATCATTAAATGTTTATAGTGAAATTTTGTACGCAGTGTTAGAATTCTACATCTAAGTACTAGAATACGATAGGATTCAATACTTCAACCGAGGTTCTCAGGAACCTCCTCACAAAATTTTATTCAAATCCGTCCAGCAGTTTTTACGTAATGTAAACAGCCATAAAATTCGAATTTCACTAAGCCTTGCTTGCAAGGCTAAAAGCGGAGTTTTTGCCAATAAGCCAGTTCATTACACTGCTTTGGTTATTTCTTTAAATTTGTTCTTCATTCTTTCAACCACATTTTGAATTGGGATACCTGGTAGCTATGTGGGTCTTTTGTGAATAATAAGAAAGCTGTGTCATGGGCAATGGTCGGTAATAATTAGTGATTTAATGAATAGCTCTGTCTTTATGAAAGCATCACATGTATATAAGATTCTACATATTAATGTTTTTTTTTCCTATTTTTGGTATCTTGGCATCGAAAGAAATCTTTAAATCTAGACAGAAAACTATTATACTCCTACATCCAGCAGCTCATTGGGCATCTTATTACCTATTATATATAAGTATTCGTCGGGTTTAAATTAAAAACTGTTCGTTCAATGACTCGAAGATTAAGCGTAAGCGGTACTGTGCTTAATGATCTTAAAAAAAATTTACTGAAGCTTCAGTTTTTATCACTTTAGAGCCAACCTTTAAAACGTCAATATCATCAGATTTTTTTAATCAGTTAGCTATCAAGCTAAACTAAATAGTTTTTCCCCATATAAAACGTAAACTACAATAACGAATATCTAATTAAGAGTGAAATGCACAAATTCCGATGCCACGAAAAATTTCATCGTATAGGGACGCAATGAAACCCGCTGAAATTTTAAAAGAGAATTGAAAAACAAGTCATGTTGTAAATTTGAACTAAAACAAAAATATTGAAAATTATAAAAAAAAATTGTGTATAAAAATTGTGTGTTTTTTAATTGAGTCAATTTAATTTTAATTGCGCATTTTAATTTGGTGTTAACACATGCCCACTTAAGCTTATTCAACTAGCATTTGACAGCTGAAAAAAAAAAACATTTTTATTATAATAGCGAAAGTTTTTTCTTCGTAAAGTTAAAAAATGGATAAAAATCACTCTTTAAAAAAATTTTGGTAGTTTAGAAAAGAAATATTGAACTACTGCAGTTAGTGCGATCAAGTTTTAAATACTAGCTATCTGTGTTAAAAAAAGAACATAAAAATAATATAAAATAATTCTGCAAATATTAAGAAAACGACAACTACAGCTTCTTGAAATATTTAACCAGAACACAAATCAAAGGACATTTGTTAAATTATAATAAAGTAAAAAATAATAAAAAATTTTGATTTGATTTTCTTTTTATTTGTTTGTTTCAAGGTACATTTATTTTACTAGTAAAATATAAACAACTTTTGACATAAACAACTACAAGCCAGCCGGGCGGGTGACACTACCTAGTAAAATAAATGTACCTTGGTCTGCTTATATTTTTACATACGGCTTGTCAATTCTGGCAAGGGTTGCATTTCGTACTCGTATTTTATTCAATTAGTGATGCAATTATGTACCAGTTGCTCAAATTAGTAATTGACTTCTTAAAGCGTATGTCTGAACAGGTTATTAATTGTTTGCACTATTATATAGAGAGTGGCAACACTGCAACACACACGCTCTAGCACTCAACGAAAAGGCATAGCTGAAAAAATAAAACACACATTTGCTATCATTCCTTATAGATCAGAACAACCAGAAGTAACAATTTAACAAGAAGCAATGCGAAGCTTAAGCCATTTGGATGACGACTTTCTTTTAATTCGGTGAAAGCATGGTAATACGGTTAAGCTAACAAAACTTGTAAGACTTTAATAATGATAATAAAGGTGCTGTCAATAATGGTGTCGAGTTGGAAACATACTTAAACATGGTTTTAATGCGCGAATGCAGTCAAATATATAAACTAAGTAATATCTCACTGATGCAATTCAAAGTCAAAAATTTGTCACCTAATTTGTCATTACTATTTCATATAAGAACAAACTTTTAAAAGGTGTAGTTGTTTTTGTTTTATTTTAACCGTACTCTTTAAGAATTGATTAAAAAGAGAAAACATGTTAGTAGTTGGTTTTTACAGTGTAAACATGTGAAAATAAAGAGCAACTTTAAAGAAATTAAAATCATATAAAACAGTTTTGTGTTGAAATAAACCAAAATGAATATTGAAGTAAAAGGTATTAACTTAATTTAAAAATAATTTTAATGTCATTAGCATGTTGTGTATTTTTCATAAAATTTATATTTTCCCAGTGGCATTGTTAGTGTTCACTCGTCTATATACATAGTTCAATTTTAGCTAAAGTTTTAGTTATGCTCCCCCAGATTCCTTCTTAGGGTTTTTATTTTTCTTAATAACAGTGAACACCTAAATTCTAAACTGTTAATATCAACTGCTACCACAAGTGCTACTTTTTGTGTTATCTCCCAAAGATCACAGCGGTCTCATTAATTTTGCGACAGCTTTTTGTTGTGCAACTTAGAATTTAGAATGTAATGAAATGTGTTTGCTGTGGGTTTTTATTACTTTATTTCTAAATTTCATTTAAAGCACATGTTATCTATGCGAACTTTTGCTCAGTTACATTTTTGATAATTGGTGGTTATAAAGCGGTTCAAACGGTGAAAAGGCTAGAAAAGCATATGATGTCGTGAAAAACAATATTGAAAGTAAGGGCTACACGTTTGAAGCAACCCAATTAGAAAAATGCCTCAATTGCAATTGCAAATAAACTTCCGAGTTTCGGAAAAAATCCAGGCGTGCAAAATTAAAATTTCTGGAAAAATATTCTGATTGGCTTGCCCATAAAGAGTCGATTTTACTAAGCCCACAAGCATCTGGGTCAAACAAAGACCGAGGACGTCCTAAAGTAAGTTTCGCAGTGTGTTCCAGCAGAACCAAGCGAATACGAATAGCAGAACTAGCAGAAATTCATGCGCCTGCTGCTGATGATTTGCGTTGTGCTACACTACAAACGAATCTATCGATTTTGCCAGCAAATCTTAATGAAGTAATATCGCTTATAACAAAAGAAAGTTAAACAAAACATCAATATTTGTTAATAAAAAGCTTTATAAACAGTTTGATTGATGTTCATCTTTTACCTAGCTACGATAACAAAAAAGAAAAGGTACCCAGACCAAATAATTATAACCGAATCTCACGCTGAAGTTGAACTGCAAAGTCCATTTGATCATACCGATACGCGGATACTAGAGCTACAGAGCAATGTAATTAATGAAGTTTTGGATGAGTTTTTAAACGGCCTTACATTAATAGGAAAATGGGGTTTTGGTGGCAGTGCAGGATACAACGGAGTACAAACAGAAAGTTGCAAGTAATAATTTGGAAGATAGTAACTTATTTGTCAGCTCATATGTCTCGCTTTAAAGTGTAACAAAACCAGATGAGGCTCATAATACCAAAATAATTTGGAAAAATCCTCGAAAATCTTCAACCCGCTTCTGGCGCCCAATTAGGTTTCAATTTAAAAAAGAGTCCGTTCAATTGTCCGTCGATGAAGAGATATATTTCAAGAAAAAAATTGCCAATAAAATTCTCACCAAATTTAGTATAGTTCAGAAGCAATTCATATTGAACATACTCTGCAACCTACAATGATGGATGGAAAAGTATGTAATGCTTCACCTCAAACTTCTGCAAAATATTATTGTAATGCTAAACCTTCCGAAATGAACAATATTGAAAAATGTTTACAAAAAGAAGTTAAAAAAGAATACTATGAATTTGGATTGTGACCTTTACACGCATACATTAGATTTTTTAATATTTTCTTCATGAATCATATAGACTTGAAGTAAAACAATGGCAAATTAGGTCCTTAGAAGGAAAAGCCTAATTTCTCAAAACAAAACAGAATACTCATTTACGATTCCGAGAATAAATGGGACTAATAGTCGACAAGCCAACAACTGGAGGAAGAGGGTCTTCTAATGATGAAAGCACGGCAAGAGAATTTTCCAACGCTGGCTTGTCTGCTGAAATAACAGGTCTTGATAAAGATGTAATTGAGAGATGTGCAACATTATTGCAAGCTTTGTCTTCAGGGTATAAAATTAATGTTGAAAAATATAGAAAATATGCCTGGATACTGCTAAAGACCTGATACAGAAGTATCCATGGTAGTACCTTCCACCCTCAGTCCACAAAATTTTAAATCACGCACATGATGTTATTGAACATGCACTGGTATCGATTGGAGAGCTCTCTGAAGAAGCAGCAGAGTCTACGAACAAAGATATTAAAAAAATTTCGACTCCACCACACGCGTAAAACTTTACGCGTTTTAACAAGTTCGGAATTTTTTTTAATCGTTTACTTCTTACTTCGAATCCTTTTATATTGAAGCAGCAAAAGTTACCATGCAAGCAAAAATCCATTTTATTGAAATTTGTCTTGTCAACATTTTTACAGTTTTTTCTATTTTTTTACTATTGCTTTTTTTGTAAAAAATATTATGAAAAACTTGTTATAATTTAAACAAAAGTTGGAGGTATCAACAACGCCCATTTTGTCATTATATAATTCTAACATCTTTATAAAGCCGTGATCAAAGCTTCACGTTGATATCTCTACTGGAAGTATTTTTTGCCACCGACTCCATACAAGTCTGGCCACAGTGCACTGATGAGAAGAAAAAGCAGAGAAGACCGAAGAGAAAAAAAATTACTACCAGGTATCCAAGTGACATTGTGCTAAAAACATATCGGACGTGATGAGTTGTGTTTATTTTGCCCTTCTGGCAACGCTGTTTTTATTTTACAGGTGAGTGACACCTTTAACCTTCCTTTTGTAGTATATATTATACATATTAAGCCTAAACAGTGAGAACATAACAAGATACTTTTAATATTATTTAAAAAGTCCAGTAACGCTAGAACCTGCAGGGCCATTCTGTACAGAATATATAGATACTATCGGCCATTTCCCCAAATCAAACAAGTGATATGCAGCAACAAGAAAATTATTTTCTTCAAAATATATATATATATATATATATATATATATATATATATATATATATATATATATATATATATATATATATATATATCTAAATATATTCTATTTTTATTGAAACATGCATTTTTATTAAAAAATATTCTTAGCACTAAAACAATGATATTTTGGCAATTGCTTTAAAATAGTTATCAGTTATAGCTTATTAGTTATGTTTTTTTAGTTTAACTGTTATCTTTTTTTTACTTAAATTTTGTTTGGGCTTGCTGTCGTGTTTTTTTTTACATAGTTAAGGTTTGTTTGGGTTTGGATTACTAACTTTTATAATATACTTCGTGCATTTTCACAAATTTTACCAATTTGCTTTAACCAATGGCACGTTAAGGTTTTTAAGTTGGCTCAAATATTGCATATACCGGGGATCTGCAACGATATTCGTAGAATTTTATTTTGGCTAAACTCCTTTATACCACATATGTTTTTGATTCGCGTTATAAAACTAAAGCTTGCAGTACATGCTTAGTTTAGGATTTCTGATAATTTCATCTTCGTGAACATCGCTTCATTATGGCTTTAACTAGTGAAGCGCCTATAAATATGTAAACAGAGGTATTTGACATCCGTGTGTAACTGCGCGGATACCCAACGAATCATCTAAACCTAAAAAGATAATGGATCTCATTCCAAGCTACCAACCAGAGATAGGAAAGTAGTAAAGGTTTCCGATTTTGAAGTTTCATCCAGACGAATTATTGGCCTACTAAGTGAGGAATCACTGGCCACCATTTGAGAGATACTAGAAAGGATCTACTACAGTTTCAACTATCCTTCTGCGTGTCTATCGAGGCGACGACAAGGGTAACCTGGCCCCGGGAGATGATGATCCTACTACGGTGTATTTTTCGACTTTGAGGAGGACGCCCTCCTGGACTCGGATAGAGATAGCGGCAACGTCACAATCGTACCAAAAAAATAAAAATGCTGAAGGTGACTTAATCTTCATTATTTTACTCGTCCTAATCTCAAGAGTGAGAAAAAAAGGCTTAGTATAGAACCCCCTCAAGGCAAGGCTTGTGGGCTTGATGTTAGAGGCCTTAAGCTTTGGCACATGAAAGGACCGGGGATCATATCATGCATAGTAACTAAAAGCAATTTGAAAATATTTATTCAATCTGATAACAGGAATAAGGGTACGGTAGCAGCTATCTGAGCGACGAATATTGGCACGATTATAATTGTCTCCTGTCTCCTGCTATATATCACACGATTGCAAATCCCCATCATCTAAGGTTTGAAAAATTTTTGGGTTTGCATCCAAACAAAATCCGCCAGTTATAACTGGAGTGGGCAACAACGCACGTCATGTCATATGGGATAACTCTGATTCAAATGCAAGAAGTGAGTCCCTGATTGTAGTCACCTAAAAGTAGTAAACATTGAGTCAGAACCGTTTTTTGTTACAAAAAAAAAAAAAAAAAAAAAAGTAGAAGGAAGGTTCCTGATGCAACGGTATTTCGTACTAAGCACTCAGGCTTGATCAGCAGCCTTATTCTGTAAGTCACTTAAGATAAATCTCCATCGCTTAGATTCTAAAAAATCTTTAAGCGATCTTTGGCTACAAATGCTATTTCCGTAATTTATTCCTAGTTCTTAGCGGGCGACATTTGGATTTAGGTACGAAAATTACGAAATAAGACTGCATGGCATTGATTGTCTTAAACGACTGCGCGTTCTCTGATTATATATAGATTGAATTTAGGACAGTAATTCATGTAAAAAGGAACATGAAGGAAACAAGCTAGGAGCAATAGCGATTTCTTCTCTCTCATCTTTTCCTTCTTTCAAATCCACCGATGTAAACAATCGGCGGAATATTGAAATTGCAGGGAACGCATTTGATAAAGGGTTTAAATTTGAGAATTTGGAATCTTGCAGAGTAAATATCTACCGTATTAAGAACAAACCACCTTAGTGAAACTCTAATATCGCAGAGGCTCTCAAAGCTTCCGGAAAACTTTTAATAAGGCAAAGAGATCGAGAAAATGATTGGCATACAGTTCCTTAGTGAATAGATTTTAAAACCTGCTGAGGAATGCAACAGTCCCGTTTCCTGTATATAGAAGACGCCTGTGGGCATTTAATAGTTTGATCCGTATCAATAAGCGGATCTCGATTACATTACACCAGCTGATCTTCAGCGTAATCAAATACATTATACCATGGCAAATTCGGATGCATTGCATGGTCATGTATTCCGGAGCCGTGGATTTTTTGCCCCGTGGTTTTAATTCACAAGAGAGGGAAGACTATGCAATATTATGTCGAAGGGCTTTAGATCTATAGGTCCATCCTCCTTTTTGAAAACACTAGAATGGATGATCAACCTCCATTTGAGGACGGCAATTATGCCGAACAAATTCTCCGCCTCTCAACATGCATATACCAAGGGCAAATTCGTTGACATGGCACTGCACCCTCTTGTGGAGATTATTGAAAATCTCCAAAGCCTTAAAAGTGTGCATTAGAAAAGTACCCTGACAGTCTATCACAAATTTTGCAATCAGCGCTAGGTCCTTTGAGGCAAATGTTAAGAAAACTGTTATTGTCCTTTCTACAAGAAGGAACACACCTGGCCGTTACCACTAGGCTGACAGGGCGAAATAATTAGGGGTCATCCTAGACAACTGAAATGGAACCCTTATGTTCAACTTAGGGCAGGCAAGGCTTTTGTGCGCAAACACTGCGATTTTAATCCCGGCATATCATACTGGCTTTTTATCGCAACAATCATGAATGGGGTTCTCGTTTGGTGGCTTGCACTGGGCAGGCTAACTAATGCAGTTTAATTTTCTAAATTCTGCGTACTGCAGCTGTTATGGTCACAGGCGCAATACTGACCACACTATCGATCGGCTATTCCCGATAGTACCATGTAGTGCTCGCCAAGTGTCAGGCGCGTCAGACATGATGATTCATACAGATCACCAGAGTAATGTGCTTGATGTTTATGCAGACGGATCCAGCTCAAACCCTGGAGTTGGGGATGGCGTCCTTATCCCTTAGTTTCAAATAAGGATAAAGTTTAGGCTACAGAACTCTTGCCACACAATTCCAGTCAAAATTTCAACCGTAAGGACGGTGTTGAGATGGAAAATGTACCACAGGATATACGGAAAGAGTACCGAATCTTTACCGACAGCAAGGCCGCAGGGCCATCTGAGAGACTAGGAGATGTACTGGTAGGCATCCCGTTTAATTGCTGTAACGCTATATTTCAGCAGGAGCTTTTAAAGACAGTGCAGACCAGATGGTCTAACTAGGTCATCTGCACTATTTCGAGGATACTATGGTCTCAGTATGATAGTAGGAGAACTGCAAATCTGCCAAGAACAATTGGGTACACTGGTGGCTGCGTTGAAAAAGCACCGATACATCGGTGCCCACGCTAGAAAATTACATCTTCCATATCATCACTTCTGCAGAAGTTGTCAGAATGAAGAACCAAAGCGAACGGTGGAGCATCTGCTTTGTCTTTGTCCAGCTCTATCGTGTGACAGAGCGGCTCCTCTAGCGAGTCAGACTTTATAGCCTTGCAGATCTATCGGGCTGTTATATTCTTAGAATATATTAGTTTATGCGGTCTTCGAGGTGGTATAGGGATAATCTTGTGGTAATAAAGAGACGGACTGGCGACATCTGCAACCTAACCTAAATAACCATTGTTTTTTTTCTCTATTAGCATTTGCGTCATATTACTGAATTGCTCTCAGTTTGTTTTTTTTTCTTTTTTGCGTTTACTATATCTAATATCTGGAGACAATTTGTGCGCTTCCGAATAATTGTTTGTTTTTCAGCAACTGCGAGGCTCATTAGTAACAGCAACCCTTATAGGGAGCAGCATTTTGCGTTATTGAGGTCTTCTTTTTATTGGATTCTCTTTATTTTTTACGTTATTTTTTTATTATTTATTTCAACGGAAATCCCGCTCTACGCTTACCTCTGAGACCCTGTTTTGAATTGCAAGACTATCAAATCCACCACTTTTCTCCTTAACTTTGCCACGTTCTTTTAAAAGATCAAAGGCTTAGGATTGTTTAATATCCTTGGACACTTTTCGAAAACTAAAAGTATTCACTAACCTCCTTGCAATTTTTCCTTTTCTTTCTTGGTTGATTATATTAATAAATAAAACATTTTTTCGTGAAATAAATAGTAATGGCTAATATCAATGATAAGGTTGTTGATACAAATACTTTAAATGGGCATCATTAAAGCAATAAAGCCAGGATCAAATTAAATGTTCTTGTATCTAAAAGAAAATTGAAAATGATGATGATAATGCCGACACTACAATGTTACAACGCACACTAGAAATTTTTGGGGTTGTATTTCAAACACATCTGTCACATTCAATTGCAGATCGAAAAAAATTTATTTTCCGAAACAATAAGGGACGACATAGAAGAAATTTAAATTGGGACCCAGCAAAAATTTTGTCCATCTTTAATAGAAGTCGTTATCCAACTTCAATCAAACCAACAAATCGATTAGACTTTCCTTTCCTGCCCTACTCGGTTACCATCGGTAAAATTACCGCGCTTCGGTAGAAAGTATTTAGAATATAAACGAATCATTTAAATTTTTCACGAGATGGTCTAAGAAAATTCACTATTAACTCCTGTCGATAAATTCAACTAATTATTAAATTGTATAATAATGATGTGTCATTTGTTACTCGTTCATCTAGAAGAGTCATAATATCAACTTCCACTCTTCTCATAAAGGATAATTTTGATTCTTTTTAACCGGTAAGAGTACATCTTGACTCATGTACAGAAATTAATTTCAGTACAGAAGAAGTTGCAAAAAAAATTTTAACTTCGAGTTAAATCAAGTCATTAAGAGGTTTCTGGAATTGGTGACATGCACACAATAGTTAAATTTTCTGCAACAAATACCTACCTACCCGTTGGTATCAATATTCGCTATGATCTTATCAGTTCCTGCAAAGCATCCTGGTGAATATATAGACGCATTAAAGCTTAAAAACTCCTGGAACAATAGAGTAAGCAGTTAATTTCTCTACAAGCCATAATGAATCGATTTGTTGATTTGCTCAGAATTATTGTTCGATTAGTTGCTGGATGGACGCATTTGGTTGGGACTAAGCAACCCTAGCCTCCTAAGCACCGTTTTTGAATGGATAGCCGGTGGTAAGATCAGTGACCTGCCAAACACGTTGAGAGTTGCCTGCAACTGGGCTATCAATACTCCAACAGAATGTATAGAAAGCACAATAAAAAATGTTGGGAAGTTAAAGGATATGGGAGTGGAAGTATTTAAACGTTTCATCCAAAGTACTAAAACGTTTCATCCAAAGTACTAAAATTGACACCAGTCATTGCTTAGCTAAATCTTTTGAAAATTTTAAACAAAGATTTTTGTTGATCGAACGTAGACTAGCACAAGCTCGACTGTGTCACCTTACAATAGCCCTTTATCTAGTCCGAATTATATCATACCTCATCTTTGTGTTCTCAAGCCTCGTAGTACGATAATAAAGCTTCGCATAGTTTTTGATGGGTCAGCTCATACTCATGGATAGCCAAAAATACAGCAAGATTTAATTACTATTTGTTTTTCGTTTCGATTGAATATAGATATGCGCTCTTACTGTTGACATATACAAAATGTACTGCCAATGTCTAGTCAATGATCGTGATCGTAAATTTTAACTGATACTTTGGCGATCTAATACACAGGTGAACCACCGTTATATACAGGCTCTGAGCAGCACCGTTTTTAGCAAATAGAAGTTTGTTATTTATAGCTGATCAACACAGTTCTATTATTCTCATTAGATAAAAGATACTTTACGAGGATTTAATGTCGATTATGTTCTTACTGGCTTTAAGATACTTGAAATGCTAGCAATTAAGAAGGTTAAAATAATAAAAGTTTTAAGCTCTCATGGCCTTCAGTTTGCAAATTGGAACAGTACTTGCCCGAACTTTCTCAACAACAACAGTGAGAAAGTTGTCATTCAAGACTCTGAGGACTACATAACAAAAACCCTTGAGATGGCCTGGATTCCTAGTAAGAATATATATTTTTTCCCTACGATCATGTTTTCGCTACGCGTATTTATAAATAGAGTTTTTTAATTTCCATACTGATGGTAGCTCCAATCGAGGTGCAGCCCTTGTCTCGTCTTAAGCTATGTGCTGCAGCATTACTTATTTGAGCTTGGTATAAAATACAAGGTAAAAGTTCTAAATTTGTGCCTTCAGTTTTCTTTTAGAAAGATTTTAAAATTGTTTTACAATGATTTTAAAATTTTTTTACAATGCATTCATCATTCGTAGCAAATTATATTTCAGAGTTGCAAAAACTGACAAGAGAATTAACTTGGAGGCACCTTTCCTCAAAAAAAAAAACCCCCAGCTGACATTGTATTCGTTGGTTGCAGCGCTGCTGAATTTCTGTGTAATAATACTGTAAATTGACCCGAAAGTATTAATACCGAATCTACAAAAATTTTGGAAAAGAGAAAAACAGTCGTCTTCAAATGCTCAATGGATTTTCGAACATTTACTAATGTTTTTCATATTTCTTTATAGACGTTAAGCAAATCTGTCTTTAAAGGTATTTTTCATCTTTTACCTGATAAACTTGAAAGTGGAAGATTTGCTGCAGAATAACAAAAAATGCTTACAATTCTATCTATTTTAAAATGATCTCTTTTCATGCATGAAATGAAAATAAATAATACAGGTTCTAATATATTAGAGTCAGTGGACTTCTATTAAAAGCTCCCATTTTCTTTGACCTAGCTTTTCTGCTTTATAATAAGAAATCTTTGTTTTGTTAGACCTTGCTTTTATCATTTACATGCTGGCCAAAATTTGTGGTATCTTTGGAAAAAGATATTGAAGAAATAGCTTCTAGCCCGAATTACAAAGACGATTGTTTTAAAAGTTGGATATGTTCGAGTCGTACAACTAAAAGATTATAATGTCGACGACCAATCCATAAGATAGCTCCTCTTCCTATTTCAAATGATTATTAAAACGCTGACCTTTCAACGCAGGGAGATGATAGTGCCATCACAAATTGTTAACTCCTTTAGATGTTTGTTTACTCCTTACTTTGTTTTTTGTTGATATTGTTGCGAAGATGCTTTATTTAGGTTATAAAAAGAAATAAAAAAACAGTTGTCGCAACCAAAGTAAAACGAAATGACCTATTGTGTCTGTTTACACAACCAGAAGTTTCTACAAAAACTTCTTGATTACAAAACAAGAACTAAGAGCAATGAAAATAAACACAACACACAGCTACACAAACACCTGCATTGCAAAACAACTGATAAAAATACACAGCATGTATAATAATTTCAAAATAATAATTAAAGGTTCTAGAATAAAATAATAATTATCATGTGTCTACAATCATATATGCGCAGTAAGGAAATATTCTACTAATAGATGGAGGAAGTTCTAGCATATTCAAGAGCATTGGGTATATAAAAGCAACGGCCATACAGGATAATTCATTCTTAGTGTAAACGTCAACCAGTGAAGACCTTATGGCAAGCAGTGGTAAAGTTGCCATCGCGTATTTTTGTGTATTAATTGCGAATAAGCGAATAATCATAATTTTATTAAAGTAGTAATTAAATTGTGTGTATTAAATTTGCAATAAAAGAACTCAATAAAATAAACGTTTATAAATTTAAATAAATGTAACAACTGGTGTCAGAAGTAAAATTCCAAATAATAAATAAATCACAATGAAATTTGACGAGTAAGTTGGATCTGTCGACAATAGCCAATAAAGCGGAATTGCAGTTTAATAGATGAATTTAAGCAGCGTGGTATTGATATTGGGAGAAAAAGAAGTGATTGAAGAATATGCCTCAGTAACAAACAGCGTTATCGACTTGAACTCAATGTTTTCAGCTATGATGAAGAAAATAGAAGAAAACAACCAGAAGCAGAGCGACCAGATAATGAAGAAAATAACCAGAAGCTTAAAGCAATACAGAAAGCTTTAATGTCAACGGCTAAATGATTTTAGCAGAGGTTAACAAGAAATTTCAAAAAACATTAGGAGTCTTCGGCAAAAGAACGGATATCGTGGAAATGAGAGTCAGCGAGTTTGATGAAAAAATGTCCGGCTAAGAGAGAAAATTGGACGAAGAATTGCATGAATTAAAAGTGCAAATACGCAATCTTCATATTCGAGAAGGACCAGCGATAGTTATTTCTGACCATGCTAGCAAGATAAATAGTCTGAGCTTTGACGGCAGCGCACCTTTTAAGGTTTTTAAGTTCCACTTCGAAACAGTGGCCAACAATAATAGATGGGATAATGACAAAAAAACTATAGAACTTATTTTGGCCTTAAAGGGAGCAGCAGCAGAGATACTCGAAAGCTTGCAAGCCGGATGTAGAAATAATTATGACGACAAACTGGATGCCTTACAACGTAAGTACGGAGGTGAGCATAAAAGAGAACTCTATGGAATGGAGTTACGAGGCAGGGTCCAAAGGCGAACGAGACGCTTCAAGACTTCGCAATGGAAATTGAACATTTGGTGAAGCTGTCTCAGCCAGGCGAACACCATCCGTTTCTCGATCACTTTAAAATTGAAGCATTTGTGAATGGTATACGAGTTCCAGATGTTAAATATGCGGTTTGTGCTATGCAAAAATCACCCTTTGCAGAAAACATCACGTACGCGTATGCACAGGAAAACGCAAAAGTCATCTCGAAGCCACAGGTATTCAAGGTGCAATGTCTTGAGACTGATGATTATAACCACGGCGACAAAAGGAGCGAGATAAAGAATATTGTCAAGCAAATAATGGAGGAGGAAAAGAGTAAGTCTGGCGCCAAATGCTTCAACTGCAGAAAAGTTGGCCACTTTTAGCGCCACTGCAGATCTATAAACAAAATATCAAGATCTGTTTCGCCAGCGAGAAACAACAAGCGGGCGAACAACACCAAATCGCTCAAGTCACCGTTAAACTAAATAGAGCTTGTGCTAAGGCACAAGTGCTAGCTCCCATAACCGATGGCCCCACAATCTCGATTTCCATTGTGCAACAGAAGAATAGCAACCTAACTGCTTGCAGTCTTATCAATGGAAAAAAGCAAGTCCTCACCATAGACACAGTGGCGTCTCAGTCCATAATAAGGCCCGATTTAGTATAAGGCGCAGTGGAACCGTTAAATAATGTAAGACTGCGCACCGCTTCTAGGAACTTAGCCACTGTCTATGGAATAGCAAGGGTAAGACTGAGTATAGCAGACATCAGCGTTGACTATGTATTTGTTGACGCCGACATAGCGGATGAAGTTATCATTGGTGCGGACTTCATGATAGCCAACGGTATTAATCTTCACATGGGCGAGCAAATACTGATCTGGATGTTGGTTATGAGAGCAGGACCGCGGTAAGGAAGATATTTGCCGTTGAACACCAGAAATTACTACCTCAGGCGAAAACTATATTATGGGCACGTGTGGAGGCGGATTGTGTGGATAACTGGTTGTGAGTGGTAGAACCAACAGAAGTAAAATACGACATTTTAACAGCTAAAGCCCTTGTAAAAATCTGCGACGATGGAAGAGCTCATGTGAGAGTTGTTAATCTGTCCAATAGTGAAAAGACTATTAACAGAAGTTTTGAGATAGGTTGATGTGAGCCAGCTAAAGCCATAATCAATTGTGCGGTGAATAGAGTATCCTCCAAATTACCAACCAGTTCTTGAGAAAACATGCCTACGTCTTCGCTCTAAGTAACAAGTGTTGGTTTATGGCATTTCAAGGTTATGCCATTTGGGCTCTGCAACGCTCCAGCTATTTTCGAGCGTTTAATGGTACTTGTGCTTAAGGGTCTCAATTGGAAAACGTGTTTAGTGTATCAGGATGACATAGTCGTGATGGGGAAAACTGTTGAGGAATACCTGAATGAAGTATTAAAGCGTAAAACAGCTGCAGGATTAAAATTAAGTGTTAGAAAATGTGCCTAGTTTTAAAAGGAGGTCAAATACCTGGGGCATCGTGTAACAGCTGAGGGCATATCAACTGATGAAGACAAATTACTGGCAGTAAAGACCTGGCATCGCCCACAACATTTTTATGAGCTACGTAGTTTTCTGGGGCTTTGCACATACTACAGGAGATTTGTGGCGAACTTTGCTCGAGTGGCTACCACTAGAGTGAAGCAGCGAAAAAAGCGTTTCAGAAGCTCAAGAAACTTTACTACACCTTGGGTATAGCCACGAAATACGAATTTTATTTTTAATCATTCAAACTTGTTTCCTCACAACATTATAGATGCTGTTCCAGTATCACATTAAATGTTGATGAGTTAGATATGAATGTGTATGCGCTGTGCCTTGCGTGTTTTTAAATTGTTAAAGGGTTAAACCGGGAATTTTCATAAATTAATAAAACATTTAATTTTTTGGCTTCGGTTAATTTTTTAGTTTAGATTTACAAAGAAAAATTATTTTTCAAATGTATGCGCACGTTTTCCAAAAAAAAAAAAACAGGTAAAATTAGACTTTTTAGTATTAAATTTGAACTTAATAAAGAGTTACGTGAAACATATAATCGCTCGCGTTTTTAGTTATTAAATTGAAGGACTAAATTTTATAACGCGACAGTACATGTTTTTATTCAATTTATTGCAATGCAATAAAAATAAGCATCAATACAAACAAAATTTGTATCTTATTTAGTTGGTGATTTCCATCTTATATTGCTTTTTCGCAATGTAAGCGTTATTATTTTGTTTGCTTTTTCGTAGGCTTACTTAGGTTTTTGAGTGTGCCATTTCTATGACTGCAACCAATTTCAAGGCGGTGACAAAAAATCTTGTGCTTTTATCGGCTGCGCCAAAAACTGTTATGACCTTCCTATATTATTATGGAGAATCGCTTAAGATTTGCAGGAGAGTGTGGGAAAATAAGTTTATTTTTATACTAAGCAAGAACTCAGTCAATTGGTTACTACTTTCTTTCTCTCTCTTGATTTTATTTAAATCTTTCTTTTATAGAAAACATAATTTGGATCTTAAATACACATAAGTAGTTTGCAATTAACAATAAAAATTCACTGTAAGCATTTTTTGACTAACAATTACAATTATTAATCCAAGATTAAAAATAAAATTTGATCTGCAAAACAAACAGAATTCACAACATTTTTATGGTAACTACAACTTAATATTAACTATGAATGTTGTTTGTTCACAACAATCTGTTTTTAAATAAAATGATTTTTTCTCTTGGGTATGTTTATTTTTAACCGACTTCAAAGAAACGAAGAAGGTTATCAATTCGTCTGAATGTTGCTTTTTGTAAATGTTTTTGCCAGCAGAACTCAGTCATAAAATTTTTTTGTAATTTGTTGGGTTATGCTTTCAGATTGGTTCCGTTTAAAAAACAGGTCATAATCTTAAAAATTAAAAGGGGTCTCATACAATATACATGCTTTTTACGTGAATTATGAACCGAAAAGGGCACCAAGACTGTATCACTATAGTTCCCAACAGCAAAACGTAATACAAAAGTAAATCTAAATGTCAAATATAAATATAAAAAAATTACCTATATGGGTTTATCTTTTAAAAAGAAATGCTTGAAAATTAAACAGAATGTCGAAAACAAATATAAATATTCAAAATAATAATAATTAAGGGATGCCCCAATAGTGCATTAAATTTGATGTACATATATGACCATACTTTTAATAAGTTGTAGAAAGACGGTTGAAATTTACAAAGGATCTGTATTGCTCAGTCTGCTATAACACCAAGTATAAATATTTAAAATTATAAATTAAAGGGTGTTACAAAAGCTGATGTAATTTGATGTTTATGACCAAACTGTTAAACCGTTATAGAAAGACGTTTGCAATTTACAAAAAACCTGTATTGCTTAAAATTTTCAAAAAACCTGTATTGCTAAGTCTGCTACAACAGAAAGTATAAAATTTTAATTTAGAAATTAAAGGTTGTCCCTATAGTTGATGTCATTTGATGTATGTGGCAATACTTTTGAACCGTTACAGACAGATTCTTGAAACTTAGAGAGAACTTGTAATGCTTAGTCCGCTATAACAGCAATTATAAAATTTGATATTGGACATTAAAGGGCGTTCCCATAATTGATACAAATTTTTCCTACATGGCCCCGTCTCGTAAACCGTTATACAAAAACATTTGAAAATCAGACAGAATGTCCATTACTTTGTCTGGAAGTATAAATATTTAAAATTATAAATTAAAGGGTGTTACAATAGCTGTTGTAATTTGATGTGTGTGACCATACTTTTGAAACGCTACAGACAGACGGTTAAAATTTATAAAGAACCTGTATTGCTAAGTTCGCTGTAAGAAAAAGTATACAATATTTTTATGTGTGTTAAAATAGTTCATGTAATTTGATATATATGGCCAAACTGTTTAAGACAGACAGTTGAAATTTAGAAAAAACCTGCAATGCTAAGTCCGCTATAACAACAAGTATAAATTTTGAATTTGGAAACTAAAGGTAATAGGTTTAATTTGATATATGTTGCCAAACTTATGAACCGTTATAGACAGACAGCTAAAATCTGTTATGAAGTCAGTTTTTTGCAAAAATTATTATTAATGAAGTCAACGTGTTTTGTTGCAGAAGTTTTAACTTTTGCTGGAAGATATACATACTATGATAAAGGGTGTATAAATCAAAATCATACTTCCAAATTTGAGTGATGTAGTATAGTTAAAGGAAAATTCCTAAGTTTGCACTTCATACCACCATTCATTCTACTATTTTAACATTAAAGTTATCATCTTTTAGCAATTAACTTTAATAATCTAATATATATATTACTGTATAATTTTGATTTCTGCGACTTCATTGCTAAACGTACCAACTGTACGAGGTCCAAAATTTGTTAAGATTTCTTATTTCCTTCCAGGCTCTTTCGGCAATAAAGGAATGTGGACTTTGAAGTAGATCTGAATTGCCTAAAGCTTTTGGCAGGTTCCCATGAAAATTGTAGTGACACCAGTATCCCAAGATTATTAGCACACAAATAACTAAAAAATTTTGAATTTGTATTTATATATATATATATATATATATATATCGCGATTAAGACGTATTGTTTTCCATTTAAAAAATGACACTGAAATTAAGAACCAGTAAAAACCTGTTTTCTTTTGTACTTTTTTTTACATACGCGAAGTAAAATTTACTGTTAGTGAAAGCGCTAATCTCGTCATTCGGGAGTGTATATTATTTTGGAAAAAGGTCCCTACCAGACCTATATATAACTGTGTAAAAAAGCTTGTGGATCTTAACCGTTCTTGAAGGAAGTTGCAAAAACTTCTAAAAAATACAAGATATTTGCAAGCGCTATAAGGAGGACAAAAAATGTTTTCCAAAAAAGAAGCAAGGAAATTAAATGATGAGATAAAAAGATATAAGCAGAAACGTTTCGGCGTTTGATTATCATACAATACTACGCAAGATTCTATTCAAACGCAACACAGTGGAGCAAAAACAAAATATTTTAAAAATAACTCATCCACATGTAAGCGGCTAGGCTGATTAAACCAAAATTTCACATGAGCATAGCAAAAAAAAAAAAAAAAAAAAAAATTAAAAATTCTAGCTTAAGTTTTAAAGCGGATACCATTTACTTTCCAGGGATAGCGATATTTGGTACCTCGCACCTGCAAATTTTTCTACTGCTTGGAATTTCTTAAGATTTTAGTCTGATTCTTAAAAATTATACGTGGTCATAAAGGCCTATTCAATACCTTCAAAATAGTGCTATAATCTGCATAATTATGTTTTAAAAATCTTTGATTTATAAATACCCTGGTCCGGTTTTTTCAAAATAATGGGTACAATTTTCAGTACTTTTTTTTTAATTTTCTATCGTAGTTAGCGAGCAAAATTTTTGGGGAAAAAATTGAAGATTATATCTTTTTTGACTTACAATTTATACGATTTTGAACTTTTAAATTACTAAAAAGGTCCATCAATCTTTTCTTTCTTTGATAGAAAAAACTAACATAGAACTTCTACGTTGACTACTTTCTGGGGGGTTACTGTGTAACTCGATTCGAAAAGTAAAATCTTTCGAAAGAAATTTCCGAATCGAAAGGTAATCTGATCTGTGTAAATCGTTCGAAACGAACACAGAGTTGTATTCACAAACATAAGGGAAAATCTTGTGAAAATGTTGGTAGCACTGCTGTTTGACACACAAATTTCCCAAAACAAAGCATTTAAAGAAAAAAACGCTATTAAAATTTTTAAATATTTTTTAACATTGAATAATATGGATTGTGTTTCCTTGTGATGATAAAGATGACACGGTGCCTGAAAGAGTCCAAAGAAAATTAATTAGAGACTCTTCAAATATAAGGTAAATAACAATAAAAGGTAAGTAACCATACGCTTATATTGTTATTTCGCAAATGTTAACAAATTTTACTTTTAGTTCTCCTATGTTCTTAAAAGCATTGAGGGCGAATTAAAATCTCCAAAAAGGTCTACTTCCGTTACACCCACACTAAAGTTGGCAGCTGCTTTAAAATTTTTGGCTCAAGGTGGGTACTAACACCAAATAGGGCAAGACAGACATTTAGGAATTTCCCAACAATCGATGTCGGAATGCTTGTCAGAAGTATGTAATGCTATTGAGAAAATTCTGTGTCCCAAACATATTGTGTTGGAGTCTTCTGAAGAAAAACTAAAAGAAGCCAGAAGATACATCCACAAAAAAGCGGAATTCCGGGTGTCATTAGGGCAGTAGATGGTACCCACATTCAAATCATCAGGCCAGCTATCAATGAACACTTATATTTTAATAGAAAGTTAAAACATAGCATCAAAATAAAAAACTGGAATAAATTTTTATATAATTTTTAAAGATATGTGACCACGAAATGTTTATAAGGTCTATAAATGGACGTTTTGGTGGGGCTGCCACGATTCGCATGTGTGGAATTTGTCAAGCGAAAGGCAATATTTAAAACAATTATTCGAAAACGGAGATAGATCAACTAGGATTCTTGGTAACATATTTATAAAAAGTTATTAGTCGCTAAATCCATTTTTCTTGTTTTACACTATTACTTTAGGTGATTCAGGATATCCCTTAGAGCCGTGGATTCTTACACCATATAGAAATGCTTCCGAAAATTCCCCAGAATGCTTGTTCAATGAAAACCATTCTAAAGGACGATCTATAATAGAACGATCATTTGTACTATTAAAAACTAGATTTCGTTGCCTCTTAGCCGCACGAGAATTCCACGACGCTCCGGAAAAGGCAGCACAAATTTTGAATGTTTGTTGCGATTTACACAATATTTGTTTGGAGTACAACGTTCAACAATTCTCAATTGAAAGTTTGGAAATCGAGCCTTCAATTCATCTTTCAACAGTTGACTTTGAAACCGAAAATAATAGTTTTACGGATATAGCCAAGACTATTCGGGACGAAATAAAAAACAGTTTGCTTAGAAATTAGCTATGAATAGAGCCCTAGAAATGTGCATATATGAAATATTATTACTTACTTAAACAACAAAAATTAAATTATTTCAGTAAATAAAACAAAAATTATTTACATACAAAATTAAGGATAAATCAGTCTTGAAATTTATTATCTTAAGGCATTTTAGGAACTACTGATAAATATGTAATTAAGATAAAAAAATTAATTTCCACTCTCGTCTTTTTATTTTCGTTTTTCCAATTCAAGGTCTACAATAGTTTTCTTCATTTCAAGTTGTTTAATCTTTCTTTTCGATTTCTCCAGCTCTGTCATTTTTTTTAAATGCAAATTTTTCTTTTTTCAACTTAAATTTTTCCTTCTCAATTTAAATTTTATGTTTTTTCAACTGAAGCTTTTCTTTCTCAAGTTGGTACATGCGGTCTTGTACTTCATAGCTTCTTCGTAAATATTTTTGAAGACCAATCATATTTTCATTAACTTCTTTTAAAGCAGTTACTGAACTTTCTTGGTATGTCATTTGGTTTTCTACTTGCTTTTGTAAAAGGGCATCTTTATCTAAAACTTTCTTTATCGGGCGACGTGGGGTAGATTTAACTTGGACCTCTGCTTCAGAAGATGAATCTTCATTTAAAACATTTTCAACACTAGAATCCGACTTGATGTTAGCATATTGTGTAACTGACTTCTTGCTCCAAACTCTTGGGTGCCGGACATTCCACTTACAGCTTCCTCTATTGATAACAAATAAGATGTTTGTTGTTCCAACGGGGTAAGCGAGCAATATTTGCTTGGTCCACCTCCAGTCCCAGAAATACTGCTTCGGTTCCGACGGCATTTACTTTTAACATGATTTTTAAAATCCGCCCAAACCTAAAAAAAAAATTAAATATCTTATTCAACTGTTTGAACTTGCTAATAACATTTAACTTTTTCCAGCCCTTGATGTCTCGTTCGGGTGGCCCAAGTGCATTTAAATCGCTGCACAACTTTTCCCACATATTGCTTGATTTGCTCTTGGCATCAGGGACATTAAGACGTCCCTTTGCCAAGTCAGAATGCCTTATCATATATTCCACCATTTCCTCATATTGCTTTTTATTTGTACGAGTATACGAGGGCTGCTATATATATTTCTGGCCTGGCAACACTGAGTGCTGCCAAGTGCAATGTGACATTTCCATTGGAAAGTTTATCCTTTTTAAGCATAATCGTACTCAAAACGTTTTGACGTACGACCATTATTTGTGTTGTTTACAGTGACTTGAAAAAATTAATATAGAAAAAAATAGAATTAACTCGTGAACATTTTCGTGCCATCATTTTTCACAACTTTCGACGTGGATTATCACGACAAGAGTGCACTGATGAACTTAAATATTTGTATGGCGATGAAGCACCATCCTATAGCACTGTAAAAAATTGGTATATTGAATTTAATCGTGGCCGAAGCTCGCTCAAAGACGAATTCAGTGAAGGTCTTCCAGAAACGGCTGTTGTGCCAGAGAACATTGATGCCGTGCGTGAACTCATAATGCATGATGGACATGCGACATACCGAGAGATAGAGACATCCTTGGACATTTCTTTCACCAGCATACATTCGATACTGCATGAACACCTGGCCGTAAAAAAGGTTTGTTCTCGTTTGATCCCTCACAATTTGAAAGTCGTTTAAAAAAAGGCTCGTGTCGATTGGTGCAAAGAAATGTTGCAAAAATATGATTGCGGTGCTTCAAAAGACGTTTATAAGATTGTCACAGGTGACAAATCATGGATCTATGCGTATGAGCCCGAAACGAAACAACAATCGACCGTGTGGGTCTTCAAAGACGAGCAAAATCCAACGAAAGTTGTTCGTGGAAGAAGCACTTCGAAGCAAATGGTCGCCTGTTTCTTCGGCAAAACTGGTCATGTAGCGACTGTTCCGCTTGAGCAACGTAGGACGGTCACTTCCGAGTGGTACACTACAATTTGTTTGCCTGAAGTCATCGGAGAAATTCGAAAAACCAACAAGAGAAGACGAATCATTGTTCACCATGACAATGTGAGCTCTCACATCGGCCAGAGCGTGTTTGACCGGCCAAAACGTCGAATTAATGGATCATCCGCCTTACAGCCCTGACTTGGCACCTAATGTCTTGTTCTTGTTTCCGCACATCAAGAAAAAAATGCGTGGTCAACGATTTTCGTCGCCAGAAGAAGCTGTTGAAGTGTTCAAAAACCATGTTTTAGAGGTGTCTCAAACGGAGTGGAAAAAGTGCTTTGACAACTGGTTTGAGCGCTTGCAAAAGTGTATAAATCATGCTGGAGAATACTTTGAAAAACAATAAAACCATTTTTGATTATAAATATTCGCATTTTCACTATTAGGCCAGAAATATATAGAGCAGCCCTCGTACATACACTTTTTGGGAGTACTCCTTAAAAATAATAATAAAAATTTATTAAACATTATAAAAAAATACATTTACAAAAATAAATTTTTTTTAATAATACTTACATTTTCACAATTGTCACTACCAAAATGGCTTTCGAACAATTTTCTATCATTTTAAACCACAATAACGTCCGTCTTCGTAATACACAGTTGCATTTACGTAAGGGAAATTTATTTTTCGAAAGGGAAAAAAAACTTGTCCGCACTTTCGAAACAAAAACTACAAAAATCGTAGTACACAGTACCATTTGTACGAACTCGAATATTTTTTCCTTCGAATCGAGTTACACAGTAACCCCCCTGTTTCTTTTTTTCTTGTATGTGAGAATTCTAATTTCTTCTCATCACATATTCAACATTTCCAATAAGAAGATGTGTTAGTTATAGCATTACTATCTATTAATCATTGATTGTTAAACTAAGTTTAAAGGATATGTTAACACTATATTATTTTATTTTTATAGATATTGAATTCAATGATCTTATTTCGTTTTTTAAATATGCTCGAATAATTTTTGTTGTAGTATTTGATTCTTTCACATACACAAAACAAGTTAGCCTACAAAAATTTTTTGAACCTGAGGTTGTTTTTTTCCATATATCTTCAAAGGTGTTTTCATGTGCTGATGAAGGTGCAACCAGTGAGTATGAACGAATTCTTAGTGGTACCTTGTATGCGCTCTTAAAATCTATTGTGTTTTTTTTTTGTACTGAATAAGGCACCCCAATTAAACATTAGTAGTACAATATAAGCTTTCGTTACATCAACTGATATTGGAGAGGTATAATCGCTTTCTTTTTTTTTTGAATACAATTATATGATGGCAATATTGCATTTCCCTTTTCATAATTTGGTATTTATTTCGGCTTCTTTTCGTTTCTAACATTAGAGGCATAAATTCTTCCTCTGTAAAATTTTAAATTTCGGAGTAGATATGCTGTTCTTGGACTTTAAACATAAATCATCACAAGATTTGCAGAGAGCTCTATCTAATGCAATGTAGGTTGAGAATTACGTAACAGTATCCATCTACTTAGGTAAAATACTTTACTTTAAACTTATTTTTGTTTTCACGAATTGATTTCTTTTTTTGAGGTCATCAAAAATTTTGGAACGAAAATGTTGAAAGAAGCAAAGCAGCGAGGTAAAAATAAAAAAAGACAAATAGGTAATAGTTTATAGATATATTTAGCTATAAGTCATACTAAAACGAACACCTGCAATTGTTATTTATTCATTACATTTTTATCCCTAAATTTTTAACCCCTTATTTCAGATAAAATTATAATTTTTGGTATTTTTTACACACGCATACAAATTTATAGTTCCGTAACATAAATTGCATAATCTATATTTGAATATACAAAAAAAAAAAATAAATAAAAAAATAAAAAATTATAACAATATTTACAAAATTTTTTTTTGCTGATATCAAAAAAATCGAAAAATTATTGTAAAAACGGTACAAAACACATAAAGTGTTTGTTGGTCAGATTTAATCAAACTGCAAAAGATCTCCAACATTAAGATGAAGGAAATCCCAAAATTCTTAAAATAAAGACCAAAAATCCCAAAATTGGAATTTTTACTCTTTTGCCTACAATGTCTACATATGGGATAGGGCACATGAAATACTTTCAGCAACTGTTCGGAGTATATTAAGCTCTTTTATAGCAGTTTTTCATTTTCGATCCCTTTGAAATTTTAAAACTTATAGGCTTAAGTCAAAATTTTGTGTCAAATTTGTCAAATTGAATGACCTCCATCTTCTATAAGAATGATTACTTTTATATGAAATCCTTTTAAATAGATCTTTTACAAGCAAAAATAATAACATTATCTTGTTTTTCTTTTGCTTGATGGAATGTAGTAATAGACAAATATAAAAAAAATATTAAAAAGTAAGAAAATATGTCAAGTCCTGTATAAGGAACAATTATTTTTAATAAAGTCTGTAGCAATATATTTTAATTAGTTAGTATTCGCAGGTTATTTCTACAAGTGCAAGCTTTGTGTTTGTCATTATGGCTGACTACCCCTATCTTTTTCTGTCAAATATTTATCATATGTATTTTTCTTACTAATATACAATATTGTACTTTCATTTGAATCACAGTTTATATATGTGTTAGTAAAGACGCTTAAAAATAACGGCTTTGCAATTTTTTGTATATTATATATAAATATATATATCTATCTCTTTTATCCTTATCGTTATTTGAGAGTATGTATAGAAAACATAATAGGAAATAGCTGTTAAGTTGAATTTTTTAAAATAACAGATTATTAATAAAGATATACTCAAACTGAAACAACGTATTACTACAAATTCAGAAGTGGGATTAAATAAAAAGTGATTTTTTTTTCACTTTATTAACAAACTATCTTGAAAGAAAATTTATAAAGAGAAAAATTTGAAAGGTAATGGAAGCAAAAAATGTTTGTGGAGCAAAATACACGTCTTTGCAATTGCGTCTTTGGTTGCAACAGCTTGGCCTCCCATCAAATGGCACAAAAAATGCTCTGTTGGTTCGTTTGAATGATGTGCCAGCCGAAGAAAGAGGTGAATGCCCGACGGAAGCAAGTGAACCCTCTGATGTAATGATTGTAGAAAATGAAGCAGAAAATGATTGTGCAGAAATGGAAGGTGCAAGCCCACAAGTGAATAACGATGGCGGTGTACGGAATAATAATGAGTGTGTTGAAGCAAATGATAGTACTTTACAAAAGGAAAATGAGTGCAATTTATCAAATAAAAGACCAGTACGAGAGAATGATCGTGAACAAATACAACATGGTAGTGACGGAAAAATAAATACACGTGATTTCGTGAACGAATTGTTAAAAAAAGAGTTGGACCTAATAAAGGAAATACTACGCAAAGAAAATGAAGTGCTAAAGATGATAGCGGAAACAGAAAATAAACTTGGAAAAGCAACGACTAGTGGTCAAAATAGTACAGCCATCACGTCTAGCGAAAAAGAATTGCCAAAAGGATGCAGTGCCAACAAGTCGAGTGTATCATTTAACGTTTTAAAAGAAATCATTCCTGAATATGATGGTGGAATATTTCCGGAGATGTGGATAAGCCAATTCAGAAATATAAGTAAAGTTAACGATGTAGATAAAAATACAATGAAAACTCTTCTTATGTGCAAACTAAAAGGAAAAGCTCAAATGTGGCTACATTTAAATCCGAAACTTACAGTTGACTGCACAGAAGATATTCTGCAAGGAATGGAAAATTTTTTTTGTACGAAAGAAAATAAACTGGTAATGCGTCGAAATTTCGAAGCACGCAAGTGGAAATACGACGAAACGTTTACAACGTACTATAATGAAAAAATTATGCTGTCTAGCAAAATAGGTATCGATGACGATGAGCTTATTGACCAACTTATTGAGGGTATTCCTCACAGCCAATTAAGGGTGCAAGCCAGTCTACAGTGTTATTCCAACAAAACGCAGCTGCTACAAGCGTTTTCAAAGATCCAGCTGAAACAGCCGAGACAACTTCAAAGAAAGGATGACAAAGCAAGTGAAGAGAAAGTAAATAAATTTAGATGTTTCAACTGCAACTCTATCGGACACTTTGCTGCCGAGTGTCAAAAGCCAAAGCGACAAATGGGAGCTTGTTATGGGTGTGGCAGTATGGATCACCGCGTTGCAAACTGCCCCGAAAGGAAATCTGCAGTGCAACTTGTAACTAGCGATGAATATGCAAGGTATTTTAAGTTTGCATGCGATTCTAGTTTTAATTATGAATTTTCATTAGAGTGTCTAATGGATTCGGGTAGGGTGGTCAGTTTTGTCAGGAGGTCAAATATTTTAAAATTCTTGAATTTAAATAACCTTTTATTATCTCAAAGCAAATTCTTTGGAATAAATGAATCTAAGTTGAATGTTTATGGAAAATTTAAATGTTTTGTATCTGTAGAAAATAGAGTTATCGAAATAGAAATGTTGGTTGTGTCCGATGAGACGACATCGTACGAATGTGTATTAGGCAAGGACTTTTTAAGAAAGGCTGGATTCAAGTTGGTGACTTGTTATAAGAGTGATGATTCGGATGATAGTGAAGATTTTGAGAGAGCTATTTTGTCCATTGAAATGGACGCGGTTAATGATTATGGTTTGATTGTGGGAAATGGTATTGATAATAGTGATAGGAATAGGCTGAAGAGCATGTATTGCAGTTATTATTTACAGGCAGTGCGTAACCCCAAACCTAGGGTGTATGATGAAATAAAGTTGAGATTGAGCGATGATAGAGGTTTTAATTGTGGGCCTAGAAGATTGTCTTACGCGGAAAGAATAGAACAACAGAAATTGTTAGATGAGTACTTGGAAAAGGGATACATAAGACCGAGCGAGTCGGAGTATGCTTCACCGATTGTTTTGGTGAGAAAGAAGACTGGGGATTTGAGGATGTGTGTAGACTACAGGACATTGAACAAGGTGACTGTGAAGGACAATTACCCTATTCCTCTAATCGACGACTTATTAGATAGGCTTTCTTGGCGTAAATTTTTTACAAAATTGGATTTAAAAAACGGATTCTTTCATGTTTTTGTTCATCCAGATTCCGTTAAGTATACATCGTTTGTAACTCCCTTGGGACAATTTGAATTTTTAAGAATGCCGTTTGGTTTAAAAAATGCACCTTCTATGTTTCAAAGATTTGTCAACAAAATTTTTGCTGATATGGTTAGGGAAGATAAGGTGATTATTTACTTAGATGATATAATGGTCGCGACAGTTGATAAGGATGAACACTTTGATATTTTAAGGGAGGTATTTACTCGATTAGTAGATAATAATTTGGATTTAAGGATCGACAAGTGTGAATTTTTTCAAACCTCTGTTAAATACTTAGGATACACAATTAGTGGAGATGGTATAGGGCTGACGACAAAGGTTTAAAGGCGATCGAAGACTTCCCGGTTCCGGATAAGCGACATTCAGTGCAAAGTTTTTTGGGACTGTGTTCTTACTTTCGAGGATTCGTTAAAGATTTTTCGGTTTTGGCTAAACCTCTGTATGACTTAACAAAGAATGAGGGTAAATTTGTTTTTGGAAAAGCAGAGTTGATGGCTTTCGAATTGCTTAAGACAAAGCTCATAGAATCGCCTGTTCTGGCACTGTATGATCCCAGAGACGAAACCGAACTTCACTGCGACGCAAGCTTTATTTGTTTTGGAGCTGTTTTATTACAGAAAAAAGGCGATGGAAGACTTCACCCTGTTTTCTATTTTTCGAAAAGGACTACGGACGTTGAATCAAAATATCATAGTTTCGAACTTGAAACATTGGCGATTATTTATGCACTGAAGCGGTTCCGGATATATTTAATGGGAAAGAAATTTAAAATTGTCACGGACTGTTATTCTCTGACCATGACTTTGAGCAAAATAGAACTTAATCCAAGAATTGCTAGGTGGGCGTTGGAACTTCAGAACTTTGAATATGAACTGGAACATAGGTCAGGCAACAAAATGCAACATATTGACGCGCTAAGCAGATGTACAAACGTCTTAGTGATTCAGACTAATACGTTCGAAGACAATTTGATAATTTGCCAGAATAGGGACCAAAAGTTACAAGAATTAAAAAATAAGCTCGAAAAGATGGAGCACAGTTTTTATGAGATGCGTAATGGCGTTTTATATAGGAAGGACAACAACGGCAATTTATTATTTTATGTTCCTGAGTTAATGGAGAATCATATTTTATACAAATACCATGATGAAATGGGGCATATTGGAATTGATAAAATGACTGACATTATTTTAAAAAGTTATTGGTTCCCTAAAGTAAGAGCAAAGGCAACTAAGCATGTTGAAAATTGTGTGAATTGTATCGCGTATTCTTCTAAGCACGGAAAAGATGAGGGATTTTTACACAGTATACCAAAATCTAAGATCCCGTTTGATGGTATTCATATAGATCACTATGGGCCAGTGGATAATGGTAGGTCAATAAAGTACATTCTCGTTGTAATCGATGCATGCACTAAATTTGTTAGACTTTATCCGACGAAAACAACTGGCACAAAAGAAGCAATCACGGCCTTGAAGGACTACTTTAGGGCTTACAGTCGACCTAGATGTGTGATAAGTGATCGTGGAGCCTGTTTCACTTCAAAGGAATTAGCAGATTTTTTGACAGATAATAATATTCGGCACATTTTGGTCGCTACGGGTTCGCCACAGGCGAATGGGCAAGTGGAGAGGGTCAATAGATCTATAGGGCCCATGTTGGAAAAACTGGTGAATCCTGAGAAGGGTATATTTTGGGATAAGGTCCTCGATCGCGTTGAATATACACTTAATAACACCGTACATAGGTCAATTGGACAACATCCTAGTGTAACGCTGTTTGGGTTGGGGCAGCGGGGAAAAGCAATGGATTTACTTAAAGAATGTTTGTTTGAACCACATAATAGCAGGAAACAGGATTTAAGTTTGATAAGGTCGAAAGCGGCCGAAAAACAGAAAAGATTACAAGAGTATAATGAGGTTTATGTTGGAAGACGAAGAAAAGCTCCGACGGTTTACAAAAATGGTGACTACGTTATGGTGAAAAATTTCGACTCTACGGTGGGTGTATCACGGAAATTAATTCCCAGGTATAAGGGCCCGTACAAGGTATCGAGGGTTTTGAGGAACGATCGATACCTACTGGAAGACGTTGAAGGATTCCAACAATCGCGTACACCTTATAGAGGTGTTTGGGCGGTTTCTAACATACGGCCATGGTTTTGGGAACGTGCAGGGTGAGGTGAAAAATATGAGATCAGGTGATCACATGGTCAGGATGGCCGAATTGTAGCAATATATTTTAATTAGTTAGTATTCGCAGGTTATTTCTACAAGTGCAAGCTTTTTGTTTGTCATTATGGCTGACTACCCCTATCTTTTTCTGTCAAATATTTATCATATGTATTTTTCTTACTAATATACAATATTATACTTTCATTTGAATCACAGTTTATGTATAAGTTAGTAAAGACGCTTAAAAATAACGGCTTTGCAATTTTTTGTATATTATATATAAATATATATATCTATCTCTTTTATCCTTATCGTTATTTGAGAGTATGTATAGAAAACATAATAGGAAATAGCTGTTAAGTTAAATTTTTGTAAAATAACAGATTATTAATAAAGATATACTCAAACTGAAACGACGTGTTACTACAAGTCTTTTCAAGTTGGATTATAAAGAATTACAGCAATTTGGCAATAGCTAAAATGTTAAATATCTATTTTGCATTTCATGTAATTCGTTATATCAAAGTGATTACAATTTTAAATGCTTTTGCATATTTAAAAATAAAATAATTATACGGTTTTTTGAAGCCGAAGGTAAATATTTACTGTATCTGGAAACCATTGTTAATTATAAATTTTGTTCAATATTTGCCATGGATTCTGCTGAGAAAAATAACTACAATTGTGACGATTATGGAATTGAGTCGGACGATGGAATTAAAGGTCTAGCTCCTTATGGATTTAACAATGATTCCAATGATTCCTATGATGTGATTATCTACTGGCACAGGGAAAAGATAATTATAGGTATAAACAACTAAATTTAAAAAATTCAAGGATAGGAAAATCGCAATTGAAGACAGCCCAGGTAGTGATAATAAAAATTTATAGATGGCAGCATAGACAACAATGAAAATAAAGAGTTCGACTACTTCATAAAGATTGACTTATTTTTAAAGTATGAATAGCTATTTTCGCTCTAATTATATTTAGGAATAATGCGTATTTTAAGAATTATGTATATAAGTAGGAAAAAATATATGGATTCAGTCATTAAAAATATGAGAAAATAATAGTGAATTATAAGAAATCAGGCTGTAGAGGGTACTTTTTAACTACAATTTAAATTAAATAAAATGAAATTGAACTTCTGAAAAGACAATTTAATGACCTAATAGATAGGAAAGTAATAACATAGGAAACATAGTAGAATAAAAGCAGCTTCCAAAAATATATAACTGCAAAAACTCTTTTAGAAAAGGTGTTATTAAGTAAATCTATAGAAGAAGATAGTCACCTACACGGTTCAACAGATATGGCGACTCAAAAATTTAATTTCGGATTGATTTGAAAACAATTTCAAACTTCACTGAAATTATCGCATACTAACATCCTTCCTCACTCTAATAGGACCAGCAATAAATGGCGAAATTCACCTTATATGTTTTGTTTTCAGTGTTAAGTTAAATAACAAAGCAAGAACTTTATTAGGAGTTTCAACACCAACACGGTTTGGTATTAAGTTAAACGGATTTGTTCCGCCAGTAAATATTATATAGTTATCATACCTTTCGGTGAAGACCGTCGTCACTGGCTGTTTATTTGGTACATTCGGCGAGCGCTTTCGATGTGAGAACATCATCTTTAAGCCGTGTTTTGATTAGTATTGGAGAGATATTGTTAAAGTACGGTCGCATTAGACAAATATTGGACCAAAAAAATGTAACCACTAAATTCGGTAACAAAAATTTTGTCTTCATATACTTATTAAGAAATGTATGATCCTACGCAATATAAGGTAAGATATCTTATTTGTAACACTATAAATCGACATTTGTAATGTTACATATCAGAAAATATGGAAAGAACATTTGAAAAAACAGTTTGTTTGGTTATTTGTATATTTGGTTTATACAATACAACAAGAAATAATCTTATATTACACGTTCTAGAAACAAAAAAATAATTAAATAAATTAAAAATTAACGGGAAATATCAAAATGAAATATTAGATATATTTATTATTAAACGCAAAAAAAAATATAAATATTTAATAAAAAATTTTAGAGATTTTTCAAGAATAATATTTGAAAACGGCAGATTTAAAATGGCAATGAATGCTTATTATTTGTAACTGGGGGTAACTGACACCAGAGATGAATTGCATTTATGAAATACTGTTATTCAGATATACATAGCTCTGTTGTATCTAATTAAATTTATTCTGTTGTCTCTGTTTGATCTGGAGAAATATAATTTTACTTATAGATATCCGGGTTGGCGATGAAATATAATTCTGTGTAGGCATAGTAGGTCTCGACTCTTTAGCATGTTGTCAAAAGTTATGTTACAAATTTGTTTAGCAAACTACGATATACTGCTATAACGTCTTACACCAAACACATATCGAGCAATATTGTTATACGTTACATTTAGCCGTTGTCTACTTCGGGCATTACAGCTTGCGAACAACCGTACATTAAAGTTGGCAATAAATAACTTTTAGCTAGTATCTGTCGGATATGCTTTGGTGTAAAAGCTTGAGATATCCATAGGTTTCTTAACATGGCAAAAGTTTTGCGCCAATTAGCCTTTATGTGAACTGTCCAATTTAGCTCCTTGTTAAACACAACACCCAGATTCTTGACCCAGTCTACAACACTAATAAGTTCATTGCTTATATGAATTGGTGGTATAATTATATCAGTGTTTCTTGGTTGTCCAATTACCAAAGCAACATACTTTAGTGTTTAGACTTAAACCATTTGCAGATAAATAAATAAATATATGTTTTGTAGATCTTCATTTATTATTTTATCCAGTTCGTAATATCTGAAATATCACAACTGATGAACAATTGTACATCATCGGCATACATTTGTATTTTACAATGTTTCGTCAGAGCAGGAAGGTCATTCGCATAAATGAAATATAACATTGGCCCAAGTATGGACCCCTGTGGCACACCCCTTGGCATAAAGCTGCTATGTGATATATTTTCCTCATGGCCTACACTTTGGCTTCGATTGTTTAAGCATGATAATGCTAGTTTTATCGCAGTTGGGGAAAAATTGCACATATATTTTAATTTTAGTCATAAAATGGAGTGTTGAGCAGTGTCAAGTGCCTTTGAGTGGTCAAGAAGGATAAGAAAAGACATAATTTGCCGTTTATCGAGCTGGCATCTAATTTCCTCAGGATTCATCATAATATTAAATCATCATTATTGGACAAAATGCGTAAAAAAAAAAAATTTAAAAATATTTCATACGCTGTAATAAAATAAAAGAACTCGAGCTAAGATTTTTAGACTCTTATAGGTTCATGGCGCACTGTGGTCAATATTTTGAGAAAGCGGCCAAAACTCCTTTTGATTTTTGTTCTCCGATTTTAAAGTTATTAGACTCGTATGAAAGTAGACAGCAGTAAACCACGGGAGCCAAAAAATTAGAACTCTATTTCAACTATTTCACTGAGAACAGGGTGGTCCAAAATGGGCTTTTTCAGAATTTAGTAAATTTATTATATTTTTAGTTAATTTTTTAAGTTTAAATTATCATAACTTTTTTGTTTTTCAAGATTTTTGGACGAAATAAATTTTGTGTTGTAACTTAACTTATTTCCTATTACTAAAGCTCTACTGTTTTCAGAACAATTTAAATATTTTTATTTAAAAAGGTCAAATTTCTCGGAAATTTCCTACTTCATAGAGCACATCTCCTGTGAGTCAAGCTGAGTCAAAACATAAATTTACTATTTTGTAGTCCTAACTCTCCCCTATATTCCTTTATTTACATGTCCATGCATCAGGACTGCACTTTTTGAACTACAGCAATTTTTCTGACACAAGGTAAGATATTCAGTACAAATGCACGTCATATTTTTTGAGAAGTTATTTGTGTTTTGATAAAATATATTTTGATGAAATTTTGTACAAGAGTTCTTATAGACCAAAAAAATAATTCTGTTGATATTGGGAGAAGTTGGCCCATATTTGGACCTAGTCCACATAGAAGGGTGTATCAAAATTTTGACAAAAATGACAATAGAAGTCTCAAATTATGTGGTATCTGGCAATTCATCTGGAAAAGGTAAAAAACCAATGGAAATAACTGGTAAAACCAAGTACCTGTTATATTATGTTTCAAAGAGGTAAAAAAGGTCATGTTGAAACTTCGAGCAATAGTATATAAATCCATGCATTCATTTTTTTTTCTTCATTATTGTTTAAACAATGGCTAAATTCAGTTATAATGTTCTATCTGATATATATTTTAAACGGAAAGATGAAAACGACATTATTTTACATATAATAAATAATCCATTCTTCAAAATATGCGACAAACAAGAAATTAAAACTCATAACTGAAAAATAAAAAACTTCTTAAATACTTTAAGAAAACGGTGCAATCAATGTTCCAGAAACAAGAAATTGTTTTACTCACGCAACCAAGAATGGATAAGAAATAAACTTATTTTAAAAAAGCCATCAGTAACTACCACGGAAGCTGGAAAAGGTGGTCAACCGGCAAAGCCAATTGATAATTGTAGTAAACGATCACGAAGACGCAAGCTTAAGCATATCAATAAAGAAGTTTCTTATAGCATCATAAAGGATTCATTTCTGCATCAAATTCAACCATCGAAAACTAAAAAGAGTAAAATTTCTATTATTGAAAAAATAGTGGAAGCAAGCACCAGACGCACAAAAAGGATTTTAGAAAGTATGCCGACACCAACTGAAGAAAATAAATTTACTCCAGAAGAAGCATTTGCACTATTTTGTATTTGAAAATAACTAAAAACCAATATACAGAATTGTGGAAGCGAACCAATGAAAAAAATTATGGAAATTTTCCATCATATCGAGATATAGTTTCTGCCAAAAAAGATTGCTTACCTTCACCAACTGGTATTAGTATAACTTCAAGTTCAGCAGAAATAAAATTGCAGGATCTTCTTGAACACACTGCAGAACGATTATTAAAGACATTTGATGCTGACTATTTAAAGAAGTTTAAAAATTGCAGCATGACTTTAATTTATAAATGGGGATGTGATGGGTCCTCTGGCCAGAAACAATACAAACAATGTAATGCGGAAAATTCATCAGATGCCAATTTATTTATGATTTCTTTCATTCCATTACGAAGAAAAACTTATATTGGTTCAGAGCCGTCAACTAGTAGAGCTGCAGAGATAGATGTTTGGAAGAATGAAATTCCCTCGTCAACAAAATTTTGTAGACCAATAAAGTTTGCTTACAAAAAGGAAACTAAAGATGTCATAACTGAAGAAGTTGGCAAAATAACAGATGAAATTAAAGAACTTCAACCAGTAATATGAATTTAATGACGAATGCATCGAAGTTAACTTTAAAATGTCACAATGATCGATGGAAAAGTTGCACAAGCTTTAACCGAAACAAAGTCTTCGTCAAGCTGCACCATATGACAAAAAACATCAAGTCAATTAAGCGAACAACCAACACAAGACTATAGTTTTAATGAAGCATATGAATTTGGAATGTCACCTCTTCATGCTAGATTTCGTTTTATGGAGCATATTCTTAAATTGGGATACGATTTGGAATTTGGCCCGTTAGGCAAAACAGTGAGAAACAACAAAGAAAATTTGGAAAGAAGAAAGCAATAAAAAACATATTCAAGAAAAATACCGTGAGATAGGCCTTATAATTGACCAGCCAAAGCAATGAGAAGGAAATTCTAATGATGAAAACACAGCAAGGAGATTTTTTTCCGATCCAGAAACTGCAGCTTCTATAACTGGAGTAGATTATGATTTAATACGACGATTCCAAATCATATTAGAAGTTATAACATGTAGCAAAAAGATAGATGAAAAAAAATTTGGTCAGTATGCTAATGAGAAAGCAACCCTTTATAACCAAAAATATTCTTGGAGACATATGCCAACCACAGTTACCAAAATTTTGTTCCATGAGGAACAAATAATTCAACACAATATGCTTCCAATTGGAGATCTTTCAGAAGAAGCGCAAGAAAAAAGAACAAAGACTACAGATTCTTTCGCGAGTACAATACAAGAAAAATTTCCAGATATTGTACTAATGAAGATCTAATTACTATTTTGTTGTGCACGTCAGACCCATATATGTCCAGTATTCGACAAAAATGGAATTCAACCTCATTAGAGTTAGATGAAGAACCTAAACAACTACTGCAAAATTAAAATCAAAGCTATTTGGAAGAAATTTTTACTAATATTGTTTAATTAATACTAGTTTAAAAATTAGAATTTGTTTCTAATTTTAGTATAAATTTTTATTAAAACATTTAAATAAAATATATGTGCACTTTAAATCAATAGTAAAAGTTTACTTAAAATGTTGTGTTCTGTATATTATATATCCAAATGGTATTGATATTGTTGGGAATTTCAGTGTTATTTTTAAGATTAATCCTCACATGAATTGGCTTTCTTCCAAAAAAACCAACCTTTGGCCCCTGTGAATATTGAGACTAAATAAATGTCAAGGGCCAAATGTTGGCATTTTCTGACAAAAATTATGTTAAGGAATTGTAATAACCCGAATAAAATAACAATCCGTTTGCTTCCATTCGCTTCTTAAGAAACTTATAATATATTATTTTCTTTAATTTTCTTTTTGACATATTTTCCAATGAGCATAAGTGATTATAAAATATTATAAATATTAAATGTGAGTTTTATAAAGATTAGTGTTGCCACATCCCTCCCACCTTTTTCAGTTCTAGTTTCAACGGCTCTTGATCTGGAAATGACGAACACTCGGACTCAAAGGTATCACACTCCCCCGGTGGATCCACCTGATCAAAGATGGAAGGTGAAAGCTGCTTGTTGACGGAAGATGAATTCAAGTCGTTAGTATGCATAAGTGGTTTCTTAGAAGATTGTTCCGTATAAGATCGTTGTTTAGCTGTGGTGCCTTCTGGAAACTGAGCGTCTGGAATCTTTTTCACCATACTTATGTTTCTTGTTTATCTTCTTCCATCCCCAATAACTTTGACTTCACTTCCATTCCTCTCAACAACTTCATAAGTTGTTTTGTCAAAATTTGGAGTAAGTTTATTAGCAAAAATAACATTTTTCAGTAACACCTTGTCACCTACTTTAATATTGGATTCTTTCGCATTTCTTCTCGAGTCAGCTTTTTCCTTTCCTTTTTGTTTATTTATTAAGTCATTATCTCTAGCACACGAATCAATCACCTCTTCTGTTATATCCTCAATACCTGAAATCTTATCACGAATACGTCTGTTAAACATTAGCTTACTCGGTGCCGAGCGCGTTGTGCCATGCGGGGTTACGTTACACATCAGTATAAACATTGAATATCCTCCTTGTAGTCACGCTGATTTTCTGTAGCTATTTTTAATCGTTTAACAAGAGACCTGTTCATATTCTCTACTTCGCCATTTGCCTGGGGCCAATAGGGAGGTGTTCTAATTAGCGATATGTTATTTTCGGCACAAAAGATTTTGAACTCATTGCTGACATATTGTCTCTCATTGTCGGTCCTTATTGTTTTTGGTAAAAAAAAATGAAAATCTCTTTCATTGCACTGATTACGGCATCAGAAGTAATACGTTTCAAGAAAACAACTTCTTGATATCGCGAGTAGTAATCAATCAGCACTAACACATATTCGCCATTAGGAAGTGGTCCTAATAGATCGGTCGCTAAAACTTGCCAGGGCCCATTCGGGAATGGATGTCTCTGCATGGGTATTGGGTTTGATGGTTGTGAAACTAGAAGACAATCATGACACGCTTTAACGAAGTTTTCGGCCTCTCTATCAAATAATGGTCACCAGACCTTGGAACGAAGGTGTCGCTTCATCGCCGACTCTCCAGGGTGGCCTTCGTGTGCTAACTTCAAGACATTTTATCTTAAAGATCTTGGTATTATAATGCGATTTCCACGCAGCAAAATCGATCCAATAGTAGATAATTCTAAACGACAAACATAGTATGGGTTTGATATAGTCGAATCCCAACATTCATTCTCCATGCTGGAAATTGCATCACGAATATCCATATCTTTGCGGCTTTCCTTGCTAATTAGAGAAATTGTCAAAGTGACAGGCACTGTATTTTCTAGCACATTGAAAATTGGTTCTTCGCACGTCTAATCAAAAGAGTCCTCATCGGAAATTTTGCATAGTCTGGATATTGAGTCTGCTATATTATCTTTTCCAGAGCGATATATTACCTTAAACTTGAAAGCTTGCAATCTAAGTAACCACCTTTCTATTCTGGCTGGAGTCCTTGAGGTAGGCTTGAAAATAGCTTCAATAGCTAAGGCCAAGCTCTCCTTTTCCGTTTGAGAATATCTCTTCTCAATTGCAGATAAACTCTTACTTGCAAAACATATAATTCTAGGTTCGCCGTCATCATCAAATTGCAACAAGACTGCCCCTGAGGCCACATGGCTTGCATCAGCTATTACTCGTGTTCGCAGTTTTGGATCAAAATACGAAAGATTCGGTATTTCGGATAGCATCGTCTTCAATTTGCGATAGGCTTCCTCTTGTCTATGACCCCATATGAATTTTGCATTCTTCGTCAGCAGAATCCTGAGAGGATCGGTAATATCTGCTAAATCTGGTAAAAACTATCCGATATACGTTACCAAGCCCAAAAAACTACGTACCTCTTCTTTTGTTTTTGGAGCTCGGAACTGTTGTATAACTTTTAATTTTTCGAGATCTGCAGTGAAACCATCAGCCGAAAGTATCTGACCCAAAAACATGAGTTTTTTGCTTTCAATACACATTTTGCTTGATTTAAGGTAACATTATTTTTATTTAAAATATCGAAGACGGAGTTCAGTTCTTCATCATGATTTTCCTCGCAGCTTCCAAAAACAATAATATCATCGATATAATTTAGGGTATTTCGACATGTAGAAAGCATTCGCTCCATAATTTTTTGAAAAATTTCGGGGGCAGAATTAACACCAAACATCAACCGTTTATACCTGAACAAACCCTTGTGTGTAACAAAGGTTGTGATTTCACGACTTGCTTCATCCAATTCTATTTGGTGATATGCAGATTTGAGGTCAAGTCTAGAAAATATTTTTGCTGACCTTAATCTGCTCATAAATGACTCAAATGTTGGTAAGGGGTAATTTTCACGAAGAATTGCCCGATTAGCACATCTCATATCAACACAAATACGAATGTCATCATTTCCCTTGAATGCAATAACTATTGGAGAAATACACTTACTGGGACCCACAACAGGTTCTATGATATCAAGTCGCAACGCCTCATCTATTTTATTAGACACCTTCTCCTCCAAGGCAACAGGTATACGTCGTACTGGTTGTTGGACTGACTTTATAGTGGGATCTATAGACAATGATACTTTAATGCCAAGTATTTTCGGAAAATATTCTTGTTCTTTCTCCTGAATCTGATTAACATCCAATCCCAGTTTTAGCACATTTAATTGAAGAGCTGTTTCTCTTCCCAGAAGAGATTGACTTCCATTTTTAATAACATAAAAAGAAGATATTATTTCCTTCCGGTTACCAACACATATGGGAGCATCAAAAACTACAACAATTTCCAATGGATAACTGGCAGCATACGCTTTGAATTTGTTTGCAGAATTTGAGCGTATGTTCCACGACACTGCCTCTGAATTTTGCAATATATACCAATCGTGTTCGCCTAGAAGGTTAAAACGACACCCGGAGTCAATTACCATTGAAATATCTCTTCCACCAATAGTGCGGCATATGTTTTCCTCATTTTGCTTATCATTTCCAATTTTAAAACAATAAATTCACGCATTTCAGAATTGAAATTATCTTCTTCTGCAATGCAACGAACATTCGCGGAGGGTGCTTTCTTTTGTAGGGTCCGCTGTTGTTATCAATTTTCATTTTCTTAGTTCTACATTTTATTGCAAAATGCCCGAGGAGCGAACACTTGTTGCATTTTGCATTTTTGGCAGGACATTCCAAATAATTTGATAAATGTCCCTTCCTGCCGCATCGGCTGCACTCCATCGACGAATGTGACTGAGCATTGATTTTAGTAGATGCTTTGTTCACTTGCTCTTTCTCTGTGCACAGCAACATGCTACGGGAAGTTTTGTTAATCTGCTCGTACACTTGACATGCATCTACAATTTCTAAGAGACTTTGCTCTTTCTCTAGCAATCTCTTTTTTAAATCAAGAGGTGCCCACGAATCTATTATTTTATCTTTTATAGATATATCCTCAATTTCTTCTAGTTTTTCCGAATGAACATTTTGTCACTTGTTGACGTAACCGTAATAAAAACTTGTTGAAATTCTCACCTTCAATAGGAGTTATATTCCGGAATAAGTGTCTCTCAAATGTTGTATTTCTTCTTGGGGAGAAATATTCGTTCAATTTTTTCACCAACACATCATAAACTTTGATGTTATCTTCACTTTCCACCAAGGCACCAGGAATGTTGAATATTACTTCCTGCAACTGTGAACCGCCTAGATGCAAAAGTTTATTCTTTTTCTTGACATCATCAGTAATCTCTTCCGCAGCCAAATAAAGAGTAAATGATCTAAACCATTTTTCCCATTCGTGACGTAGTAGTGACTTCTCTATTGCATCACAAAGGAAGGGTCTTATAACTTCCGCCATTTTAGCACACAGCGAGACTGTAACAATAATTGTTAATATTAGTATAACCAGATCAAGTAAAGCTTCCAAGTGCAATATGTGTCTACACATAAGGTGTCAGTTCACATATCATTTTTTTCACCAAATGCCGAATTTAATCGGTAACATACCAATATTTTAATTTCTTTCTGGTTTTCCAATATACGCAATTTAATGCCCTTTTACTTATCCAACAATTTTGTAGTAAAAGTCTTTCGCAATTTAATGCAATTTGTATTATCCTACCAATTTTGTAATAACAAATTCAATTGATTTATTGCAATTTTATGCTAAATATTAATTTTCTATAATATTACCAATCGTCGCCAATGTAATAACCCGAATAAAATAACAATCCGTTTGCTTCCATTCGCTTCTAAAGAAACTTATATTATATTATTTTCTTTAATTTTCTTTTTGACATATTTTCCAATGAGCATAGGCGATTATAAAATATTATAAATATTAAACGTGAGTTTTATAAAGATTAGTGTTGCCACAGGAATAATAAAAAGGTATTGGTTGAAAAATACGATTGAAGAAAATAAGAAATTATAAAAAAATACCTATTTAAAATGTCAAAATATTCAACTTTTACATAGAAACTCAACAAAAAATTGAAATGCATTTTTCACTTCACATTACTTACGTTCCTATCAGTCGATTTTTACGTTTGAACATGCAAATTGAAGCTTAAAGTCCCTCCTATTGAACGAAATAAATTGCGTAAAAAAATACCAATCCGGTCAAAAGTTATAGAGTTTTGACTGCTATCTCGCAAAATTGACCACTGCGTGGCGCCAAGCTTGGATGCTTTAGCTTCTAATTTATCTGATGATGACTTGATGTCAGTACGAAGTAGTTTTTCAGATTCTAAAGAATTTATTCTCATGAGGCGATTGGGTGTTTTTCCTCATGAGTATGTTAACACATTTAAAAAACTCTCTGAGAATAAACTTCCATCAGCTGAATTGTTTTACAGCAAATTAAATGACAAAAACTGTTCGGAAGAAGATTATATGCATGCTCAAAAGGTATAGGAGAAATTTAATTGTGATTCTCTAAGGGATTATATGAAGGTCTATTTAAAGACTGATGTTCTCTTGCTAACAGACATTTTTGAAAACTTTCGAAGAGTTTGCCAGAGAATATATAATCTTGACCCATGTCACTACTTTACAATCCCAGGTCAGTCATGGGACGCTATGTTAAAATATACAAAAATTGAGTTAGAATTACTTACTGATCTTGAAATGTATAATTTAATGAAACGTGGGATTCGAGGTGCCCTCACACAGTGTAGTAAGAGATATAGTAAATCAAATAATAAGTATTTGAGTAACTCAGATAAGACAGAGCCTTCTGAATATATTCTATATTTAGATGCAAATAACCTCTATGGTTGGGCAATGTCTGAATATCTTCCCCATGGTGGTTTTACTTGGACAAATGATTTTGTTCATCCAAGGAATATTTCGTCTAATTCCGATGTAGGTTATATTTATGAGGTTGATTTATCTTACCCTGTTGAGTGTCATGATCGCCATAATGACTTACCATTTTGTGCTAAAAACAAAGTTATTGGAGGAAGTAAGAATGGAAAATTATTATAAATTATAAAACATTAGAACAATGTTTAAACAATGGATTGGTTTTGGAAAAAGTTGAAAACATGGTTGAAAAATATAGAAAAAAAACTAAAAACACCTTTGAAAAAGACTTTTGTAAACTCTTAAATACTGCAGTGTACGGAAAAACCATTGAAAATGTTGATAAAGGGAAAGATGTGCGATTGCTAAGTGAATGGGGTCGCACTATCCGCAATCATCTAGGAATATGAGAATTGATTGCAAAACAAAATTTTTATAGCGTATCACAATTCACCGAAAATAGGTGGGCTGTACAAATGAATAAAACCACAACATATTACTCCAAGCCAATCTATTTAGGTTTCTGTGTTTTAGAGTTATCCAAATGGAAAATGTACGATTTTCACTACGGATATATGAAACCAAAATATGAGCATAAAATAAGTTTGAATTTTATGGATACCAACTCTTTCATATATTCTATTCAAACAGACGAGTTTTATAGTGATATAAAAGACGATTTGAAAGATCGGTTTGATACTTCATCATACCCTGGTTTTCCCCTTTTAAATAAAAAAGTATTAGGTATGATGAAGGATGAAAATGAGGGTAAATCTATAACAGAGTTTGTTGGTTTAGCTCCTAAAGTTTACAATTGACAATGAAAAAGATATAAAAAAGGCAAAAGGAGTTAAAAAGTGTATAGTAGACAGTTATAATATAAATATTTATAAAAATGTTTTATTTTCTAAAGAAACAGGTATGGCATGTATGTATACATTTACATCTAAATTACATAATATTTTAACAAATGAAATTAATAAAGTAGCTTTAAGTTTTAACGATACTAAGCGTAGAATTATAGATTATAATATAAATATATATGCTTGGCATCATTGCCAATTAGATAGTGGTAATGGTGAATGTGAATTAAACATGTTAAGTAAGGAAATTGAAGAAATAACTAAACCATAACAAATTGTATAAATTAGTAAAATATTTTTAAAACTAAATAATAAGAAATATTATTCAATAATATGTACATATGTATATAGACATTAAAAAAATGCCATTGATAATTTTATTATGTGTTATTTTTATTGGATATAAAAAAGGGAAAAAAGTAAGCAATATATAAGTTCATAATTAATAAAGCTTTAAATAACTTTCTGGACAATTCCAGTTAATGGGGTGTACTTCATCAAGCGATCGTAGAGAATTAAACAATAAGCATTTATGTTAGTAGAATTCTGAATGGCAGTCTCAAACTTAATTTTCACATCAATAGGCCCGCTCTTAATCATTTCATTTTGAAAGCTTAGATCAATAACGACAATTTGGTTTTCCTTAAACTTTTCACAGGAAAGTAGTTGTGCGGACTTCATATAATAATTTTGTTGAAATTTTGCATACATATCATATAAAATAGCATAGCTATTCTCAGCAATCTTTAAATTTAAATCATCGTATGGTTAAGAATCTGAATTTAAATGCACTTTTATATATTTTAAATCAGAATGAATATATTTCCTATTGTTCTCTAACACGAATAATATAAATCTAGGCCTCTCTCGGTTAATTGATAGCTTAACATTCCAAATATGGTTTCTTCCACCAGAGAATGTAGGATTAAAATAACAGTCCCAACTCTGAAATGCTATGGGTAAAGAGGCACCATCTTTAATAATCTTTATTATTTGCAGTTTTTTAGAGTCTGAGAGCTGTAAGTGCGGAATTTTCTAGGTTATATTCGTAATCGATAAAGTAAGATTTTCATTTGTTGAGTAATAAACGTTCTCATCATTTGAACTCCGTAAAAGAATGAGTTCATGTTTACTATTTAATATTATTTTATTGAAATCCTCGACAAATCCCAAAAATAGTTTTAGGGGTGTATAAAAATTAAATATTTGCATGTCTAAGTCTCCAGAAACACTCCATCCAGCATTTCTCATCATATTGCTTTCAAATTCATTAAGGAAAACATAGTTTTTAATTGTACTAGACATTCCCGTATATCGTGTACGATCAATTTCAACATTAATTTCATAAGGTATTTCATCAAATAAGTACGCAACACATTTATTTCTTAGTCTGGTATTTGGAGAGTTCTCCCCGTTAGTGTTTTTTGTATTTCTCTCTATATACAAGTAGCTTTCACTAGGAAGAACATACAAGTCTTGATTTTGTAGAGTAATTCATATCTCATCGTTATTTTTAAATGATTAACTTTATGGTACATAACTATGGTAATCCTTTTTTATTATATTCTCATCCGAAATATGAGTTTCCAAAAATTTAGTATATCAAACATTTTTCCTTACTTTCAACTCAAGTAATCTTAGAAACCTCTTTTTTCTTCTGTTAATTTAGGTCTCTTAGCTTTAACGGTTTCTAGTGGAATGTTTTCGGTAACCCTCTTTTGTGCAGTTTTATTGTAAACAATCATATTTCCCTTAGTCTCAAATGCAATCTAATTGTTATATCTTCACCTCTAAAGTTTATTAAGCGATCCTCTTGGTCAACAATCCAAACTTTGAGATAAGTTATTTTTTTCACATTCACTGGTAAATAGATTAGATTATTTGGGATGACATCTAATTTATAACCTGGAGGAACATCCACCGCAAACTCACGAAGTATGTGCGCTGGAAAATTATTCATATATACTCCCCGTATTATATTACATTTAGCTTGTACAGCATTAACTTTTAAAATATTTACTGGCTGATTCGATAAATGTTTTATACTAGGCTTTAAAACCAAGTAATATACCAATAGATCTTTTTCGATCAAAGAAAATTGTATCATGTGAAGATGTTATTGTTGGCTTCAATCACAACTGATTTATAAACATTTTTTTTCTTTATATTGTGCGATTATATAATCAGCTATGTCTTGCAACTCATAAGAACCTATAGTAATTTCAATTATTTTATCTCCAATATGGACAAGATTGTTGTCATAGTCTACGTTGGGAATCGAATTATATGAATGAAAATCAATTAGAGAACATTCATAATCTACCGTCAACTCTATTGGCGGAAAGGAATTTGCCGTCAAAATTGAAGAATTCCCGCTCAGTGCTAGAGTTATTGACATAACGAATGATTAAACGTAAAGAAATAAAAACGCTATTTGTAGTTTGTTTTTATTAAAGATATGTATTTATTTTAACTTGTTGCTAGTTATACAATATTTCATTTTTACTTATCCAAGAAATATGCTGACTTGGAAATCCCAACCATTTTACATATACTTTATTACTCTTGGTTTTTAATATTTTTAAACTAAGAATGTATTAGGAAAACAAGTACGTAGTAACCTCTTCTTGTAAAATCCACCTTTTATTTCATTTTCTTCATAGCCTTCTTGTGTAAATGTGCCTGGGTAAGTATTTTGTATCCATCTTATTTCAAATATTTCTGTTGTCCAATTCGGTATATATCCCTTTTTAAAGATGTGCTTATTTTTACTAATACGTACATAGTCTCCAACCTTAAACCGCGAAGGGTTAAATAGTTTCAAATGATTGTATACAATATTCAGTAAATGTTTTTCGTGTTCACGAGTTACATGAATAGGAGCCAATTTGATCGTTCCATTTTTTTATATAGATAAATCAAACCTTTATAAATGTCAATCCATCTTTAAGATCCATTGTTACTCAACTCTCTCCACATCATTTCTTTCAATGTTATATTGAAGCGTTCTACAATTGAAGCTTTCGTAACGCTATATGTAGAGTAATGATTTATTGAATTTTTTCTCATTAATGCTCCAAAATCCTTATTAAAAAATTCTTTGCCATCATCTGCCTGTAAATTCCTAGGTATACGCCCCATACGAAATATTTTGTGAAATGCCTTATAAGCTTCTACTGCAGTTTTTGACTTAAGTGATTCGGCCCAAGTATATTTTGAAAATGTATCAATGACTGTTGGAATATATTTAAATCCATTGTTTTTAGATGAATAATTCCCCATTTCTATTAAATCAGCTTGCCAAAGATCGTTAATTCCCTTCGTTACAACTCGAAGTCGTAAGAACTTTTTCCGCGCTCGTGAATGTAGTTTATTTACTATTTCTCTCTTATCAGTGCTCATGTCTATAAAGATAACATGAGCGTTATATTACTCTAAAATATTAAATATGCTTGCTTATATTATGATAATTTGATTGGAGGTAGTGGTTCCAGCTTTTGTTTTTTCATAACATTCACTTTAATAGAGTTGTAATTAATCCACCTGAAAATATAATCCTCAATCTCTCTTCGATACTGTTTATAAAGTCTTTATATGCACTGTATATCTGATCGCTCACAGCTTTTGCAATGATTTTAACATCTTTATCAATATCCTCTGTCAACGAATCTTGCAACAATTTTATGTTAGTTTTAATTATATTCAATTGAGAATCATACTCCTCTTTAAGTTTTTCCGTTTCATTATTATTGGAAATATATTGTTCAATTTTATTAATTCTTTCTTCGAACTTGTTTATAAAGTTCCTGTTTGAATATTTTAACTCTTGGCTTATATAATTTTTCAAATATTCTTGTATAGGTTTGACTTCTAAACTCATATAAGTTTTGCTAACAGCATCAAATTCGTCCAACGGTGAAGCTATAATTATAATTCTTCTATTCTCTACGTTTACACCACAACTACTCAATTAAGTTGGACGCTTTTAGTTCCTCAATTATTGATATTCACCCTTATTCTGTTTGGCGTCGTCAACACAAAAAGACGTCGTTTTTCTTCGTTTGTTGTAAATCGGTATTCCCGTTGTCAATATTGTCATAAATCGATGACTGTCGACATACGTTTGCTATTCCCTAAGAACAATTGATGTTGATGTTGCCGTTTAGTTTGTCGTCGCCATTTTTAGTGTTGTTTTGTGCTTAACTTAAAAAATAGAATGCGTACGGCGATATTAAAAAAGCCAAGTAAGAAACATATAAAATAACATAAAGGAAATGTGAAAAATTAATGGAAGAGTTAGAAAAAGTCGCAGGGGCATTATTACAACTTGTCGGACTGATAAATGGATTTTCATATTAAAAACTTCACTTATTTTTTTATCCATTAAATAAAAACATGAAAAATTGAAAGTTTTATTAATGCAAAGCTCTATATCAAGCAGATAAAATCATATCTTTAACTAACGGCAAGTTGCAATAATGGCCCTTAGACTATTTAGTTTAATTGTTTCTTTTTCTTTTAATTTTTATTAATTTTTCTTAGAAAACTTAAATTTTCCACAACACTTTCTTAACATAATAGAAAACAAATTGAATCATCTGTCACAAATATTAGATATGTGTGTTTTACTTATTTATATTATCGATAAACAGTCAACGTCGTCATTAAGCTGTTAGGGAATACCAAATTAGTATTGATGTTGTGTTTAAATGATGTTGTTTTAAAATTGACGACGATGTTGACGACGCCAAACAGAATAAGGGTGATTATCTCATTAGAATGGTTTTTGTTACCAGCTTGTTGTGATGCCATCAACAGCTTTAATCGATCTACTATTTCATTAGGACGATCCCAGTATATATAGTTTGGTTTATTAAGGTTTACTTTTATTAAACCTTCACCAATGTGAGTAGTAGTGGTAAATAGCTTATTAATTATTTCCTTGTAATTATAATTTCCTTTATTATTTCCTTTAAGTTGATTATTAGGATTAAAGTTTCTTCTGCGTGCATTTGTATCAAGCAAAATTCGTTTATATATTAACAGCATCTAAAAACAGCTAAACAACTTCTTTAAACAGCTAAACAGCTTCTTTTAACAGATAAACAGCTTCTTTAAACAGCTAAACAGATTATATTAATAGTAAAATAGCTCTTAATGTGTGTTAAACAAATAGCATCAACATAAATTCTTATACGTCTGAAGCAGTTTAACGATCAATTATGACTAAGCTTGAATGAATACATCAAAACCTTATTTCATCATCTTTACTTATTACAAGAAATCCATATTTATCCCTTCAACATTCTTTACATATGTTTTGAAACATTTCGAAGCTTATATTACTTCCAACATGATCTTTATGTTTAAGGTTTAGTTCATCTTGCTTAAATATTATTATCAATTTTGCATTATCACGTACTAAATGTTTTGAAATATGTGTATATGTTTGACATAAATAATATGAGTCGATATCTTTATGTCTCCCCATGCAAAAATATCATCTGATATTGTTTTGTTTTCACATGCAATTCATCAAATATCATCACAGAATTAACTTTAGCATCATTAGGTGATAAAACATCTTCGTTTTCTGAAAATGGATATATACTCATACCCTTTACCGAGGAAATTAGTTTTCGTAGATACTGATATTTGGGTTGATGTAGAGACTAAGAATAAAGGCAAATATTTCTGAATTTCAATCTGTTAAGGCTTTCAATCAAACTAAGCATAACGTTAGTTTTTCCGCAATAACATTTTTTTTTCATTGAAATCTAAATTTCTCACTACAATATTTGAATGTTGTTTGATCAAACGCATCGTTACAAATGAAAAGTTAAAGCAAGTAAACATCTTTTTTGTTTATATTAATAACTACTTACATATTTTCAGAAACAGTATGTTATAAATGAAGGCGTACGCAAAGAAAAATGTTATTGGTAAACAGGTAGTTAGTGGAGAAGGACTACTAAATAAACTTATTTATTCACTACCAATTGAAGTTCAGCTACCTGGTTATCAATTTTGCGGACCTGGAACAAAACTGGAAAAACGTATCCAAAGGGGAGATAAAGGAATCAATCCCTTGAATGCTGCTTGTAAAATTAATGATATTGCTTAATCACAGAATACTAGCTGATAAAGCTTGGAAGAGAGTTAAAGCTAGCACACTTGGAGAAAAACTAAATGCATACCTTGTTACTAACGCAATGAAGTCTAAAGTAAAATTTGGTTTAGGTCTTAAAATGAATAATCTTAAAAAAACTTGTAAGTGAAACCTTTTTTGCAATGTAATTAAATCAGTCTTAAGAAAAGAAAAAGCAACAAATGTTAAAAAGGCAGTAAAAACTGCAAAAAAATTTATTGATGAAATATTTCTTGGCAAAAAATCTAAATTCAGAATTCCAAGAGTGATTAGCGTTCCTAAAGATAAGGGTGTTCTACCGCTTGTTTCTATACTTACAGCACTTGGAGCATTGGGTGCTTAAGCTTCTGGTGGCTCGTCGATTGCTAAGGCTATTACTACAGCTAAAATGGTAAGCAGCAGCTCGAGGAGAATAAACGTCATAATAGAACATTAGAGACAATAGCTATGGGTAAATGTCTATCTCAAACCTTATAAAAAGGGATATGGAATATTTAATAATAAAACGAAAGCATCAAAAAACTAATACAGCAGCTACCCAATAGACCGCTTACCGATGTGGATTTGACAAGGTTTGGAAAAAAGTATATTCCTTGTTTTAGGAGAGTTTATATGAGAGATACACTCCCTAAAACCCCACTCCAAACTGAATGCGGAATAATCAATTTAGACTCTCATAGAGAGGTCACTTATGTTGACAGTTTCTACTTAATTTAAAGTATTTGTTTATATATTTTTATTCCCATTTATTATCTATCCTTAAATATAACCTGTGAATTTTTACATCGGTAATTATTTTTCTTTGCAATTTTTTCCCAATCTCATAACAAAGGCGTATTAAATCTATTTCGATGTCTCTTTCATTTATTCCTTTAATATCACTTAATACGAGATGAGTCTTTTTCAGCTTATATAATATTTATAATGAAAATGCAATATCTGCTTTCTTAGAATACCATTCCAGCAAGGTATTGATGTTAAAAATACTCCTATCCTAAGTATCGATTTCCATGTTTCAAAATTAATTTTTATATGAAATTTTCCTTGCCGGATAATTAAATAGCAAACTCCCCTTTTATATTTAAAGGTGTACTAAGTAGTTTCCTCGCTTGTGTTTTCAATAAGGTTTATTGAATAAAAAAGTTCTCGCTGTGAAAGTGTGCTGCTATTGTAGGCCAATCTTCTTGTCCGAATCTAATAAAATGCTTGTTCTACTAATGGAACCATATCATCGGCTTAAATCCATGGAGGGTAGAAAAGTCGAAGGAAGCTTTTAATTTTAAGTTGAGAAAGCACTCCATCTCAAACACAACATCATATATTTGAGGTTGACGTTCCTGAATACACTGTAGATCATTTTTTATTATAGTATTCATTCTCTTTGAAGATTAGTTGTTAACTGTTGATTTTTTCATTTCGGAACTCACATTTTAAAGAAGATTTCTAATATTTATCTACTACTAATAATAATAATAATACATAAAAAGTTATAAGACTAAATTATAATAATTCTTTGTATATGTAGAATAATGTAATAAATATATAAATATTTTGTTATTTTGTTGTTTTATTGATAATAAAATTTCGGGGTATTGAAACTTGTCGTTATAACTTTTTTTTTTTTGACTTATGGAAGTTGATGATAGTAGCATGGTTCATTTTTTATACTTCTCGATAACTTTCATAACTTTTAGTTTTCTCTTATGAAAGAAATAACATCCCAACATGCCTACTACATCTCCATTTAAAGAATCGTGTGCACAAGGCGTATTATAAATACTTAAATCTGTATATCTACTTTTAAATGCTTCTATTTCTTTTAAATGTTCTTCGAAAATTTCAATTCTAAATTTCTGCAGAAAGACTTCAATAGTCTTCATCTTTCTATGTTAAAATTTCATTTAATACTTAGTAAATATAATAAGCATAGACAGTTCTTATAGCCTAAGTTCAATTAAAACTTTAAATGAAAAACAAAATGGATTTTTTTTCTTGTTATAATAAATATTTGCTGTATTTAAATAATTTTCATTTATTTGTATTAAAAGAATAATAATCTCTCATTGGAGGAACTGGTTTTAACTCCAACCTGCAGAATGAGTTATCAAAGAATATTTTGTAATCATATATGCGTCCGTAGATAAGAGTTCAACATCTTTGTCGCTCAACGAAATAAACCTTTTAGGAAGGTAAAGTATAGTCGTTCCCAACTTTAACACAACAGCCTCTCCATATTTTGTTGTTATTCCCTCCGCTCCAGCTATATGATATTCTTCTAAATCTATCATATCCCTGATACTAAGTCTCTGCCTTGCGTTTAACTTGTTAAAGGATGCAATTAATTCCGTGTAGATGTTCATCGTTGTATAATTTATAACAAACTGTCGAAATTTGTTAAATTTTTTCCGAAGAAAAAAAAATTATAACGAAATCAATTAAAAGAAAAACACTAAAGCAACAATGTGATAATTTTGCATACTAAAAGAAAATAATCTTTATATAGCCCAAGTTTTGTTTAATAAAGGTGAAAAAAAGAAAAAGGCCAAATATTTTTAATTTTGTTTTATATTTATTGATTTTTTATATAATTATAACATATTAATTTAAACTTTATGTTTAACAAAACATCGTCTCCGTCATAGTCGTAAAGAAACTCGAAAACTTCGTCATCAAAATAGTTGCTGTGATATCCAATTAAGTTGTTGGGAATAGCGACATTCTCTTTACTGTTACAAATATTATAGCTCAATAGTGAGCCCGTCGATATGTATATATCGCCCTCCTCAACTTCAAAGGTTATTTGGCTTATTGGGAGTTCTTCTTCCACACTGTCCAATGAAATTAAAATGGGGCTTGAAGTTAATCTGCTTATCAAAATTTTTTTCCATTTTCCATTTTTTATATATGTATGTATATATTATTTTTTTTTTGCAAACTTTGTATAACAGCGAACACGATGTACTAAGTTTAACTTCCTATCGCTACACACTTTATATAATGTTAAGGACTGACATTGTCTAACTATATGTGCATGTATATGTACTCAACCACATCGTTTGAATTTTAAATAAAGATTTTCGATTTCCCAAATACTACTATTGACTATTTTAATCACGATAATTTCAAATAAACCTTAAACAAATTGACCGCAAATAAAACAAACACACACACACTTAATTCTTATCACATACTGCTTAATGAAAAAAAAAACAAAATTTAATGACCTTCATCTTGATTGTTTATTTTTCCTAATGTGCAATATACTTAAAATTTCTTTGCTTTCTTTAACTACACTTGTTAGCATTTTTAACATTTATCAACATGACACTTGCTGTGTTTGGCTTCTCAATTCCTTTCATATATTTATGATCGCACATTGCACTAACCCCTAATCACATTGTCATACTTATCAATATGTACACCCACGTCATCTAGCACTTCACATTTAAGCAATTAGTTGGAAGAATTTATTACTCTTAAAAAACCAAAAAAAATCCGTTTTGTATACAAATTTTAGTTTTTAAATATTTAAAAACAAAATTTTTCAAGATTAATGCACATCTGCATTCATCTTACCCTTGTGATCCTTTAATGGCCCTCGTACTTGACATTAATGTCTTTTTAATGGGTAATAAATTAGTGAGAGGGTAAACCACGTGCTACGGGGCTCATTAACATCAAAAAGCCATTAAAATAAAATCTTAATTGCTTTTGCAACCGGAAGTAAGTTAGAACTCCCACCTCCCATATACTAGCATTAGATCGAATTCTGCAATTTTTCGTGCCATTAAAAGAATATTTTCTCTCTGAGAAAAAGTGTCCGATAATATTGCAAACATTTTTAAAGACAAATATGCTGAATTATGGTTGCTTTTTGTGCATAGTCAAGCTTTCATATTCCATAAAAATATTTGTCATCTAGATTCATAACATATTTCAATGGCTGAGGCTGCTCTTGTTGAAAGGAATTTTAGTATAAATTTGCAAAAAAAGAAGAAGAATTTTTACCATTGCCTGTTGAAAAAATTTTTGCATTACTGGAGATACAGGGTAATATTGATGGTCTTAACTTAAAAAATAGTAAGTGATTTCTATGATATCTGTATTTAATATTTAAATCAATGGGATTCAGAATTTAGAAGCATTGAACATTTGATTGGGCCATATTACTTAGGATATTATGTTGGCATTCTATTGAAAAAAGCTTAGTTCAGATAAATGAGCAACGAGATGATATGAAAATTAATAATGAGGAATTATTTGATGAAGTAGCTTGTAATAAAAATTATGCAGATGCGAAAAACATTGTGAAGTGAAGAAAAGATAACACACCAGCGGATCAGAGGTGGGTAGACATTTTTGGTTACCTTAATGAACAAAATATTGAATGTAAAAATATAACGAAGATAGTGGAATTTTGTTTGTGCCTACCTGCTTCTAATGCGCCAACTGAAAGAATATTTTCAATTGCTAATAATTTTTGGACAACAGAAAAGTGCAACTTAAAGTCGTACTTTAAAATCACTTTTAATAACAAAATGGAATGTTCAGAACTTAAATTGTATTTAGCAAATATTCCTGATATTGTAAAACAATAACAGTAAAAGTTTTTGCGCTATTTAATTTTTTTAATAATATCACCCTTCTTTGAAATTGTCTTTGTTTTTTTTTTTTTTTTTGTGTTTCTAGTCATATTTTAGGTTTTTTCTTCTTTTGGTACTAGTAATTATTATTTTATCATAAGAAATATATACGTATCTAATATGTACAATAAGCTAAATACTATTTATATTTTTTGCAAAATTTCCAAATGTCCTTTATTTTTTGCTGGAAAATATGGTCACCGTATCCATAACTTACTTAAAGTGAAAAGAAGTCGGCAGGTATATACGAATTACAACAAAATTCCATTGAACCAGATTTATTGGCAGCATCAACAACAGGTATATTCCATGTTAGCAATTGTTTTAGTGCATCATAATTGTATGTGCCATCATATTTGGGTACAGATGGTTGAACATTCATACTAAAAAAATTGCATATTACTTATTCAAATTTGAAAAATATTCCTAAAACTGTTAGTTATTAACGAAACCGTTCTATTTACTCTTCTGTATCTTTGAATTTTTTTTATTAGTACCAGCACTCAGGAGATGATCCGTATCTACGCAATGCATTGTGCCAGGACTTGGAAATCAGGTTGTGGGTAGACGGATAGAGGAATTAGTGCTTGTGGACATTTGATTTGAATTAAGCACATTGAAAGTGGCAGGAAAGACCTCTGCAGAGAGTTTATTCCTCATACGAACTGTTCGGCTAAAAAACGATTTTTCTCCGTAATGCGTAGCGCGATTCTCTGGTCAATCGACCAAAAAGAAATGCACTCTTGATGATAAGCGCGTTGCGCGTGCAAAATTACGGTTTTCAGGAACAAGTTTCCTGATTGCATATGAACACATTTTGTTTTTGTAAAGATAAAACAGTCAAAAATACCCCACATTGCTTCGATGCTCCAGTAAATCAATAGAGCTAGACACCCTATTGTCACTGGTGAGCTTCTTAGCTGTCTCCTGCACGTGGTAGAGTAACTGCAAAATAGACTTTGGAGCATCGGCCCATACATGAGACTTGTATTCCATTCTCGGTCTGATAAAGGTGACATAGGTAGCAAGAAGATTAGATGAAGTGAAGTATTTTTACATCGTTTCAGAAAACCTAGGCACTTGAATGCTTCTTTTGCAACATAAGAAATTTGCTTGTTTCACCGAACATCGCATTGAATTATCGTGCCAAGAACATCGCGAGCTTCTGATTTTTTAATATATATATCACCCATAATTACAGATGAGTTAGCATTTTCAACCGTAGGCCTGTGTGAAAGCACACATCACTGGGTTTTGCGAGCGTAAATGAACCCTGTTTGCAAGGCCCCTGTCAAAGATTACAAAAAGTTCGCGATTAAGGGTATCGTCCATGAGCTTTCGTATGGCCCCAATTTCCTGAAGGCTTGGCCCATTGCGAAATAAAAACAATTGGCATATTTTACTGTAATCTGCAAAAGAATAGATAGGGTTGGAAGTTTGACGTAGAACGTCGTTAAGAAAAATAAGAAATAGGGTAGAAGAAAGGATGGAACCTTGCGGTACCCCTAAATATATCTTGACTTCGTTTGATGAGATATCGTATATAGCAACTTGTACAGTGCGATCCCTGAGAAAGCTGAATATAAGTCGAGAGAAACTATCAGCAAAAGCAATAAGTTTTGATATGAGATCACCACACTTTATCGCCTTGGAAATATCTAAAGCCACCACTTTACTTTTGCGAAACGGTGGATTAATTGACACCATTTTTCCGAAAGGAAGGCCAGTAAGTCACCCTTACACGTCGCCTACAGTAGCCGTACTTATGGTCACTAAGTAAGCTGTTGGACTCCAGATATTTCACATGATGAAAATTAAGCATGCTTTCCATTACTTTGAAAAGTTACATTAGCAACTTTCCAACATGATGGAAACTCATTAGCATGGTACAAAATGCTGAAAAGTTTTGCTAGCGGACGCGTTAACGTCGAAGAGCACTGCTTCAAGCCCAGTGCTGGAATTCAATTCGGACCAGAGGACTTGTTTATATTTAGATCCGATAAAACCTTTTTAACTGCACTTGCTCGAAAGAATAAATCTGGCATATTTACTGATACTCTTTCCAGTGTGAGTAGTGGTTGATTGCTTTCCGGCAAGTAAGAGTTATTTGCAAGAACTTCAGCCAAGAGGTTAGCTTTATCAACCGGGTCGTTATTAATTTTTTTATCCCTTAAAAGAAACAGAATCGAGGAACTAACGAATAACCAAAAGCTTTTGGTACCCCGAGGAGCAGTAAAAACTTTAACATGAAGGCGCTGCTCGTATAAAGTTTTTTCACGCCTAAGTACTTTGTCACACGAAGATCTCACCTTTTTGCATAGCGAATTAGTACCTGCGTTTTTGTTGCACTGCCAGGTACTAAATGTTTCCTCTCCGGATCTGTCTGCATTTTTGCACGTCTAATTAAACCAAGAATTCTTTCTTGGTTTAACATAAATTTGCTTAGATGGCTTGAAGGTTGTTCCAAGCCAAATAATGTTCACAACCATTTCCGCAATGGCATCGGCTCTATTGTCCAGAAAACAAAGTTGTCAGTTAAAATGCCGAAAAAATCGTTAAGATCAGTCCAACCGACCTTTTTGTAGATATATTTTAAACGTTTTGTGGGCATTTTTGAAACGTTGTATTCAGCGATCAAAAAGAAGGTGGAAATGGTGCAGTGATATGAGTTAATAAGAGGCGCAAAAATGCTTACATCGTACTTATGAATGTGTGAGGTACGAAAAAGGTCAAGAGTATTGTGTTGTTGCCCTTTAACGTACGAAATATGTGTTGGCTCATTAATTAACTGCGCGAGCTGGTTGTGCGCGGCGTATAGCTCAACATATTGCCCCTCTAGAGTTGTACGGTTCGAATGGCGATTCCAAGACGAGTTGTGAATATTAAAATCACCAGCAATAACAATTTCACTGTTCAGACAGCTTTCTACATTTCTCAATATGGAATCCGAAGCTAAAATAGAAATAGAAATAGAAGCTAAAAATAGATTTATTTCTTCTCGCGTTTGAGCTTCCGTGTAAAAACCCGCAATGCAAAAAGTGTGAACAGACTTTAGACAGTAAAATTCAGGATCAGTCGTGTCTTATGATTGCTGGCACGACTTCATTTCGAATGTACACTGCAAGATCCTGATGTAGACCAGAAACAGGTTAAAAGGATTACTTAGACAAATAAAATCCTGTGGATCACCATCTTCAGACACCTGGGTCTCAAATAAGGTGAAAATATCAGAACGATTGAGACAACTGTGCGCATACACAGAGAAGAAATGCGCTCTTAACCCACGTGTTGCGGTGCAAATTAAATTATTAAAAACCTCTAAATTGAATGTATATACATCACTCAAAATACCACAGTTACAGCTATGTTCAAATGTCATTTTATTTGTTGTTTTCTTTCTTTATATCTTTATGTATGTCTTTTTCTTATTAAACTCTCGCTGATCAAACACGTTTTATTCTAAATCAGACATTGTTTAGCAAAAGCGTAAATTAAGATCTAAGCACAAGTGTATGTATATTTATATTGTTGCGAAGATGCTTTATTTAGGTCATAAAAAGAAATAAAAATAATTGTCACCGACAAAGTAAAACGAAATGATCTATTGTGTCTGTTTACAAAGCCAGAAGTTTCTACAAAAACTTCTTAATCACAAAACAAAAACACCTACATTGCATAACAACTAATAAAAATACAGCATGTATAATAAATTCAAAATAATAATGGAAGGTTCTAGAATCAAATAACAATCATCATGTGTCTCAAATGATAAATGCGTAGTAAAGAAGTAGTCTACTAACAGATGGAGGAAGTTCTAGCATATTTAAGAATCTTAACATTGGGTATATAAAAGCAACGGTCATACAGGATGATTGACTCTAAATGTAAACTACAACCAGTGAAGATCTTGTAGTAAAACAGACAAAACAGTGGTGAAGTTACTATCGCGTATTTTTTTTGTACTAATCGCGAATAAGTAAATAATCGTCTAATTAAAGTGTAATTTAATATAAGAAGTAATTAAATTGTTTTTATTTATTTTGCGATAAAAGAACTCAATAAAATAAACGTTTATAAATTAAAATAAACGTAACAATGGTGTCAGAAGTGAAATTGCAAATAATAAATAAATCACAATGAAATTGAACGAGCTAAAAGTTGAGCAGCTAAAAATGGAGCTAAGTAAGTTGGATCTACCGACATCGGGCAATAAAGCGGTCTTGCGAAAGAGATTAGTAGATGAATTTAAGCAGCATGGTATTAATATTGGGACATACGAGTTCGGACAAATAGAAGAAAAAGAAGTGATTGAAGTATGTACGCCATTAACAATCAGCATTATGGACTTGAACTCTATGTTTGCAGCTATGATGAAGAAACTAGAAGAAAATAACCAGAAGCAGAGAGACCAGATGATGAAGAAAATAGAAAAAAATAATCAGAAGCAGAGCGACCAGATGATTAAGCAAATAGAAGAAAATAACCAGAAGCAGAGCGAAAATAACCAGAAGCAGGACAACAAAATAAAGAAAATGGAAGAAAGTAACCAGAAGCTTTAAGAATCAATACTAGAACGCTCTACTATAAACGGGGAACGGCTTTTAGCGGAGGTTAACGAGAAATTTCAAGAAATATCAGAAGTCTTCGGCAAAAGAGTGGACGCCGTTGAAATAGAAGTCAGCGAGTTTGATGAAAAATTGTCCGGCGTAGAGAGAAAATTGGACGAAGAATTGCATGAATTAAAAGTGCAAATGGGCGATCTACAAATTCGAGAAGGATCAGTGAGAGCTATGTCTAATCATGCTAGCAAGATAAATAGTCCGAGCTTTGACGGCAGCGCACCTTTAAATGTTTTTAAGTTTCAGTTCGAAACAGTGAATAACAAGAATAGATGGGACAATGATGAAAAAGCTATAGAGCTTATTTTGGCCTTAAAGGGAGCAGCAGCAGAGACACTCGGGAGCTTACCAGCTGGATGTAGAAATAATTATGAGGACATAATGGATGCCTTACAACGTAAGTACGGAGGTGAGCATAAGAGAACTTTATAGAATGGAGTTATGAGGCAGGGTTCAAAAGGCGAACGAGACGCTTCAAGACTTCGCTATGGAAATTGAACGTTTGTTGCAGCTGACTTACCCAGGCGAACATCATCCGTTTCTCGATCAGTTTAAAATTGAAGCATTTGTAAATGGTATACGAGATCCAGATGTTAAATATGCGGTTTGTGCTGTGCAAAAATCAACCTTTGCAGAAACTATCTCGTACGCGCTAGCGCAGAAGACCGCAAAAGTCATCTCGAAGCCACAGGTGTGCAAGGTGCGATGCATTGAGACTGATGATTATAACCACGGCGACAAAAGGAGCGAGATAAAAGATATTGTCAAACAAATAATGGAGGAGGAAAGGGGTTAGTCTCGCGCCAAATGCTTTAACTGCGGGAAAGTTGGCCAATGTACGGCTGCGCACGGCTACTGGGGACTTAGCCACTGTCTATGAAAGAGCCAGGGTAAGACTGACTATAGCAGACATTAGCATTGACCATGTATTTCTTGTCGTTAAAATAGTGGATAAAGTTATCATTTGTGCAGACTTCATGATATCCAACGGTATTAATCTGTACATGGGCAAGCAAATAATGATCTGGCGCAATGTGGAGATACCCCTGAATGTTGGTTTTGAGAGCAGGACCGCAGTAAGGAAGCTATTTGCCATTGAACGCCAGAAATTACCACCTCAGACGGAAACTATAGTATGGACACGTGTGGAGGCAGATTGTGTGGATAACCGGTTGTGGGTGGTAGAACCAAAAGAACTAAAAGACGAAATTTTAACAGCTAAAGCCCGTGTGAAAATCTGCGACGATGGAAGAGTTCCTGTGAGAGAACTTAATCTGTCCAATAGCGAAAAGACCATTAACAGAAATTTTGAGATAGGTCGATGTGAGCCAGCTGAAGCCACAATCAATTGTACGGTGAATACAGTATGCCCCAAACTACCAGCCAGAGAAAGAGATTTACTAGCAGAACAGGTGCAAAAATGGGTGGCAGAACTATTATCTTCTGACAGAAACAAAGCAAAGCAGTTGTTGAGAAAACACGCCTCCGTCTTCGCTCTAAGTAATAAAAGCCAAGGTAGAACGGCAGTTGTGAAACATGAAAATAATACTGGCGAAGCGAGGCCTATAAAACCAGCACCGAGAAGTGTTCCCCTAGCAAAGCGAAACGAGGTCAAGGAACTTGTCAACGAAATGGAACGGAGCGGAGCCATTGAGCCATCCTCGAGTCCGTGGAGTTCGCCAGTAGTTTTAGTAAAGAAGAAAAACGGCAGTACCAGGTTCTGCGTTGACTACAGGAAGCTCAATGACGCCACCAAGAAAGACAGTTATACGTTGCCTAGAATTGACGATACCTTAGACACGTTGGCCGGAAAAAAATGGTTCTCTACCTTAAACTTGCAGAGCGGCTATTGGCAAGTAGAGATAGCCGATAAAGACAAGGAAAAAATTGCCTTTAGCGCGAGTGGTGGTTAATGGCAGTTCAAGGTGATGCCACTTGGGCTCTGCAACGCTCCAGCTACTTTCGAGCGTTTAATGGAAGGTGTGCTTAAGGGTCTCAATTGGAAAACGTGCTTAGTGTATCTGGATGACATAATCGTGATGGGAAAAACTTTTGACGAACACCCCAAAAACCTGGATGAAGTATTTAAGCGTATAACAGCTGCAAGATTAAAATTAAGTGTTAAAAGATGTGCTTTGTCTCAAAAGGAGGTCAAATACCTGGGGCATCGTGTAACAGCTAAGGGCATATCAACTGATGAAGACAAAGTACTGGCAGTAAAGACCTGGCCTAGTCTACAAAATCCTGATTAACTGCGTAGTTTCCTGGGGCTTTGCACATACTACAGGAAATTTGTTACTCAAATGGCTGCTAGCTTGCATGAGTTGACCAGAAAGTCGCAACCATATCACTGGAGTGAAGTAGCGGAAGAATCGTTCCAGAAGATCAAGAAACTTTTGTGTTGTATGGCACCTCACTCACTCCTCGCCTATCCAATAGCTGGACTAAAATTCACATTGGGCACGGATGCAAGCGGCTATGGAATAGGAGGAGTGCTTTCTCAGGTGATTAATGGAACAGAAAAGGTAATTGGCTACTACAGCACGGTACTCTCGAAGCCCGAAAGAAATTACTGCGTTACACGACGGGAGCTTTTGGCAATGCTGGAGTGTGTTAAACATTACTACAAGTACTTATATGGTCAACATTTCATCTTAAGGACGGACCACTCCGCACTACGTTGGTTGATGCAATTTAAGAACCCCGAAGGGCAGCTCGCACGCTGGGTTGAATGTTTGCAAAGCTATGAATTTAGTATTGTACATAGAAAAGGCGGAAAACACAACAACGCTGATGCCCTTTCAAGATGGTCATACAATGTAGAGTGCAAGCACTGCACAAATCTCGAATAAAAGGAGTGCATCATTGACGTGCGGCTTACCCAAATTGGGTCAAGCGAAGACTGGTCGAAGGCACAGAACGAGGACCCAATTTTGGCAAAAATTATATTGGCTAAGCAAAATAACACAATACCGAACCATAACGAAATATCGGCAGAAAGCCGCCTAGCAAAATCGTACTAAGCTGAGTGGAATAGTCTGAAAGTAGTAGGTGGCTGCTTATACCAATCTTAGGAAAGCACAGATGGTAAGGCCACAAGAGACTTAATTGTCGTGCCAACTTCTAAAAGCTAAAAGGAGCGAGGAATCGGAGCAGTTTCATAATGATTTCAGCGAGGGTCATATGGGGATAACAAAAACGCTGAAAAAGATAAAGCAACGGTTTTACTGGGTAGGCTGCCGACAATTCGTAGCCGATTGGATAGCAAATTGCGAACAGTTCATTGCGGCCAAGGGTCCTACAAGAAAGAGTTGTGGCAAGCTTCAGCAATACAAAGCAGGTGCCCCCTTTGAGCGGATAGCTATTGATATAGCAGGTCCATTCCCTGTCAGTAATGTTGAAAACCGATATGTACTAGTGGTTATAGGTTATTTTAGCAAATGGCCTGAAGTGTATACCATTCCAAACCAAGAGTCCAAAATAGTAGTTGACGCTCTTGTTAATAATTGGGTGTGTCGATATGTGTTTTACTAGAACTGCATTCAGACCAGGGGCCAAATTACGGCATTCGATATCGATCGAAATTTCAATAGAATTTAAATAGAAATTTCATTCGATATCGAATGCCGTAATTTGGCCTCAGGCACGAAATTTTGAATCGGGCATATTCAAAAAAATGTGTGACGTATATGGTATCAAAAAGACGAGAACGACACCGCTACATCCACAGTATGATGGCATGGCAGAAAGATTTAATCTTATCCTAGAGGAATATCTCAGAAAAGTGGTTAGTGCACACCAGAGTTGGGATAAGCATATACCAAAGTTCTTACTAGCTTATCGGTCAGCAGTACATGATTCAACCTCACGTAGTTTAGCAAAAATCTTGTTCGGGACAGAACTAAAACTGCCAGCAGATTAAGAATTTGGTATTAAACCGGGACCTGCAAACGAAGACAATGGAAATGTTCCTCAAGCATAAGAAGACCTGCATGAGCTTAATGAATTTGTCCTTAACCGCATTAAAATGTCTAGCGATAAAATGAAAGCCAGATATGATCGAGCAGCAAACACGGAGGGATTTACTGAAGGGCAAATGGTTCTACTATATAACCCACAACGCAAGAAAGGGCTGTTTCCTAAGCTGCAAACCCACTGGGTGGACCATACAAGGTGATCAAGAAATTGAATGATGTGGCTTACCGGATACAGAAATACTATAATCCGAGGTTAAAAATAAAAGTTGTTCACCTGGAACGGCTGGCCAAATATGGCAAAGGTAATGTTGTGCCTATTCGGGAGGAAAAGGCTTAAGGGGGCGGCAGTGTTGTGAAAATGCGTTATTTAGGTCATAAAAAGAAATAAAAATAATTGTCACCGGCAATAAAAATAAACGCAACACACAACTACACACACACTTACATAACGACTAATAAAAAAAGACAGCATGTATAAATAAATGCAAAATAATAATGGAAGGTTCTGGAATTAAATAACAGTCATCATGTGGCTCAAATGATAAATGCATAGTAAAGAAATATTCTACCAACAAATGGAGGAAGTTCTAGTTTATTCAAGAGCCATAACATTTGGTATATAAAAGCAACGGCTATACAGGCTGAATTTATTCTAAGTAAAAACGTCAACCAGTGAATAAAGAACAGAAAAACACAGTGGTAAAATTGCCATAGTGTATTTTTTTTACCAATCGCGAATAAGTTAAAAATCGTCTAATTAAAGTGTAATTTAATTTAAGTAGTAATTAAATTGTGTTGATTTATTTTGCAATAAAAGAACTCAACAAAATAAACGTTCATAAATTTAAATAAACGTAACAATATATTATTAAATTAATTAAATTTGAATTTATGAATCAATAAAAATTTGCGAAGTCTTAAAATTTCTAAAATACTTGTGTAGCCATTAAAGACATACTGCGCAACGCCATTTTGGTTTTGAAGACACGTGAGGATTACTCAACAAAGATGCCTCTGCCGAAAGAAGAAATTAAGAAACGAATTTTAGGTAAACCAACGAATGGTACTTCGTCACACACTACTCCATACACCGATTCTGGTTCATTAGCAACCCCCACAGCTCCCACAGCCGAGACCGATATTGCAAAAACACCAAGCAAGCAGAATGATATATACAGTGAAGACGATGATAGTCGAATTAGTGATGTTAAACCTACACAACCTCTAGCCAAAAGAAAGAAAAAAGTATGAATGTCCCCTTCGTTAGCTGCTCTTCGCACTCGCTCTGGCAGAACACGCCAACCACTGAAACGCGCTCGCCCCGTTGCCAAACCTTAAAAAGAATATCGCTGGGCAAAGATAATCCCAAATTAGATCCTTGTAATTCTATTGCGGCCAGAAATTCGAATACGTCAGCAGCAGCTCAGGACGAAAATATTGTAGCCAACATGTTGGCGCTTTCTCTGCATAGATCTGCGAGCTACAGCAATAGCTACGAACTTTCAACTGTGCAAAATAAGAAAAGCTACACCAAGTGCCCCCCAAAATGGGAGATTTACTCAGTTAACGCCTCTCGACATTCACAAGACCATTTCATTTTACAGGAGTTGAATATTTTGGTCCTCTCTAAATTGTTGTATAAAGGCTAAGAAAAAACGATGGGGTGTGTTATTCGCCTGCATGACACATAGGCACATAGTTTTCGATAATGCAACAACTTTTCATGGAGCTTGCCGTGTTCTTGTTAAAGAAATCGAGAAAATATTGACAAATTAATTTAAAATAAAATTTTCGGAGATTGAATGGACCTTTATATCCCCTTGTTCGCCACATATGGGAGGATTGTGGGAGAAAATGGTGCATTCTACAAAATCAATATTGATGAAAATTTTACCTGAAGGTAGCCTACGCGAGAAAGTCTTGAGAGCGGCTCTGGCTGACGTAGAGAATATTTAAAATTCCAGATGGCTAACATATGTCCCTTTAAAATCGTCTAAGAGCGAAGGACTTATGCCCAATCATTTTTTGATTGGTTCTCCTGGTGGCATACGGAGAGAGTGAGCACTGATGGCAGTCGCCTACCTTTGAGTTATAACTTCAGAATCCAAACATAATAGCAGATAGATTATGGAAACGACAGGTGAAAGAAATTATACCCTCCTTGGCTAGACGTACGAAGTGGTATGGAGACTCCGTAATCCTAATTGAAATAAAGGGCGTGGTCATTATTGTAGACGAAAACACAAAACGAAATACGTGGGTAAAGGGCTTGGTCATTGACGTAAATCGCGGGAAGGGTAATATTGTGCGGAGTGCTGTAGTGAAAACCAAAACCGGCCTTCTAACTCAGCTTGTAGTTCAGTTGGCTAAGCTCGACGTTAAAAGTAAACCCAGTGCTGCCGCACAAAGTTTACGGGTGGACTATATTGCGGTGTAAATTAAATTATTAAAATTTAAAACCTCTAAGTTGAATGTGTATACATCACTCAAAATACCACAGTTATAGCTCTGGTCAAATGTCATTTTATTTCTTATTTTCTTTCTTTATATCTTTATGTTAGTACATACATTTTTCTTATTAAACTCTCGCTTATCAAACACGTTTTATTCTAAATAAGACATTGTTAAGCAAAAGGGTAATTTAAGATCTAAGCACAAGTGTATGATTATTTATATATTATTAAATGTATTAAAATATAATTTATGAATTAATAAAAATTTTGAGAAGTCAATTCTAAGCCTTCCTGTAATAACACCCTTGTAAAAACTGATGTTTTTATGACTAGTTAGTAACCAGTGTTATACCTTCGCCGCCAATTAGCCAAACATCATTAACTACAAAAGTTAGTTAAATAAAATTACTATTAAAAAAAATATATGAAAAAGGAAAGGTTCAATTTGCATTGTAAAGAGCCAAAAATTCCGATCTGGTCATATGCGACCCCTTATGCCATCACTGTAAATTTTATATATTTTTTTATGTCTTCTGTTGAGTTGATGCTACATCTGTTCAGTAACAAAAAATTGTTACTAATTCTTACTAGAACGGTTTCACACACTCAAAAAACTTGCAAGTAGAGAGTGAAAATAGCGTAAAAATGTGAGAGAGAAAAAATTTGTTGCAAGTTTTGGCTAGTAAAATTTTTACTAGCAAGAATTAGCCAAACAGCTGTTTCTTACTTTTGTTTACAAAATAATTGACTTTAAAAATGTCTGATAAAATGAGTTTTTGAAACATTGAATATAAATATAACATTATTTTTAAGTTATACAAATGTATGAACGTATTATTATTATTACTTTTAATATAAATATTTTTACATTTAAATCACAATAAAAATGTTTTTTAGAACTTCGTTCTTGTAACGAAAATGCAATACAATAATGAACTTTTTAAAATAATGCAAATTTAAATAAGTATAAATAGGCTTAATTTAATTTATAGGTTTATTTTTAAGTTTTACCTTCTATTAATGTCAAAATAAAATCTTAAATAAAGATAATAAAATGGTATATTTTTATATATATATGAAATAACTAAATTAAGAAAGTTTGCCAAAATTATGGCAAATAAAAAGTGGTATTTATAATAATAGAATTTTGAAACAAAAGCCTAATAAAAACCGTTTAAAAAATTTAAAAAAAAGTAGAACCAAATGACACATTTAAAGTTGTAAAATAAAATAAACATATTGCAGCTCACTCATGCGCCATCACAAACACGAACTTCACTATTCAATATCTGCTTGTGACAAACTTGGCATGACAGTGAAATAGCAAAACACTCGCTCTCATCAGGCCGTGCTCACAGGCAAATAAAAAATAAAAACAAAAAATAAAACAACAGCATCCGTAACCGTGTGTTTGTATTTATACTCTTAGAAATATTTACTGAATATAATATAAACATTTCTAAATATATAATATTCATTGGTGCGATTGGAATTCATTGGAATAGGAATTATTCAAATGGAAAGCCGTAAGGGTCCGTTCGAAGCTGAAGGCTCAAATGAATGGGCTTCTTAACTGAAGTGGAGGAATTAATTATCGATGCTCCCTGCGTAGACGTCTGGAACTTAATGCCCCTATTACGGTTTACAACTCAAATCTACTTTAGTTGAAAGTTTGTAATTTGGTATTATCAATTACAACTCAACTTTAAGTTGATATTACATTGTGCTTCAACTTTGTTGTGGCATTACAGTTTAAAACTATGTAATAATACAGTTGACAAAAGTTTTAAAAAATTACAACTCGGTACCAGTTGTAACAATTACAACCAAAAAAGTTGAGTTGTCTTTTAGATGACCAAACTGAGTTGAGTTGTAAACCGTAAAAGGGGTATAAATCTTTATTTTTGGTCTAAAATAAGAAGTGGTGTGAAATCAAAGATGAATGTACCACACGTTAATACCCCTAATGTAAGAGAGCAGCGGTTTGCATTTTATAAAAGAGTTAATCAATATTTTAAAAATATTCATAACTACTGGATATTGCAATATGTAGACCTATTGTATATACCACAACATTTTACCAAACTGCTTTGAATTTGGAAAAATGTCTGTTGGTCAATAATTACGAGATTTTTATTTATATATTTTTTTTTATTTTAATTTTTTTGATAATTATGTTGCTATTTAGGATTATTTTTTAATTTATAAAAACTATTTATTTTAAAATTAAATGTTCTAAATTTAAAATTTTCTCAATTTAGATCGAAAATTCTCTATTTTAAATGGAAATTCTTAATTTCATTTGGAATTTTACAATTTTCATTTGGAATTTCCGCAATTAAAAAATAAAATATCAATATGTGTATCATTTAAAAGCTAAATGCTAACTCAAAAAGAGCCGATGGCATTTTTATGTAAAATTTTGTTTAGTACTTAATTTGTTTTTCTTTTTTTTCTAACTCTCTATCACTCTAATATTTGTCTATTTTGATTGTAAACTAGAATATAGCACTTGTTTTTTTATGATTATTTTTGTCAATGCGTTTAGATAAAGCCAATTACATACTTTTAGGCTCATTGGAAATAAAACTGGTGTCTGGCAATATTTAGATCAAAGACAATATACAGTAGTATCTCGATATAACGATCTATATATTGTCGGCCCTTATCGTTAAATCGAAAATATCGTAATATCGAATGAATTTTTTGATTGTTGAAACTGCAGAGTAAGGCTATTTTTTTTGTTTTATTATATGTATGGATTTATTATTATAAATATTTTATAAAAATAAATATAATAGAAAACATTAAAATATGAAATTCAGTAATTTATTAGCAAGCAAATATTTATAAAAACTAAGAAAATCTATTTTATGAAAAAGAAAAGATTCTATGAAGGTTTGAAGAATTGATTAATTGTTGTTTGCTTTTGAGGAACTACTAGGCTAATACGAATGGCTTCTTCTTGAAGTTCTCTCAAAACTATCGATTTCGAAGGATCAATATTATTCTGTTCGCTCCATTTGATGCACATTTCAAAATGTTTTATGACTTATAAATGTTTTATTTTCGATTGTTCTTCTCCCGGAAAGTTGATTTCGACATTTTCGCTCTCTTCCTCTAAATCATTAATTTCTTCAACCCATTGGTTTACATCATCAAAAGAAAGTGTGATCTAAAATAAAAATAATCACAGACATATGTTATTGCACAAATAGAAATATACTCACGTTTGGGAAGATAGTATTAAGCATTTTAACTCCATTTCTTACGCCAATAATACCCACATCTTGACGAAAAAGAGTGGACAATGGAAGATTGTCCTCTTCATCAAATTCTTCATCGTTTTGATTAAAAATTTTATTCCAGCAATTGGCAATTGAAGATTCAGAGAGGGATTTATGTGCCAAAGAGATCAATATTGTGGCTTCATAATAATCAAAATTTTTTTAAAATGTTGAAACATCTAGTGTATCTGATGCTATAAGTATATATAGTAGGCTATTTTTATAATGTAATTTTAGCGTCACATTAGGTGGCATATAAACGGCCAATATTTTTCCATTAGCTGTTTCTTTTACTATTTCTTCGGCGGGAGGATGGCATGGTGCGTTATTTAGTAACAATATAGCCTTTTTTGGTAAATGGTTTTTTTCAAGGTAGGACTCCACCTAATATGCATTGATTTAAATCAAATAAATTAATTAATAATAATCATTGAAAGCCATTGTAGTTACCTGTGGAACAAAGCTGTCAAAAAACCATTTATTAAAAATTGTTGAAGTCATCCACGCATTCTTGGATGAATCATAATCCACTGGTAAAACCTTGTTTCGAAAGCGGCGAGGATTTTGAGCCTTTCCAATAAAAACAGGTCAAATTTTTTTCTTACCGCTAGCGTTACAGCAAACAAGCAACGATATTCTTTCCTTAGAAACCTTTCCGCTGGAGCACTCTTTTCTCCAGCATAAACGCATGTCCGTTCTGGTAGCACTTTCCAAAACAGACACGTCTCATCGGCATTAAAAATTGCATATCTACATAGTCCAGGAGGCAGCAACTTCAACAAATCAAGCGATAATTTTCTAAAAAATATGTCATCAACTGAAGAAGTTATAAAGCCAAAAATAAATTCCAAAGAAACATCAATTATATTGTTTCCTGGCCAAGGATCGCAATATGTTGGGATGGCCAGTAGGCTTATGCGTTTCCTTGTAGCAAGAAAAATATTGGAAATGGCTAATGCTGTTAATTTGCCCTACCGTTTGATAAGGGTCTTAAACTGGTGCATATTGAAGCCAGTGCCGTGCGAATGCGTTGTGATAAAGCATCTGGTATTATAGCCATGGTTTTACATGCTCCGGATATAAAAATTGGTGATGGTATGACAGGGATATAGAGAAACCACATTGTGGTGTAAGCAACTATATGTATCTACATTGTAAAGTTATTGCCGGCAACGTTTGAAGCTATTGAATTGAAAAAAAAAATCAAAGATTTAAAAAATACTACGCATTAAAAGCTTATTTGTGAATCGTGCTTTTCTTCAATCAGTCAATTATTGGAGTTTACATTCCATACCTTTATTATTATAAACAAATATCACTTTAGTTATCTGATTCTTTAAAAAGGTTATGTGACTTGTACATTGCATGGCAAAGTGTTTTTGAACCATGCGTGCAAGAAAACCATCAATTTTGATAATGTTAAATTGGCTACTGAAGTGGGATTGGATAAGGTTTTCACCCATCCGTCACCAAGGCACGTAAGTGTGAAAATATACTAATCAAATACTCTTGATAATCAACTTAGTTTTCTTTCAAAGGTAATATCCAAATTAGCCAAAGTACGCAACGCAATGTGCAAGTTTATTATTATACACTTTTTTCTTCGTGATTGGTACTAACTCCAGGAGTCATTTATTTATTTAATACTGAACCAATTTTAGTTAGATAAGGACGGTGCACTAAAGCTCGACAACATCTACAAACATGTGAAAGAATAAACAAAATGGATTGACAGAGGAGAAAAATTAACCCGAAGGTTTGTCTTTCCTATTTATATGTAGATTCTCATAAAACAAGTTTTTTTAAATAATTATCCACAAAAATAGTAAATAAATACAATAAAGCAATGGATTTAAGAAAAACTCTTGCAATGATTTATATGGAATTGGTATGCATACATATCAATAAGATGCATTAAAGTTAAGAGCACTTTTTATTCTTTTAAATATATTAAAATCAGTTTAAAAAAATTTAATAAATAGTAAAAGTAAATATCATTCGATGCCCTTTCCGATTCCATATCGAGAATCCTAGACAGCTGTCCGAACAGTGAAATTGTTGTTGCTGGTGATTTCAATGTTCACAACTCGTCTTGGATTCGCCATTCGAACCGTACAACCCTAGAGGGCCAATATGTTGAGCTATTCGCCGCGCACAACGACCTCGCGCAATTAATTAACGAGCCAACACATATTTCGTGTGTTGAAGGGCAACAACATAATACTCTCGACCTTTTCCTTACCTCACACCCTGATAAGTATGAGGAAAGTATTCTTGCGCCTCTCGGTAACTCGGATCACTGCAACATTTCCGCCTCCTTTTCGGTCGCTAATCTTCATAACGTTTCAAAAATGGCCACGAAAAGTTTAAAATATATGCACGAAAAGGCTCGTTGGGCTGAGCTCAACGAATTTTTTCGGCATTTTAATTGGAAACTTTGTTTTCTGGACAATAAAGTCGATGCCATGGCAGAAATGGTTGTGAACATTATTTTGCTTGGAATAAAAACTTTCATTCCATCTAAGCAAATCCGTGTTAATCCAAGAAAGAATTCTTGGTTTAATCAGACGTGCAAAAATGCAGTCAGATCCAGAGAGGAAGCATTCAGTATATGGCGGTGTAACAAAAACGCCGTAACTGATTTGCTACGCAAAAAGGCGAGATCTTCGTGTGCCAAAGTACTAAGACGCGAAAAAGCTTTATACGAGCAGCGCCTTCGTGCTAAAGTTCTTACTACTTCTCGGGGTAGCAAGAGCTTTTGGTCGTTCGTTAAAAGAGTGAAGGATAATGCTAGTTCCTCAATTCCGCCTCTTTTAAAGGATGATAAAATAATTAACGACCCGGTTGATAAAGCTAACGTCTTGGCTGAAATTTTTGCAAGTAACTCCTACTTGCCGGAGAGCAATCAACCACTGCCCGCACTGGAAAGAGTATCAGTAACTATGCCAGATATATTCTTTCGAGCACGTGCAGTTAAAAAGGTTTCAGCGGATCTCAACATACACAAGTCCCCTGGTCCGGATGGAATTCCAGCACTGGTCTTGAAGCAGTGCTCTTCGACGTTAGCGCGTCCATTAGCAAAACTTTTCAACATTTTGTACCATGTTGGTGAGTTCCCATCATGTTGGAAAGTTGCTAATGTAACAACAATCCCCAAAAAGGGAGAGGCCAGCCACCCTGAAAATTACCGCCCAATCGCAATTTGCTCTGCGCTTTCCAAAGTAATGGAAAGTATGCTTAATTTTCATCTTGTGAAATATCTGGAGTCCAACAGCTTACTTAGTGACCGGCAGTACGGCTTCCGTAGGGCTCGCTCTACGGGTGACTTATTGGCCTTCCTTTCGGAAAAATGGTGTCAATCCATTCACCATTTCGGCGAAAGTAAGGTGGTGGCTTTAGATATTTCCAAGGCGTTTGATAGAGTGTGGCATGGTGCACTCATATCAAAACTTATTGCTTTTGGTGTCGGTAATAGCTTCACTCGACTTATATCGAGCTTTCTCAGGGATCGCACTATACGAGTTGTTATAGATAGGATCTCATCAAACGAGTTCAAGTTAAATTCAGGGGTACCGCAAGGTTCCGTCCTTTCCCCTACCCTATTTCTTATTTTTCTTAATGACCTTCTACGTCAGACTTCCAACCCTATCTATTCTTTTGCAGATGACAGTAGCATATGCCATTCATTTTCGTTTCGCAGTAGACCAAGCCTTCAGGAAATTGGGGCTGTGAGAAAGCACATGGACGATACCCTTAATCGCGACCTTTTAGTAATTTCCGAATGGGGCCTGGCGAACAGGGTTCAGTTTAACGCTAATAAAACCCAGTGTTGTGTGCTTTCGCACAGGCGTACTGCTGAACATGCTACGTCATCTGTAATTATGGGTGATACATATATTAAGGAATCAGAAGCTCTCGATGTTCTTGACATGAAAATTCAATGCGATGTTCGTTGGAACAAGCACATTTTTCATGTTGCAAAAGAAGCATTCAAGTGCCTAGGTTTTCTAAAACGGTGTAAGAAATACTTCACTCCATCTGATCTCCTTACTATCTATGCCACCTTTATCAGACCGAGAACGGAATACAACTCTCATGTATGGGCCGGTGCTTCAAAGTCTATTTTGGAGTTACTCGACCGCGTACAGGAGAGAGCGAAGAAACTAATCGGTGACAGTAGGGTATCCAGCTCTATTGACTCACTGGAGCATCGACGCAATATGGGGTGTGTTTCACTGTTTTATCGTTACTACAACGGAATGTGCTCTTATGAAATCAGGTAACTTGTTCCTGAAAACCGTAATTTCATACGCGCAACGCGATCTGCATCAAGAGCGCATTCCTTTGTGGTCGATTGGCCAGTGAATCGCACAACGCATTACAGAGAGAATTCGTTTTTTAGCCGAACAGTTCGTATGTGGAATAAACTCCCTGCAGAGGTCTTTCCTGCCAATTTCAATGTGCAAAGATTCAAATCAAATGTTCACAAGCACTACTCCCTCTATCCCCCATCCCTAAAGCTAATTTCCTAGTTCTGGCACAATGCATTGCATAAGTAGGGGTAATCCCCTGAGTGCTGGTCCTAATTAAAAAAAAAAAAAAAAAAAAAAAAAAAAAATCATCTATATTATTTTTATAATCCATGCAGAGCCAATATAATAGCACAGCCTTAACCCATAATTTGCAAGTATTCCGAACCACTATAATGCAAGCAAACCGAGCATTCCTTTAAAATAATTTTGTTAATAAAACAGACACGTCTCATCGGCATTAAAAATTGCATATCTACATAGTCCAGGAGGCAGCAACTTCAACAAATCAAGCGATAATTTTCTAAAAAATATGTCATCAACTGAAGAAGTTATAAAGCCAAAAATAAATTCCAAAGAAACATCAATTATATTGTTTCCTGGCCAAGGATCGCAATATGTTGGGATGGCCAGTAGGCTTATGCGTTTCCTTGTAGCAAGAAAAATATTGGAAATGGCTAATGCTGTTAATTTGCCCTACCGTTTGATAAGGGTCTTAAACTGGTGCATATTGAAGCCAGTGCCGTGCGAATGCGTTGTGATAAAGCATCTGGTATTATAGCCATGGTTTTACATGCTCCGGATATAAAAATTGGTTATGGTATGACAGGGATATAGAGAAACCACATTGTGGTGTAAGCAACTATATGTATCTACATTGTAAAGTTATTGCCGGCAACGTTTGAAGCTATTGAATTGAAAAAAAAAATCAAAGATTTAAAAAATACTACGCATTAAAAGCTTATTTGTGAATCGTGCTTTTCATCAATCAGTCAATTATTGGAGTTTACATTCCATACCTTTATTATTATAAACAAATATCACTTTAGTTATCTGATTCTTTAAAAAGGTTATGTGACTTGTACATTGTATGGCAAAGTGTTTTTGAACCATGCGTGCAAGAAAACCATCAATTTTGATAATGTTAAATTGGCTACTGAAGTGGGATTGGATAAGGTTTTCACCCATCCGTCACCAAGGCACGTAAGTGTGAAAATATACTAATCAAATACTCTTGATAATCAACTTAGTTTTCTTTCAAAGGTAATATCCAAATTAGCCAAAGTACGCAACGCAATGTGCAAGTTTATTATTATACACTTTTTTCTTTGTGATTGGTACTAACTCCAGGAGTCATTTATTTATTTAATACTGAACCAATTTTAGTTAGATAAGGACGGTGCACTAAAGCTCGACAATATCTACAAACATGTGAAAGAATAAACAAAATGGATTGACAGAGGAGAAAAATTAACCCGAAGGTTTGTCTTTCCTATTTATATGTAGATTCTCATAAAACAAGTTTTTTTAAATAATTATCCACAAAAATAGTAAATAAATACAATAAAGCAATGGATTTAAGAAAAACTCTTGCAATGATTTATATGGAATTGGTATGCATACATATCAATAAGATGCATTAAAGTTAAGAGCACTTTTTATTCTTTTAAATATATTAAAATCAGTTTAAAAAAATTTAATAAATAGTAAAAGTAAATATCATTCGATGCCCTTTCCGATTCCATATCGAGAATCCTAGACAGCTGTCCGAACAGTGAAATTGTTGTTGCTGGTGATTTCAATGTTCACAACTCGTCTTGGATTCGCCATTCGAACCGTACAACCCTAGAGGGCCAATATGTTGAGCTATTCGCCGCGCACAACCACCTCGCGCAATTAATTAACGAGCCAACACATATTTCGTGTGTTGAAGGGCAACAACATAATACTCTCGACCTTTTCCTTACCTCACACCCTGATAAGTATGAGGAAAGTATTCTTGCGCCTCTCGGTAACTCGGATCACTGCACCATTTCCGCCTCCTTTTCGGTCGCTAATCTTCATAACGTTTCAAAAATGGCCACGAAAAGTTTAAAATATATGTACGAAAAGGCTCGTTGGGCTGAGCTCAACGAATTTTTTCGGCATTTTAATTGGAAACTTTGTTTCTGGACAATAAAGTCGATGCCATGGCAGAAATGGTTGTGAACATTATTTTGCTTGGAATAAAAACTTTCATTCCATCTAAGCAAATCCGTGTTAATCCAAGAAAGAATTCTTGGTTTAATCAGACGTGCAAAAATGCAGTCAGATCCAGAGAGGAAGCATTCAGTATATGGCGGTGTAACAAAAACGCCGTAACTGATTTGCTACGCAAAAAGGCGAGATCTTCGTGTGCCAAAGTACTAAGACGCGAAAAAGCTTTATACGAGCAGCGCCTTCGTGCTAAAGTTCTTACTACTTCTCGGGGTAGCAAGAGCTTTTGGTCGTTCGTTAAAAGAGTGAAGGATAATGCTAGTTCCTCAATTCCGCCTCTTTTAAAGGATGATGAAATAATTAACGACCCGGTTGATAAAGCTAACGTCTTGGCTGAAATTTTTGCAAGTAACTCCTACTTGCCGGAGAGCAATCAACCACTGCCCGCACTGGAAAGAGTATCAGTAACTATGCCAGATATATTCTTTCGAGCACGTGCAGTTAAAAAGGTTTCAGCGGATCTCAACATACACAAGTCCCCTGGTCCGGATGGAATTCCAGCACTGGTCTTGAAGCAGTGCTCTTCGACGTTAGCGCGTCCATTAGCAAAACTTTTCAACATTTTGTACCATGTTGGTGAGTTCCCATCATGTTGGAAAGTTGCTAATGTAACAACAATCCCCAAAAAGGGAGAGGCCAGCCACCCTGAAAATTACCGCCCAATCGCAATTTGCTCTGCGCTTTCCAAAGTAATGGAAAGTATGCTTAATTTTCATCTTGTGAAATATCTGGAGTCCAACAGCTTACTTAGTGACCGGCAGTACGGCTTCCGTAGGGCTCGCTCTACGGGTGACTTATTGGCCTTCCTTTCGGAAAAATGGTGTCAATCCATTCACCATTTCGGCGAAAGTAAGGTGGTGGCTTTAGATATTTCCAAGGCGTTTGATAGAGTGTGGCATGGTGCACTCATATCAAAACTTATTGCTTTTGGTGTCGGTAATAGCTTCACTCGACTTATATCGAGCTTTCTCAGGGATCGCACTATACGAGTTGTTATAGATAGGATCTCATCAAACGAGTTCAAGTTAAATTCAGGGGTACCGCAAGGTTCCGTCCTTTCCCCTACCCTATTTCTTATTTTTCTTAATGACCTTCTACGTCAGACTTCCAACCCTATCTATTCTTTTGCAGATGACAGTAGCATATGCCATTCATTTTCGTTTCGCAGTAGACCAAGCCTTCAGGAAATTGGGGATGTGAGAAAGCACATGGACGATACCCTTAATCGCGACCTTTTAGTAATTTCCGAATGGGGCCTGGCGAACAGGGTTCAGTTTAACGCTAATAAAACCCAGTGCTGTGTGCTTTCGCACAGGCGTGCTACGTCATCTGTAATTATGGGTGATACATATATTAAGGAATCAGAAGCTCTCGATGTTCTTGACATGAAAATTCAATGCGATGTTCGTTGGAACAAGCACATTTTTCATGTTGCAAAAGAAGCATTCAAGTGCCTAGGTTTTCTAAAACGGTGTAAGAAATACTTCACTCCATCTGATCTCCTTACTATCTATGCCACCTTTATCAGACCGAGAATGGAATACAACTCTCATGTATGGGCCGGTGCTTCAAAGTCTATTTTGGAGTTACTCGACCGCGTACAGGAGAGAGCGAAGAAACTAATCGGTGACAGTAGGGTATCCAGCTCTATTGACTCACTGGAGCATCGACGCAATATGGGGTGTGTTTCACTGTTTTATCGTTACTACAACGGAATGTGCTCTTATGAAATCAGGGAACTTGTTCCTGAAAACCGTAATTTCATACGCGCAACGCGATCTGCACCAAGAGCGCATTCCTTTGTGGTCGATTGGCCAGTGAATCGCACAACGCATTACAGAGAGAATTCGTTTTTTAGCCGAACAGTTCGTATGTGGAATAAACTCCCTGCAGAGGTCTTTCCTGCCACTTTCAATGTGCAAAGATTCAAATCAAATGTTCACAAGCACTACTCCCTCTATCCCCCATCCCTAAACCTAATTTCCTAGTTCTGGCACAATGCATTGCATAAGTAGGGGTCATCCCCTGAGTGCTGGTCCTAATTAAAAAAAAAAAAAAAAAAAAAAAAATCATCTATATTATTTTTATAACCCATGCAGAGCCAATATAATAGCACAGCCTTAACCCATAATTTGCAAGTATTCCGAACCACTATAATGCAAGCAAAACGAGCATTCCTTTAAAATAATTTTGTTAATAAAAACTAAATATTTTTATTTAACCTTAGTCACTCCGAGTTTGTCACATATACGAGCCTTCTGCATGTCTATTGAAAAGTGACATCTTATTATATACTGATTGAATTGATCCAGCGTTTGGCAAATACTTTAAGCCTCATAACCAGTGTCACGCACATAGTCTTCCAATTTGGTGTAATTACCGGATCGACACACTTATATTCCTTTAAAAAAGACTCTAGTATAATTTCAGGTATTAAAATCAATCTGGGCTTTGAATTTTGTACTGAGACCCCTTTAGACGATAGCAAGAATACAACTATAAACATTTATGCTTTTTCGTCAACATTAACGCCTTCTAATTGGAAAATATGCCTCAAACGTTATATAATTTGCATTTTCCCAAAGGTTTAAAGCTAAACTTGGTACATCTGGACGTAATGGGCTCAATAATGCGAGAAACATAATTGTGTTCGAAACAAAATCTTGTACTACTTTTTTCATCCTTCTTCTGAAAGCCGCTGCATGGTCTTATAATCGGCAAGCATTTAATTCTAGATTTCTTTCCCGATACAAGTCACCAAAAATTTGTCTAGCTGCTGCAAGAATGGTAGTTGGTCCCCTGTGCCTGGGGGTTGATAAAGCAACATATTAGGCAAATCTGCACCTTCTACACATTTAGGCAAGACAGCGACAACTTTACCTTATTGTACCACGACTGGAATTTTTTGCTTGAATTATTTCTTGTCGCAAGTTTTGTAAATAATGTTTGTGAATGTAGTTTCGCCATAATTTACCTAGTATTAAAACTTACTTTACCTAGTATTATAACTACTACGGTGTAAGAAAAAGGATAAATTAAAAACGCGGAACTGGTAGTGCTGGCATAAAATTATTTAAGTCTTTAGTGCGAAATTGTTGCAAAATTTTTAATAGTTAAATAAGAGCGGTATCTACCTTAAGAGCGTATTAAATAATTTTTTGCAAGAAATCCATGAACAACATGAGTATCTACTTACTGTAAAAACCTCAAGGCGTTCCGATAACTCTTTTATCTCTAAAACTACATTTAAGACCATTTTCGTGATTTTGTAGTGACTGCCTTTGCCTTTCACTAGAATTATTCATATCGACACAGACAACAATTGATCGATTATTAAAAAAGCTTTTTACTATTTTTTGTAAATAAACAGGAAAACTAAAACTATTAACTTTGTACAACAAACCATCATGCCAGATAGAATTAAATGCCTTTTCAACATCAAGGAATATAACTCCAGTACTTTTAGTTGACTTTTATTATGTCATAAAAACTAATTAAGCGATTTTAGAAGCGGTCATAATTCGTAAATTTTTAATAGATTGTAAAAGACAAATTTTAAGCAAAAAGCTTAAAGCTTGCAGAATCAGATAATCCGGTTGCCTATTTCACTATTTATGAAATGAAGGAGCTACACCTAAACCATTTAGTCATTGATTGTTATGGTTTTTTAGTTATAAAATTCAAACTAAAAGTCGTGCATTATAGTGACCAACGCCAATCGATAGAAGCTAAACATACGAATCAATCGTGGTACAACTTGTTTCTTGAAAAAAGTAATAAGGCAGCAAACTTTTCACGTGCAAAAAAAGTTCATATATGTATATAAGTTCAGTTTTTCTCCTATATCTCGAGAACTATTGCGTGTGCACATATATCGCTATTTACATATACGGTCGATAGAGAACTTAAATACCAATCCATAGTGATATAGCTTGTTTTTTAACTTTTCAAATGTTAAATAATCGCTTAAAGATATAAGTTTAGTTTTTCGGTTATATCTCGAAAACTATTCCGCATTTACAGCTATATACGATCGATAGGGGACTAAAATACGAATCGATCGCGGTATAGCTAATTTCTTGAAAGACTGTACGAAAAAAGTTATTAAGTGGCAAACTTTTTAAATGAAAAAACAATCGCTCAAATATATAAATTTAGTTTTTCGGTTATGTCTCGAAAACTATTCCACATATACCGCTATATACGACCGATAGAGGACTAAAATAAAAATCGATAGTGGTATGACTCGTTACTTAAAAGACTGCACGAAAAAAATTATTAAGCGTCAAACTTTTTAAATGTAAAAATATTGCTACATTTTTTTGGGATACGTTTTATTAAAATATTCAATTTAACAATATGGTTGCCACAGCGCCCATAGGGGACAGTTGGCAATAGCATTGCATACAATGACTTATGAATTACTTAAGAAATGTTATGATAGAGAGAAGTATCCAAGAAAAAAGAAATTTTAAAAAAGGTATAAGTAATTATTTGTATACAGAATCAGAATTAATTATAGAATTAATATTATATTATAGAATTAGAAGTAACACATTTTAATTATTTAATTACATAGAAGCATTTCAATATCTTGAAGTAAAAAATGTTTCAAGGCAACTTTAAACAATGAGGTTTGATGTATATTTTTCAAATTAGATGGAAGCTAATTGTATTCAGAACAACCAACATGTTCGAACTTTTGTTTAGTTTTTTCTAGTAGATACCTTTTCACTACAAGATTGGAGCTGGATCGAGTGTTAAGGTTAGCTTGATTTGTTCTAAATTCTATAGCATAATATTCCATTTTATGTACTGCTTTAAACATAAGTATACATAAATAATTGCATTTTGTACAGGCCATAAGTTGATAAAACAGTTTTTGTAATTTCTTTATAAAGAAATAACGATTAATATAAATGCGGTAGATTGAACACAGCTTTTAATGCTGGGTTTTTGCTTTGGAATGTTTTGAACTCCCATATCTTCTTATATGCATAAATAATAAGTAAGTCAAATTGCCACGGATTATTGCGTTATACAGTGCGTTCATAAATAATAGCACATTTGCTAATCTGCAAATTAATAATTCATACCATTTTAACAGGGCATGCTATAATTTTCATCTCTTTGTGTAAACTTTATTAATATGTTCTCTTTTCAAAATTGAGCTCATTTTACACAAAACTCTAAGGAATTACAAATATCGTTATCAAAATTGCTTACATTTATATATTTAGCATATTTAAGCGTTCAAATTGTATAGCACAAATGCAAAAAATTCTTTGTATAAAAAAACTACCGTTTTAAAACAACATATTGCATTCAGTTTTATTAAAAATATTAGTTATAAGCAAAATGCCACTCGGAAAAGTACTTAGCGAATTTGAAAAAGGTCAAATTTTAACATTGACAGAAATTGGTTCGTCGAAAGCTGAAATTGCAATTCAAATCTGCAGAAGTCGAAAGGTTGTTTATAATTATTTGGCAAATATTGAAAATTATGGCAAAAATAAAAGCAGTGGTAGAAAAAAAAGTTGAATGAACGCGAGCGCAGTCTTATTCTAAGGACAGCAAGCAACAGTACCAAAAGCTGTAACCAACTTGCTGCATGCGTTTCCAACAAAGTGTGCAAAACGACCATTTGGAATGTTCTAAACTCATCCAAACATATTCAAAGACAGAGAATGAAAAAAGCTCCTCGCCTTTTGAAACGTCATATCAATGCACGTTTGGAGTTTTGCAAAAATAATATGAATACAAATTGGTCAAATGTAAGTTATTTAACACCTTTGAGTTATAAAATGGTTAACTTATTTATTTCTTTTTAAAAATAATTTTTTCAGATGAAAAAAAATTTAATTTAGATGGCTCTGACGGCAATAATAGTTACTGGCGTGACTTACGAAAAGAACCCCAATGTTTCTCATGAAGAAACTTTGGCGGTGGTTCTGTTATGATTTGGGGTGCATTTACTGAAGAATGCTGTTTGGAGTTGCAAATCGTACCAACCAAAATGAATAGTGAAAAATATTGTGAATTGCTTAAGTGCAGTTTATTGCCATTTTTACATAATAATATAAATAAGAAATATATTTTCCAGCAAGACAATGCAGCCTGCCATGCCAGCAAATTTACAAAAGAATGGTTAAGCTCAAATAATGTCGATGTTTTGGAATGGCCTTTTTGCTCTCCAGATATGAACCCTATAGAAAACATATGGGGAATTCTCGTCAGGAGAATTTATGCTGGCAGTCGTCAATTCATGAGTGTTAATGAGCTCAAAAATTCAATTTTCAAGGAATGGGAGGCACAGGATCAGGCTCTTCTGAAAAAATTAACAAGTTCTATGAAAAATAGAATATTTAATTGCATTAAATCGAAAGGTGGTCTATTTAATTATTAAAAAGTTTTCTTTTATTGTTTTTGTTAAATAAATTAATGAAGTTGTTGTTTAGTCTTTGTCATACAAAGATTTTTGCATTTGTGCTATACAATTTGAACGCTTACATACGCTAAATATATAAATGTAAGCAATTTTGATAACGGTATTTGTAATTCCTGAGAGTTTTGTGTAAAATGAGCTCAATTTTGAAAAGAGAACATATTAATAAAGTTTACACAAAGAGATGAAAATTATAGCATGCCCTGTTAAAATGTTATGAATTATTAATTTACAGATTAGCAAATGTGCTATTATTTATGAACGTACTGTATTATAAGAGCTAAGTCCTTTTATCAAAAAAGTTTTCGAATTTGTGTAGAATTCCAATTGCTAGAGCTATTTTGCTTTTTGGATGTGCTCATTCCAGGATAAATTACTTTAGAAGAATCGCATTCTTGAATTTCTACATCACCAACAGAAACATTGAAGGCCGAAGTATTACTTGGTGTGTAAGGTCCAAGTCTTATCAATTAAATTTTATCTTTAATCGAAGACAACCAGTTGAGACGTACATATTCTAGCAGCACAGTGGCATCTTGTTCAATTTGCGATTTATATATTAGGTCATGATTGCATGGATAAAAAAGGCTTATTTCATCCGCATACATTACTAGCTTTTCATATAATTTAAGGTTTGACATGTCATTTAAAAATATTTTAAATAACAAGGGACCTAGAACACTTTTCTGAGGCACGCCGTGCTTAACAGTTTCCACAATACCTTTCTGATTATTTATTTTTACATATTGTAATCTATTGGACAGGTTACTCTTACTTAAATTTAATGCACTTTGTTGTAAACCATAATAAACTAGTTTTTTAAGTAAAAATCCTGATCAACAAGCCTCTTAAAAGTAAAAAAAAAAAAAAAATAGCACCCACACCACCACAAAAGTTATCTAATCTTTCACAAATATAATTAACAACGTTAGCAACTGCTTTCTGCTGCCTTATTTAAAAAAAAAGAGTCAGAACAATCTACATATATTTGAATCACCATTTATAATTGCAGGTGAGCGAGAGTTGACACTCAAAATGTTTTTAATAAAATTAGAAAATGTAAAACTAGAAAATGTATTGTATTATGAGAGAAACCTGAACTGCTTATATGTTGGGCAAAGTGTTAATGCCTTGAACTTCAAGAATTTTTTGACGGAACAAGTGCTTCGTGCATACAGAAATAATATTGAAAAAAAGTGCGTTTAAGCTCATCATACTTATGTATTTCAAATGATTCTATATTTGTAAAATGTTTGTTTTTCGAGTTTATAAAAAAAGAAAGTGTTTACATATTTTATTTGATAGAAATTGAGGGTTTTCATCTCCCATGAGAATCAAAAGTCTGTTCAAACTCTGATCTCGTCCTTCGCGCGTTATGAGTTGTTGCTTCCATAAGTAAAGCGTCGACATTTTCTGCGTGTCTGATGAGTAAAGTTTTCCCAAGTTCAGTTTTTTTTTGCATAATTTCTACTTTCTGATGTATGGACAAAATGATAGCCGGCAGATTTTAAAGTCTTCGTATAATTAAAAGTTCAAGCGATTATCTTCCCAAGAAGTCGTTAACAAATATAGATTTTGTTTTTTCATTTTCTCTAAATTTTGACTTGTCAGCCACAATTTTATCTTCTACCATTTTTGAGTTAAATTTTACAACGATAGTTTGCTTAGTATTAGACAGATTTCTCTTTTTTAAAAGTATGCTTTTTTATATTGGTTTCCACCAATATCTTTTGACCGCCTCAGTTGCACAACAACAAGAACATGTTATCCACTAATTAAACAATCATTTTTTACACGCTGATCGCTTCACATTTTGACTGTGTTCTATAAAGTGTCAATTTCGTTTTTTAATTTTAGGTTTTCTTTCTCAATAACTTCAAGTATTTTAGTATTATCACTTATGCTTTTTAAGACTTAATCAAATTTTGATTACATAAAATTCATAGTGTTTTGCATTTCAGTCAGCTGATTTTTAGAAGCTGTGCTTTAAAAACTTGTAGATCTATTATATTATTATTATATTATCTATTATCTATCTATGTTTATCTGTAACATTTTAAAAATTTTTAAATTAAATTAAAATTTATTAAAAGTCATCTTTAAATATATGTAAGGTTCAATAGTATGAGAATTTTTTTAAAAGTACTACAATATTTACTAATTGTATAATTAAATATAAAAAAAAAACTTAAAAAAAGGGTTTAGGAAAATTTTTATTCAAAAAACCTTATTTAAACCTAAAAGTTATAATGAAATTTGTTTAACCAATCACTAACTTAGTTTCTTTCTTTTCAAAAGAATCTTAATTATTGCTTAGTAAATTTCTTAGTTCATAATTAGGCGATCTGCATTTTTCATTAAATGACAGCGTCCATCCGTTACAAATGAACTAATCATTTTATGTTCAAAACTTCAATGTAATAAGTCTGTGGGGAATCTACGGGGCAGGTTGTGTATTATTTTCAAAACTATGTAAGTTTTTGTAGTTTTGCTATACAAGACTTGGCAGCTGTAAGTCAAGATTGGGCAGATACACATTTTGTATAAAGTAAAGGATATAGTGCGCAACCACAATTAATTGACATGTCACATATAAAAGCACTGTCTTCAGCATAAAAAACTGCTTCTTGATTTCTGCGAATTTTTATATCCAAAGTATATAATGAATATAGTGTGGGAGAAAGAACGGATCCTTAAGTTAAACCTGCTGGTATTTGCCTTTCACTAGAATAATTCTTATCGACGCAGACTACAAATGATCTATTAATGAAAAAGCTTTTTACAATTTTTGGTTATAAATGGGAAAATTAAAACTATGTAGTTTGAAAAACATGCCAGATAGAATCAAATGCCTTTTCGATATCAAGGAATATAACTCCAATACTTTTGCGTTGACTTTTATTATTTTCAATAAAATTAACTAGCCTTTTCAATTGATGAATGGTAGAGCGTTCCTTACGGAATCCAAACTGTTGGTCAATAATAATGCTGTTTACATTTGAAAAATCTACTAATCTTTTGAAGATGATTTTTTCAAACACTTTGTCCAAAAGGCTTAGGTTGCTGATTGGCCTGTAACTGGTTGGCATTTTAGGATCTTTTCCAGATTTTTGAACTGGAATTACTTTAGCTTTTTTGAATCTTTGGGGAAAATAGCCAATACTTATGCAAGCATTAAATATCTTACTTATTCTTTTAAGAAATAATCAGGCATATTTTTAAGAACAATGGCAATAATTCCATCTAAGCCTGGGACTTTATTATCTTTTAATGAAAACTTGACTTTAATGGCATTAGTTAATACTATATTACTATCACTGGGCATGGACTCATTGTTAAGCCAATCCACGTAATCTGCAATGCAAGTATCCATGTTTGATGGGTTATTTATTGTTATAGCGTGAGATCTAGCAAATGCATTAGCAATTGCTTTAGCTTTATCTACACCCATATTTAAAATGTTACCGTTTACATGCAGATCAGAAAGTGGTAAATGCTTGCCTTTAAATGCTTTGGTAAGCTTCCAAAACTTTTTAGACCCTGTTTATGTGGAATTTTATTAGTCTGTTCAGCTACTTTAAAATACTAATTAATTGGGTACTGTTTTCCACATCTCTGCAATTTGCGCCTGAATTTATTTCTTTGCAGTATTTACAAGTAAGTAGTATTCGAGATTTCTCTTTGCCATGGATTTTTTTCACCAACTGGAATCAGATCAATTACCTGTTTGGCACCCAGTCTCTAATGACTGGCCAATCTGCTTGGTTATACAAAGGAAAAGAAATTGTATTTAATTGAAAATGTCCATTAATAAAACATGAAATCGGAATATGATCTTAATTTAAAATATTTGAATGGGATTCTAATGCCGAAAAAGGTATACAGGAATGCGATAACAAAATGTCTACTGTAGAAGGATGAACATGACCAAAGCTGGTGAATGAGTGTAGGTAACACGCCGTCTTGACGAGACTTTGATTTGTTCAACAATTGATTAATTTCATTTGCGCACATTAAAATGGCTTGTGTAGACCATCGTTGTCGATGTCATGTTCTTGTTCAAGCAGCGTTGTCGGAACATTTGTTCGAACAACGATGTCTGCTATCAAACGTCAGTTTCATTTTAAAAATTTTTAAAAATATTAAATTGAGGCAATATATAAGCCAAAAAGACTGTAAATGTTTCTCTTCATATGTAATTTTATATTATTTAATAAAAATAATAATAAATAAATAAAAATATATTAAGAACTGTTAACAAACAATATATGAACATCGCCACGTTTTCTTCATATAGAAAGATATGAACAAATTTTTTTCCCTCTTTTGCCGACGTTTTGTTAATGTGCGAACAAATGAATGGCTCGTTAAGACATAGTGTTATATATAAAATAATTAAATATAAGACAATGTTCAAAAAGTACTTCACCAGCAGAGTTGTTTAAAAGACAGTTCCAATGGGTGTGATGGAAGTTTAAGTCGCCAAATATAAAAAGCTGGCGTATTTCTAGATACTCCTTGCGACAACGGAACTTTGGGTCATCACCTTGTAGTTAACATTTCTCAGATTCTTTTTAGTGCAGTTATATCATTTGTACACAACAATTCCATCATGAGTGCTTTTGTTTAATGTGCAAACAGAGAAATCGTGATTACCTGCACACGCTGAGCGTACGTTGGCTCGGTTACAGTTACACCGTGACCATACATTTATTTCTACGGAACGGTCTTTTCCAATAAACAGAAATATTACAAAAATGTATAATTTTCATTATTTCTTGTTTTGAAACATGTTGTTAGTCGAACTCGATTAAATATAAGGCGTCATCCTCATTAGATCGTGTTGTTGTAATTTCATTTATACTTACCGGCTTTATATTGTGCTTCTTAACAAATTCATCCTCTATTATTTCTGTTGACAATCGAGGTAGACCAAATAAAACCATCCGGGAAATTTTATCGTCTTTCACTTCGTGCGTGTAGAAGCAGAACTTTCTATCTTTAAGAATATTAATAATTTCTTCGTAGCGAGACAACAAGTTGAATATTAATCTTGTTCTAACGGACATTCTTTTGAACGTATATTGCTCACGTATTAAACAAAATACAGTTGAAAAACTATGTTAATAATTCACGATTATCGGTGAAACTTTTTCCTTCACTGAAATTTCTTCTTCTTCGTCAGATAACAAATGAAATCTGTTGTTGCTCGTAGTAGGCTCATCGGTCACTTTATAAAACTTGTATTTGGGGCTATTGCCCCAGTAATTTTTCCTTTTCTGACTAATCATAGCCGAAAGAAAGTTAAAAATAAAAACAAAATTTTTTAGGTTGTTTATCAAAATTTATATTAAATTTTTGGCACTTATAAAAATTCACACGTTGTTTTCAAATTGAAAAAAATGTTGCCAATGATTAACACAACATGTATTAATGAGAACCACGGAACAAATACGCTCGCGGATAGGACAAATGACAGAACACTACAGGTGGTATTATGGTTTGCGTTTTTAGTTTTTTTTTTAATATAACGCTAGAATCAAATTAAAACTAATATATTTATTAAATAATTTAATAATAAATTGATTATAAGAAAGTAATAGAGCAGAGCAATAGTTACTGTTTCCATCAGTTCTAACCATTTAAAAGAAAATTAGAATAAATAATGAAGATTTGAATATATTTTATATATTAGCAAGTGATTTCCTTGTTGTAAAATCATTATGTTTTTAAAATATAAATAAAAACCGATTCATCAGAACGGAATTTGAAAAAGTCACGTTAAAAATCAAATAGCATTATGTTTAAATAAATGCCATTGATTGCATTATTAAGCTCGATGAAATAAGAATTGAATGAAAACTGTAACAAAAATAACTTTAAAAACCATTACCTAATTGCTGATTTAGTAATACCTTATTTTTATAATTAATATAAGAAAAAAAGTTCCAAATATACATATAAAGCACAAAGCAGAAAGTTTGTCCAAAATAATGCCATCCAAATTTATTGAGACATCTATTGCACTGTTTTCATCACTACAAGAATTCTATTTTGTAAAGAAACGGATTGTTTTATCGAAAATAACTTAAATTTTTTACACATAACTTAGGCCGTTAAATATAAAATTTTTTCCTGAATATCCTCAATAAGTTTTTAGGAATTTGCCGCCGAGGTGTTCCTTTTTTCAAGTTTTTCGAAACAACGTATCACCTAAAATATTAAAGACAATTCACTTACTAAAATTTAATTGCCTTACGTCGCAGTTACTCACATTGCTTAAGATAAATTTCCTATTTCTATGATTGTCACGAATTTTAAAAAATACTGGCTTATTTTCATTATATTTTTCCATTGTATATTCGTATAATTTCCTATCCATTTTGTGGTGTCTCACATTTTACTTAAGAAAAAAATAAAAATTTAAATAAAACGAATTTATAAAAGACTAGTGTGAATTGTAATAGAATTGCTTATAAGAATAAATTTGGAAAGAAATGTGTAATGACTTTTCTACGTGAGATGTTTATTAGTTATAATCTTTTTAGTATCACATTGCCGACCGCACAAATTGCACCTTAATGTATGCTGCCCAGCAGGCATTTTTTACCCCACGTCTCCACTAGCCATCAAATTGAACAAGACATGCACATAACGCCGGCGCAGCAACGGTATTAATTTGTTCATGTTCTTTTATGTGGCGAAAACGTGTCTATGTTCGTGTTCTGCTTGAGCATAATTTTCTGTTTGTCGTCAGGGTTGTTTCAATGTTTTTAATAAGAAAGAGCGTGTTCTCATTGTTGATCAAAAGATCTCGTTAATTCGAAATAGAGAAATCATACCAAAAGTCGTACTTAATGGCGAACATCATTGCTCAGACAAATATTCGGACAACGATGGTTTCACATGGACGAAACATGAACATTAGCCGAATTGATGTGCGACATGATGTACATACCAAGTTGATGGCTCGTGGAGACGTAGGGTTACGTTCGATAACTAGTGAAGTTTTGAAATATATGTAGACAACAATTGCTGTATTTATAAATATTGAAAGAAATAAAATAGTAAAATAGTGTTAATAGAATTAATTAATATTTATTTATTTTAATTCAAGTTACAAAATCAAGTTTGTAAAACTTGAAATTTTTTCAGAGTATGATATCTTTGAAAACATTTAAGTTTATATGGCGGTACTCCACAGCTTTTGCAAATATATCGAATATATCTTGTTTTTTATAAGCAGAACAGACTTCATATTGTCTGCACTGACATTTAAAAAAAATGGAGACATTTCCCCGAGCGGTCAGCAATGTAGTATATATTGTAGCAACTAATACTTGTTGTGAGAATTCTTGTAGTTATAAATTTTATGTTTTATGATTTATATGTTTTTTTAAAAATTTTATTATTCAATAAAAACCTCTGTACAATATACATCTAAATTCAACTAGGTTTTATACCAATTCATTTAATAATTCTAGAAAAAAAATTTTTTTTTGACTTTGATAAATAACCAATTTAGATAAATAACGACACAGCAACAACTTTTTTAGGATTTGTTATAAATTATATTTAATTTTGTTTGTCTGAAATAAAAAATTTTAAGCCTGAAATTATTTCGCTGTACTTTGAATTGAACTAGGGACTGTACTTACCAATATGTATATAACTATTTCGATTGCACATATACCTCAAAAGAGGACTTAAATACAACTCGATCGTAGTATAGCTCGTTTCTTGAAAGAGCATGAAAAAAGTTATTAAGCAGCAAAATTTTAAATGTTAAAAAATCGCTCAATTATATAAGTTCAGTTTTTTGCCTATATCTCGAAGACTATTCCGCGTGCACATATACTGCTTAAAACGATCGATGGAGGACTAAAATGCGAATAGATCGTGGTATGTCTTGTTTCTTGAGAGACTGTATGAAAAAAATTATTAAGCGGCAAACTTTTCAAATGTAAAAAAATCGCTCAAATTGATAACTTCAATTTTTCTGTGATTTTTTAACCGAAATTCGTAAATTAATTTTACAATAAATTTGATATCAAAATTAATTTTTATGCGTAAGGTAGTATATGTTTAGTTTTTAATAGTAACTAACAATAATAATAATAAAATATGCGCATATCCGTACAACTTAACATATATAATAATACACTGCATATTAGAATGTATAATCACATATTAAAATATACTTCTAGTATTTAAAAATCAAATTCACTTCTAAAAATATAATAACTAAAAAATTGTTTCAAATGTTAAAATAAAATTATTTCCAGGGTATGGTGAAATATTTAGTTTCAATTCCCCTTGTCCTATTAGGGTAGTCTGGCGGTACAACTTAGGGCCTGTTCGTAAATACATCACTGCACTGCATAGTAAGATTATTCTGCGCTGCCAATGCTAATCAGCTGTTGCGTATGCCTTGTTTTGCTTATTTAAGTGAGTTGCGGACGTAGGGATCAAGGAGGTTTCCGACTAGCTCTTTTAATGGAAAACATACACCAGTTAGGTTCCAACCCTTCATCTTGGGAACGCCGCACATAAAAAAGCAGCGACACATGTAAAACTCAAGTAGCTCACTCAAACAAGATAATAACAACAAAACCACGTCCATACAAAGCACACAATTTTGGGGCATATGTTACGCCTTAATTGCCCCCGCAGCCGTGTCACAAAAAATACACTCCACCAAATCATGTTGCCTTTTGCGGATCCAATTCCTCTCTGACTCCTCTCTCTTTACCAAGGCATATTAATATACTAGGTAGTAGCAGTAGAGCAGCTGACCCTTTTGTTTACGTTTTCAGATGTCTAAATTTGTTTATTCTTATTTTTTTCCTAGAATTTTTTTTTGTAATATCATGTGTCTTGGAAATATATTTTAAGCTTCTATAGAACAAAAAAGTTTGTAGAAATCTATTATGAAGCTTCATTTTATCCGTTTACCGCACCTCATCCGCGTAATCACAGCCATAACGGCTTCCATACGTATATTTCTTCATCGCATGTAAGTTCTGTGAAATGATTAAAAGTAATAATATACATTTTTTTTCTACAGCACACATTGGGACAAATAACCGAATAACGACGACAAAAATTGAATTTTGTTAAATGCAATTTTGTAATATGTTCTATATGCTAGTATGCAATTAACCTATAAGTATTTATTTTTTTTTTATTTTATCACATTAGTCTGTACGTGCGTGCAAAGAATTATTATCTGTTACACGCGCTAGTCATATTATAATAAGAATATATATATTGTAACAGAATTCGTCTAACCAAACAACAGTTAATATAATACTAGAGCAGCATCTATAATGTTGTAAGAAAACAAGTATGAATGTGTTTACAATATACACATAGTACATAGATGCGAAGAATGCTGATGAAGAATGTAGCGATCCAGAAAAAGATGCATTTTATTTTGCTAGTGTCTAATATTTCTTTTTTTCTATGGAACACGTCCGCATACATTTGTAAATATTACTAAAAATTTTTGGAAATTACATTAATTTTAATTCCTATATATAATATACACGGCTCAAATCCTGATTGAAAAAAAAAAAAATAATAAAAATATATATTTACCAGAACTAAAGGTTATGACGAGTTTAAATCCCAAACATTATTTTAGGATAAGAAATATTTGTTTTGTCCTTATGATGAATATATTGTAAACATATTTTAAGATAAGAAATACTCTGGTAATAACAAAATCCAATTTTTACTAATAAACATAAGCAGTTTTAAGATAAAATTTTTGGAAAGAAATTACATAAAAGGATGTATCCTTAAAATAACGACATTTATTAAGAGGATGCCCATATAAGAACATACATATATGTATAATGCTAAGTTTACTAATAATACTCAAGAAACAAAAATACTAAAGTAATGCGTAAAGCATTATAAGAAAACATTGTATTTTATAAAAAAAAAAATCAAATCTTTTACTTCGCTTATATCTCAGCAGCACCATAGCTTCCACGTACAGACTAATATAAGTTTAAGTGCATCAGTGCTTACATTTTACAAAATACAAAATTCCATTTTTGTTGTCGTATTTCGGTAATTAGTTCCTATGTGCAGCGTTAGTTTATTTTGACATCTGAAAACATATTTTATTATTATTGTTGTAGTTGTTTTTGAACTGCTATTACCTGTTAAATTAATATGCCTTGTTTCTTTACCTTATCTTTATGCCATTTCCTTTAGCCACTAAGGAACTTGTCGGCGAAATGGAACGGAGTTATTGAGCCATCCTCGAGTCCGTGGAGTTCGCCAGTAATTTTACCAGGTTTTGCGTTGACTGCAGAAAGCTAAACGACGTCACCAAGAAAGACAGTTATCCGTTGCCTAGAATTGACGATACCTTAGACACGTTAGCCGGAACAAAATGGTTCTCTACTTCGGAGTTGCAGAGTGGCTATTGGCAAATAGTGGTAGCCAATAAAGACAAGGAGAAAACTGCCTTTAGCCCAAGTAATAGCCATTTGGGCTCTGCAGCGCTCCAGCTACTTACGAGCGTTTAACGGAACGTGTGCTTAAGGGTCTCAATTGGAAAACGTGCTTAGTGTATCTGGATGACATAATCGTGATGGGGAAAACTTTTGACGAACACCTAAAAAACCTGGATGAAGTATTTAAGCGTATAACAGCTGCAAGGTTAAAAGATGTGCTTTGTTTCAAAAGAAGGTCAAATACCTGGGGCATCGCGTTACAGCTAAGGGCATATCAACTGATGAAGACAAAGTACTGGCAGTAAAGACCTGGCCTAGTCCACAAAATCCTCATGAGCTGCGTAGTTTTCTAGGGCTTTGCACCTACTAAAGGAGATTTGTGCCAAAAGTTGCTCAAATGGCTGCTAGCTTGCATGAGTTGACCAGAAAGTCGCAACCATATCACTGGAGTGAAGCAGCGGAAGAATCGTTCCAGGAGCTCAAGAAACTTTTGTGTTGTATGGCACCTGTCCTCGCCTATCCAATAGCTGGACTGAAGTTCACATTGGAAACGGATGCAAGCGGCTATGGGATAAAAGGAGTGCTTTCTCAGGAGATTAATGGAACAGAAAAGGTAATTGGCTACTACAGCAGGCTACTTTCGAAGCCCAAAAGAAACTACTGCGTCACATGACGAGAGCTTTTGGCAGTGCTGGAGTGTGTTAAACATTTCCACAATATTTATATGGTCAACATTTCATCTTAAGGACGGACCATTCCCATTAAGGACGTTGGTTGATGCAATTTAAGAGCCCCGAAGGCCAGCTCGCACGCTGAGTTGAACGTTTGCAAAGCTATGACTGTAGTATTGTGCATAGAAAAGGCAGAAAACACAACAACGCTGATGCCCTTTCAAGGCGGCCTTGCAATGTAGAGTTCAATCACTGTACAAATGTCGAGAAAAAAGAAATGCATCATTGAAGTGTAGCTTACCCAAATTGGGTCAAGCGAAGACTGGACGAAGGCACAGAATGAAGACTCAATTTTGACGAAAATTATATTGGCTAAGCAAAATAACAGAATACCGAACCATAATGAAATATCGGCAGAAAGCCGCCTAGCAAAATCGTACTAAGCTGAGTGGAATAGCCTGAAAGTGGTAGATAGTTGCCTATATCGATCTTTGGAGAGCAAAACCACAACAGACTTAACTGTCGTGCCAACTTCTAAAAGAAGCGAGATAATGAAACAGTTTCATAATGGTCCCAGCGGGGGTCATATAGGTATAACAAAAACGCTGGATACGGTAAAGCAACGATTTTACTGGGTAGGCTGCAGACAATGCGTAGCCGATTGGATAGCAAATTGCGCACAGTGCATCGCGGCCAAGGGTCATACAAGAAAAAGTCATGGGAAGCTTCAGCAATACGACGCGGGTGCCCCTTTGAGCGGATAGCTATTGATATAGTAGACCCATTCTCTGTTAGAAATGCTGGAAACCGATATGTGCTAGTGATTATATATTATTTTAGCAAATGACTTGAAGTGTATGCTATTCCAAAGCAAGAGTCCAAAACAGTAGTGGACGCACTTGTTATTAATTAGGTGTGTCGATTCGGTGTTCGACTAGAACTGCATTTAGACCAGGGACGAAATATTGAATCGGCCATATTCAAAGAAATGTATATGGTATCAAAAAGACGTGAACGACACCGGTGCATCCACAGTCTGATGTCATGGTAGAACAATTAAAACGTACCCTAGGGGATTATCTCAAAAAATGTGGGATGAGCATATACCAAAGTTCTACTTATTGGTCAGCTGTACACGATTCAACCTCACAATGTTCCTCAAGCGCAAGAAGACCTGCATGAGCTTCATGAGTTTGTCCATAACCGCATTAAAATTTTCAGCGATAAAATGAAAGCCAGATATGATCGAGCAGCAAACACGGAGGGATTTACTGAAGGACAAATGGTTCTACTATATAACCCACAATGCAAGAAAGGACTGTCTCTTAAACTGCAAACCCACTGGGAGGGACCATACAAGGTGATCAAGAAATTGAATGATATGGTTTACCGGATACAGAGATACCATAATCCGAGGTCAAAAATGAAGGTTGTTCACCTGGAACGGCTGGCTAAATATGGCAAAAGTAATGTTGAACCTATTCGGGACGAAAAGACTTAAGTGGGCGGCAGTGTTACGAAGATGCTTTATTTAGGTCATTAAAAGAAATAAAAATAATTGTCACCGACAAAGTAAAACGAAATGACCTATTGTATCTGTTTACAAAACCAGAAGTTTCTATAAAAACTTCTTAATCACAAAATAAAAACAACTAACATAAAGCAATAGAAATAAACACAATACACAACTACATAAACACCTACATTGCCTAACGACTACTAAAAATGCAAAGCTTGTATAATAAATTCAAAATAATAATGGAAGGTTCTGGAATCAAATACCAATCATCCTGTGTCTAAAATGGTAAATGCATAGTAAAGAAATATTCTACTAAAAAATGGAGGAAGTTGTAGTGTATTCAAGAACCATACAGGCTGGATTCTTCTTAGTGTAAACGTCAACCAGTGAAGATCTTGTGGTATACTGTGGTAAAGTTGCCATCGGGTATTTCTGTGTACTAATCGCGAATAAGTAAATAATTGCCTAGTTAAAGTATAATTTAATTAAAGTAGTAATTAAATGGTGTGTATTAAACTTGCAATAAAAGAACTAAATAAAATAAACGATTATAAATTTCAATAAACCATTTGGTATTGCACTTGAACAACAAAAGCAAATTTTATCGCGTATGAATGAGTTAATGTCATCTCTTATAGTGCCTAACAAAAAACCGTTGCAGCATTTCCAGAAAGGCGTTATTACTTCTAAAAATGCCTTGGTTATGCTCCTCACCGTCGGTATAGTCACGAAATGCAAATTTTATTTTTTTTAATCATTCATACTTGTTTTTCTCATATTGATTAGTTGGTTAAATGAATGATATTTACAATATACGCAAATCAAGGTGTTGGATGCAAAGAATGCTGAAGATGGATTTGGCGCTCCTGAAAATGCAGCATTACATTCTGCCAGCGTCCAATTTTTCTTGTTTTCTTTGGAAAACGTCCGCGTACATTTGAAAAATAATTTTTCTTAATAAAAGTTAAATTAAAAATGAACCAAAGCCGAAGAAATAAAATTTTAATTGATTTATGAAGATCACTGGTTCAACCCCTGGCTGGGACTAAAGTTAAAAAAAAATAATAATTTAAAAACATGCAAGTCACAGCGCATTCACAGGTGCAGTATAAGATTTAACAAATGTACCAGACGTCTTGTAGAGAAGACAACAAAGAAATGCTTTGAGTTGTATGTGAATTTTGTCCAACCAAATTAATATTGATTAGTTGGTTAAATGAATGATATTTACAATATACGCCAATCAAGTTGTTGGATGCAAAGAATGCTGAAGATGGATTGGGGGTCCTGAAAATGCAGCATTACATTCTGCCAGCGTCCAATTTTTCTTGTTTTTTTTTGGAAAACGTCCGCAAACATTTGAAAAATAATTTTTCTTACTAAAAGTTAAATTAAAAATGAACCAAAGCCGAAAAAGTAAAATTTCAATTGATTTATGAAGATCACTGGTTCAACCCCTGGCTATGACTAAAATTAAAAAAAATAATTTATTCTTCATAATTAATTAATTCTAAATCAAATAAATAAATTTCACTTGGTTTTTCTTAATTTTTTCAAATTTCTTCTCAATCTTTTTTTTTTAATTTTTTTCTTTTAATTGTTTTTATCGAACTGATTTTTTTTATTAACTTAGTTTTTTCTTCTGCACTTATAATTTTTACATGCGATCACTTTCGTGTAAAATAATTTTTTGAAAATGCTCTATGATTTTCCTTTAGTTGCTTCCCAACTTAGTGGTGAATATTCTGAATTTTCCGAAATTTTCCAAAAATCTTTTCCGCCCAGCCGTCCATTTTTTCTTGCTAATCTTTCTAGATTCTAAGTCACCATATTTAAATTTTTCATAATTTCCTTACTTTTGGCAAATTTTTCCATTTGATTTTCGTATTTTCTGGTTATTTAATATTATCTTAATGGTCTATGCTCCAATACTCCATAAACAACTCTTAACCAATGTCTAAATACTGTGAAAGCTTTTTCTTTTACAAGAATATCATAATAAACAGTAAGAAAATTTTTGATTCATAATTATTTTGAATTTTTAAAACTAACTTATTCCTGTCACCGTATTCTACAGCATAGTGAAAGTTTTTTTATATTTTTATTCATTCTGGCATTACCCTGTTCTAAACTTTGACTACTACTAACAGTCCTGGCAACTGTATCATGCGTATTAAATAAAAAATGAACATACACACCAAGGCGCCTTGACACACACATTCATACCTACGAAAGCAAAGAAAAAACTTACAGCAGACAGAACAAAGAAGAAAAACACGGTAAGTAAAAAATAATTTTGTAATAATAAATGTTTAATAATTCTTAAACAAAATGCCCTCTAAAATTTTAGTTTTAGACATAAAGAAACGGAATTTATAGAAGCCTACACATTAACAACAAGAATCAACGAACATACAAAAAATATAAAGCCGATACAGCCGGGCTGTAACATTAAATAAATTTGATGCAACAAAAAGGAACAATTTACTGGGCAAATAAAACAAAAAAATTTAGACAGGAAAAAAGAAAACATGGAAAACTAAACAACAATCAATTTAAACTAAACCAAAACTAATAAAATAATAAACAATCCAAACATTTATATTAAAGAACAAACAAACATTTATATTGTTGAGCGTACGGTGGGCGCCAAACATTAATTACAAATTAATGAAAAAAAAAAAAAATATATATATATATATATATATATATATATATATATTTACCCGCAACAAAACTCCGAGTCCTTCGAGTATACGAAGTAGGAAACGCTGTGTGGAGTATATGATCGATAGAAATTAATTTTTCTGCCACCAACGTGGGGAACTCTCACACCCTTAAATAGTCTCATGCTACTACCAAAACTTAGCCGGGCGATTTGTGCATCTATACCTATAAGCTTTCCTTTTAATCCTACTGCAGGGTATTACAATACGTTAGCTTATCCACTCAGCGTGCATATATTAGACTTTTCAGAGACGGAAGCCTCATCCACATCTTACTAGAGCATGAGCCAACCTAAATCTTTTCTCAGAAAAAAAATCGTAGTGGCCACCCATAAATAAAAGATCAATACAAAAAGACATTTCATGTAATTGGTTTCGATACCAATTGGCACTTACACTGCGATGTGCAAAAATCGAACGACAAAAAAAGTTTTAAGGCCAAAATTTTAATGAAAAAATTTTATCTTTCGTCGTTTAGTATACGTATATTCATATATGTATATATATTTTATTATTGTCAGAATACTATAAAATACTTATATTTCTCAAATCGTTTCAGATGTAATAAACATGGGTTATGCCGCTATTACTGTTTCTCCATGGGTCGTTGCTGCTCCAGAGATGGGAAATTTTTCCATATTTCTTTATTAATTTTAACAAAAAAATTAGAGAATGAAGGGTTTACTTCTGCTCGGACTTCAAAGAAAAAACTTCAGGATTTTGTTCATAGGGGAAGTATTTTTGCCACTCATCTATTATACAAGAGTTTACTTTGTGTTAATTTTTTCAGGTTTTATTGAAAATAGAAAACTATCCTCTATAAAAAATATCACAGTGGATTATTGCACTAAACTTACAGCACTAAAAAAAAGGACATCACAGCAAACAAGTATACCATAGATGAATGTTAGGATCTAATTACGAACTAATATTGCACAAAAGGAAAAAGTGAAAATACAGGTAAGTTAACTGTTGACTAACTCGAAACTTATAACTATCAGGTACAAAATATATATCACAGATTTTAAAATAATTTGCTACGACTAGGAAATATTAGGACTACACAATAAATATTTGTATAAATAAAAACGAAATAATTACTAATCTTATGTCCTAATATTGAACTTTGAAATTTCGAATTAAACTCAATGTTTAAATCGAAATTATCGCTAAGCAATTTAAACTTTAATATCTTTTACGTGATAAACGCCAATTACATACATATTATTGCCTACAGGTCGGGACACTCTACACTTAAGAAATTTTTTACCAAATTTTGCGTTCAAACTTTTATCGAAATTACTTTGTACCATGTTTCTACGTAGACTTCCTGTCCAGGCATAAATTTTACTGTTCGGGCTCTTCGGTTATATTTTTCGGCACTTTTCTCGAACGCTTTAGTCATATTATCTTTTATATCATTTCTTATAAGTTCAATTCGTTGATTCGGCCTCGCAAGAATACAGTGGTCAGAAGTTTAGTTTAATTTTCGGGCTAATTTATGCTCTTCTCCACTTGAAAACATGTGGTAGCCAAACAAAGCCAAGAAGGGCGTAAACCTATAGCGCTGTGAAATAAATTTTGTAAAGAACAATCAATTTTAGATAAATAGAGATCCCAGTCTCGGTGATCGTCTTTTAAATAGGCTCTTATAGCTGACAGAATGCTTTGATTAACGCGTTCTGATGCATTACTGCTTGGCTGACACAGGAGTTTTTATGTGTTGAACTTTGTATCTGTTGAGTATATTTTTGAAGTGAACTGAACACCATTATCTTTATGTATTATTTCTGGAACACCAAATTTATGGAAAACTTTGTGGGTCAGAGACTCTACAACATTGCCTGCGGTCGCTTCTTTCATCGCTTTAATAAACGTATATTAAGAAAAGTAATTCAGTACAGTAAACACATAAGAGACCATTTTGGACCTCGGATATTTGCCTTAAAAGTCCAAATACAATTTCTGGATTGGTCGATTTCTGGAATGGTCGATCTGTAATGTAATGACCTGATTGCCTATTTCTGGGCGGAGATTCTGGTTTGACGGTTTGATCTCCTTGCAAGTTTTTTATATAAGCTTTTACTTGGGAGGGCATTTTTAACCAATAAAAGAATTTTCTTACAATGTTTTTGTAACCCCAAATTAAACGTTTTCCAAATCAAGTCCTAGGTAGGCTTCTTGTTCCAAGTCTGGGCATAAATAGAGCACTATTTTATCGGTTTGATTTTAAAATTTATTTTTAGTTCTACAGTTCGTAAGAGCTTATGTTTTTTACCATCTGCAGTTAAAACTACAGAAAAAATTGGATGAGCTTCTGTATCTAATAATATACGTATTTGCCGCTTTTGTAGCTTCAATAACTAACTTTCGTTTTTTTCTTCTTTTAATTAATTTGTTTCTAATTTTCTTTGTACGGATTATTCTTTTCATTGCTATGGACTCATTAAAAATTATATTTCTGACTTTATCATAGTTTGTTTTACGTTCTTCAAGAGTATGTTCATGTCTCAATTGGGGTAAAAGTGGTTAAAATTCTTGACAATTCTTGGCCTTTTCTCTGTGGCTATTTTGCAGGCTGAATCTCCGTGGATCGATGGTTCCGTGCTGTTACCAGGCTCTTGGACTAGTTTTTTGATTGGCAACTGGTGCAGTTTGGAGATTTGACATCTGGTTTGCCGCATTTATAACAAAATAATGCCCTATCTGGGGACGGACAATCCATAAACATATGGCCCTGTTGATGATAATTCCAACAGATGAGTGGATTTCTGGAGAATTGGTTTTGCGTGCTGTTAACTTCTAAAGCAGCCACTTCTTCATATAGCTCAGTTTAGTCAACAAATTTATCATCAGCCTTTTCAAAAATTTTAATTACTTGATTCGTGTAACGATTTATAGGGACAGATGATGAAAGATATCTGTTGTCTTTTCGGCAAAATACGGGATAGACGGACTTCTAAGATCATCTCTGAGGTTTTCCTATATCAGCTTGATCATCTCCATTTCAGGCATTGATATTTCAAGCCGAGATCGCATCTGGGTCATAGCAAAGAAAAATGCGTCGATCCCCTCGCCAGGCTGCAGTTTCCTTTCTACAATATCACTCATCAGTTCAAAACTCGATCGGGTTGACTGATGTTGCTTCAAAAGTGCTTCTTTGGACTGACTAGTATCAAAATTTCTCAATGATTCTCTTGAATTATTATTTGAACCTATTGACGAAACATTTACTGGTTTGACTATACTGCTGCTTCGTTTTAATAGGCTCATTTTACTCATGATAGCAGTAGGGGGTATTAGATTTGTACGCTTTATCAAACATAAAAGGCGGAGTCCTATTCAAGTCAAATTGGACCTGTATTTGTCTTTTCCTAGACTTAGTATCGCCTCTATTTCGGCACATAACCTTCAAAAAAATTTTTTTTATGAAGCCTTTACCACCCTTTTTATCAAAGCTAACCGACAGAGCGGTTTACATAATAAAAAGTTAAAATTAGTTTTGTATTCGGTTTTTTAACACACAAAAACGCACCGCAAAAAACAAAAAAAAAATTGCACAAACATATATACGAACAATAAAAAAAAAATAAAAAAAGTATCGCTTGTATATATATACATATCACATATATATATATATATATATATATATATATATATATATATATATATGTTTGTACATAAAACGATAAACAATTATTAAAAATAAATAATATATGATATAATAAATAAAACTGTGATAATAAAACAACTAATTAAAAAAAAACAATACGAGATAAATTCATATAACCAAATTAAAAATATATATTAATAAATATGAAAATAAAAAATAAATATGTTTGTATGTAAAAATTATAACAATAAAATAGAAATGAATTACAATAATATTATATAATTTGTACGAATGGAATTCATAAATCTAAAAAAAATCAATAACAAAAACTTAGCTAGAAAATATGAAAATAGTGTTTATATAAAAATAAAGAATACACTAAAATAAAATAAATATAAAAATAAAAAATAATGATACATATAAAAAAAATAAACATCAAAATAGTTCGAAATATATAAGAATACAAAGAAAATAAAGTAAACAAATAAAATAAATAAATATCTACTTAAAAAAAAAATAAATATATAATTATTAATAAAAGAGCTCAAATGAATAATACTTAAATTTATAATTCGTACTAAAATTAATTATTAAAAACGTTTTTGTTTATATACTTCTAACCGCACACTAACACTGAATAAAAACCTCGGAAGGTTTAAATTTCTATTTTTTTAACTTGTGAATTAAATTTTCTATAACTGGGTTTGGCATGAAGGTGAATATGGAAATTCGGAGAGGTTAATTTAATATTTTATTCTAGGACTATTTGTGTGACGTAAAATTCAAAGTTCTACTTAAGTGTAAGCCCACTATACATTCATTTTAGCACTTGGCCAGATATGAGTTTATAAGGGGTTTTTCTAATAACAATCTTTGATACATCAGGCCCTGTGTTTCTCTAAATATTTTTACACAGGCGGCTATCAAAAAGTTCGTAATTATAACACAAAAAAAAACATATAAGCAGTAACGAAGAAAAGCTAACATCAAAACCGAAAATAATAACAGTAGAATTAGATATTTATTCAAAAATAAATCCTCTAAGCTACTGCTATCATTTCCATAAAGTGAATTTGTCGATCATAAATTTCCTTAAAAAAAATTTTTCTATATTTTATAAGGGCTACAAAGTAAAATACAATTATACCCATAGGTAATTGACTACGTCGTTGGGCTATTATGAAAACTAATATTTTATTGTCGCATGCTTAGTTGACATTACATGCTCGATATACTCAATTTGGAAAACTTAAGGAATTTCCAGTTTCCCAAATTCGAGTATATTTACTTCTTTTGTCGCTCGGTAGTATTTTGGCCTTCTATACTCCTCTGTTATCCACTTTATTCGCTTGGGCGCCATTTATGTTACGACCGTAGATGCTAATGAGGTTTCCGACTAGCTCTTTGAGGACGGTAAACACATCTTAGCGAGGTTCCAACCCTTCTCATTGGGTATGCTGCTTATAAAAAAAATTATTCCACAACAAAATAAACAAACTTAGCAAAAAAAAACTTAAACAATAAAAACTTAAACAATGCAAACAGGCTGACACAAATAGTAACCATTGTGGCAGATGTTTTACCACTTGACTGCCCTCCCAACCTTGTCACAAAACTTCTCATTCACATTCAACTTTCTTTTGTGAACCCGTATGCTCTCAGATTCCTATTTCCTTAAGTCACCTTCATGCAACTTTTCCCTTCAAATTAGGCCTAAAACGTAATTGATTCAAGTTTACATATTTATATTCATATTTTATTTAAACACAAAAAACTTAATCCTATACAATTTTGAAGATTTGAACAAATACAAATAATAGAAATGATTTCTGGCTTTAGTTCATTTATTTTAATTTCTAAAAAGCTTATTTTAGAAAGAAAATTTGTTTTTACAAATGTATGCGGACGTTCTTCAAAGAAAACAAGAAAAATTAGACGCTAGCAGAATGAAATGCTGCACTTTCTGGACCGTTACGTCCTTCATCAGCATTTTTCGCATCTGTCTACTTTTTGATTATGTAATTGTAAACATCATCTATTTACCCAACTATTTTGTAAATAAGAATACGAGTAGCAGACGGTTAGACGATATTTACACACAAACTAAAGTATTTATTCACCGTTCTCTCTGAATCTCATATTGTACATTTGTTTTTGCATTGTTCCAATCATCGATCGGACACGAATGCAATTTTAATTTTTGTCATTCTCACTTATTTACTCACAATTTTGTAGATGCTGCTTCAGTATCATATTATTAATTGCTATGAGAGAAAGATGAATGTACGTAACGCTGTGACGTGTGTTTTATAATTTAATTTTTATCATTTTTTTACACGCTGATCGCTTAACATTTTGACTGTGTTCTATAAAGTGTCAATTTCGTTTTTTAATTTTAGGTTTTCTTTCTCAATAACTTGAAGTATTTTAGTATTATCACTTATGCTTTTTAAGACTTCATTAAATTTTGATTACATGAAATTCATAGTGTTTTGCATTTCAGTCAGCTGATAAAGTTTTAGAAGCTGTGCTTTAATAACTTGTAGTTCTTTTTTATCTGTAACATTTAAAAAATTTTTAAATTAAATTAAAATTTATTGAAAGTCATCTTCAAATATATGTATGGTTCAATAGTATGAGAATTTTTTTAAAAGTACTACAACATTTACTAACTGTATAATTAAATAAAAAAAAAACTTAAAAAAAAGGGTTAAGGAAAATTTTAATTCAAAAAACCTTATATGTACTTAATAGTTATAATGAAATTTTTTTAACCAATCACTAACTTAGTGTCTTTCTTTTCAAAAGAATCTTAGTGATTGCTTAGTAAATTTCTTATAGTTTCATAACTAGGCGATCTGCATTTTAAATTAAATTAAAGCGTCAAGTACCTTACAAATGAATTTTATGTCCAAAATTTGAATGTAATAAGTCCGTGAGGAATCTACGGGGCAGGTTGTGTATTATTTTCAAAACTATGTAAATTTTTGCAGTTTTGCTATACAAGACTTGGCAGCCATATGTAAAGGATATAGTGCGCAACCACACTTAATTGACATGTCACATATAAAAGCATAAAAAACTGCTTCTTGATTTCTGCGAAATTTTATATCCAAAGAATATAATGAATATAGTGTGGGAGAAAGAACGGACCCTTAAGCTAAACCTGCTGGTATTTGCCTTTCACTGGAATAATTCTTATCGAAGCAGACTACAAATGATCTATTAATTAAAACGCTTTTTACAATTTTTTGTTTATAAATGGGAAAATTAAAACTATTTAGTTTAAAAAACATGCCAGATAGAATCAAATGCCTTTTCAATATCAAGGAATATAACTCCAGTACTTTTGCGTTGACTTTGATTATTTTCAATAAAATTAACTAGACTTTTCAATTGATGATTGGTAGAACGTTCCTTACGGAATCCAAACTGTTGGTCAATAATAATGCTGTTTACATTTGAAATATCTACTAATCTTGCTGATTGGCCTGTAACTGGTTGGCATTTTAGGATCTTTTCCAGATTTTTGAATTGGAATTACCTTAGCTTTTTTGAAACTTTGGGGAAAATAGCCAATACTTATGCAAACATTAAATATCTTACTTATTGTTTTAAAAAAATAATCAGGCATATTTTTAACTTAATGGCATTAGTTAATACTATATTACTATCACTGGACATGGGCTCATTGTTAAGCCAATCCACGTAATCTGCAACGCAAGTATCCATAGTTGATGGGTTATTTATTGTTATAGCGTGAGATCTAGCAAATGCATCAGCAATTGCTTTAGTTTTATCTACACCCATATTTAAAATGTTACCGTTTACATGCAGATCAGAAAGCGGTAAATGCTTGCCTTTATGTGCTTTGGTAAGCTTCCAAAACTTTTTAGAGCCAGGAGTCAACATAGAAATAAATCTTGATCAAGACTCATTTCTATCCCTGTTTATGTGGAGATTTATTAGTCTGTTTAGCTACTTTAAAATACTAATTAATTGGGTTATGTTCTCCACATCTCTGCAATTTGCGCCTGAATTTATTTCTTTGCAGTATTAACAAGTAAGTTGTATTAAAGATTTCTCTTTGCCATGGATTTTTTTGACCAACTGGAATCAGATCAATTACCTGTTTGGCAATAGAACATAACTGGATTAGTGCCATGTCTATGTTATTAGTGTTATCATCGACATGATCAATGTCGTGACGCTTAATCTCATTCTCTACCCAGTCTCTAATGACTGGCCAATCTGCTTGGTTATACAAAGGAGCAGAAATTGTATTTAATTGAAAATGTCCATTGATAAAACATGAAATCGGAATATGATCTTAATTTAAAATATTTGAATGGGATTCTAATGCCGAAAAAGGTATACAGGAATTCGATAGCAAAATGTCTACTGTAGAAGGTTGAACAGGTAAAACATTTTGACCAAAGCTGGTGAATGAGTGTAGGTAACACGCCGTCTTGACGAGACATTGATTTGTTCAACCATTGATTAATTTCATGTGCGCACATTAAAATGGCTTGTGAGACCATCGTTGTCGATGTCATGTTTATGTTCAAACATCGTTGTCGGAACATTTGTCGAACAACGATGTTTGCTATCAAACGTCACTTTCAATTTAAAGATTCTTAAAAATATCAAATTGAGGCAATAGATAAACCAAAAATACTGTAAATTGTTCGCTTCATATGTAATTTTATATTATTTAGCAAAAAACAATAATAAATAAATAAAAATATATTAAGAACTGTTAACAAACAATATATAACATCGCCACGTTAACTTCACATAGGAAGATATGCCGACGTTTTGTTCATGTGCGAACAAATGAATGGCTCGTTCAGACATAGTGTTATATATAAAATAATTAAATATAAGACAATGATCAAAAAGTACTTTACCAGCAGAGTTGTTTGAAACACAGTTCCAATGGGTGTGATGGGAGTTTAAGTCGCCAACTCAGTCTGTCGAACTCGATTAAATATAAGGCGTCATCCTCATTAGATCGTTTTGTTGTAATTTCATTTACACTTACCGGCTTTATATTGTGCTTCTTAACAAATTAAACCTCTATTATTTCTGTTGACAATCGAGGTAGACCAAATAAAACCATCTGGAAAATTTTACCGTCTTTTACTTCGTGCGTGTAGAAGCAGAACTTTCTGTCTTTAAGAATTTTAATAATTTCTTCGTAGCGAGACAACAAGTTGAATATTAATTTTGTTCCAACGGACATTCTTCTGAACGTATATTCCTCACCAATTAAACAAAATACAGTTGAAAAACTATGTGTAGAATTCACGATTATCGGTGAAACTTTTTCCTTCACTGAAATTTCTTCTTCTTCGTCAGATAACAAATGAAATCTGTTGTTACTCGTAGTAGGCTCATCGGTCACTTTATAAAACTTGTATTTGGGGCTATTGCCCCAGTAATTTTTCCTTTTCATAGCCGAAAGAAAGTTAAAAATAAAAACATAATTTTTTAGGTTGTTTATCAAAATTTATATTAAATTTTTGGCACTTATAAAAATTCACACGTTGTTTTCAAATTGAAAACAATGTTGCCAATGATTAACACAACATGTATTAATGACAACCACAGAACAAAAACGCGCGCGGATAGGACAAATGACAGAACACTACAGGTGGTATTATGGTTTCCGTTTTTAGTTTTCTTTTAATATAAAGCTGGAATCAAAGTAAAATTAATATATTTGTTAAATAATGTAATAATAAATTGTTTATTAAAAAGTAATAGAGCAGAGCAATAGTTACTGTTTCCATCAGTTCTAGCCATTTAAGAGAAAATTAGAATAAATATTGAAGATTTAAATATATTTTAGATATTAGCAAGTGATTTCCTTGTTGTAAAATCATTATGTTTTTAAAATATAAATAAAAACCGATTCATCAGAACGGAATTTGAAAAAGTCACGTTAAAAATCAAATAGCATTATGTTTAAATAAATGCCATTGATTGCATTATTAAGCTCGATGAAATAAGAATTGAATGAAAACTGTAACAAAAATAACTTTAAAAACCATTACCTAATTGTTGATTTAGTAATACCTTCTTTTTATAATTAATATAAGAAAAAAAGTTCCAAATATACATATAAAGCACAAAGTAGAAAGTTTGTCCAAAATAATACCATCCAAATTTATTGAGACATCTATTGCACTGTTTTCATCACTACAAGAATTCTATTTTGTAAAGCAACGGATTGTTTTATCTAAAATAATTTAAATTTTTTACACATAACTTAGGCCGTTAAATTTAAAACTTTTTCCTGAAAACCCTCAATAAGTTTTTAGGAATTTTCCGCCGAGGTGTTTCTTTTTTCAAGTTTTTTGAAACAACGTATCACCTAAAATATTAAAGACAATTCACTTACTAAAATTCAATTGCCTTACGTCGCAGTTACTCACATTGCTTAAGATAAATTTCCTATTTCTATGATTGTCACGAATTTTAAAAAATACTGGCTTATTTTCATTATATTTTTCCATTGTATATTCGTATAATTTCCTATCCATTTTGTGGTGTCTCACATTTTACTTAAGAAAAAAATAAAAATTTAAATAAAACGAATTTATAAAAGACTAGTGTGAATTGTAACAGAATTGCTTATAAGAATAAATTTGGAAAGAAATGTGTAATGACTTTTCTACGTGAGATGTTTATTAGTTATAATCTTTTTAGTATCACATTGCCGACCGCACAAATTGCACCTTAATGTATGCTACCCAGCAGGCATTTTTTACCCCACGTCTCCACTAGCCATCAAATTGAACAAGACATGCACATAACGCCGGCGCAGCAACGGTATTAATTTTTTCATGTTCTTTTATGTGGCGAAAACGTGTCTATGTCGTGTTTTGTTTGAGCATAATTTTCTGTTTGTCGTCAGGGTTGTTTCAATGTTTTTAATAAGAAAGAGCGTGTTCTCATTGTTGATCAAAAGATCTCGTTAATTCGAAATAGAGAAATCATACCAAAAGTCGTACTTAATGGCAAACATCAATGCTCAGACAAATTTTCGGACAACGATGGTTTCACATGGACGAAACATGAACATTAGCCGAATTGATGTGCGACATGATGTACATACCAAGTTGATGGCTCGTAGAGACGTAGGGTTACGTTCGATAACTAGTGAAGTTCTGAAATATATGTAGACAACAATTGCTGTATTTATAAATATTGAAAGAAATAAAATAGTAAAATAGTGTTAATAGAATTAATTAATATTTATTTATTTTAATTCAAGTTACAAAATGAAGTTTGTAAAACTTAATATTTTTTCAGAGTATGATATCGTTGGAAGCATTTAAGTTTATATAGTGGTACTCCACAGCTTTTGCAAATATATCGAGTATATCTTGTTTTTTATGAGCAGAACAGACTTCATATTGTCCGCACTGACATTTAAAAAAAAATGGGGACATTTCCCCGAGCGGTCAGCAATGTAGTATATATTGTAGCTACTATTACTTGTTGTGAGAATTCTTGTAGTTATAAATTTTATGTTTTATATGTTTTTTCAAAAATTTTATTATTCAACAAAAACCTCTGTATTTATATTTTTATTATTCAATAAAAACCTCTGTACAATAAACATCTAAATTCAACTAGGTTTTATACCATTTATTTCATTTAATAATTCTAGACACTTTTTTTTTGACTTTGATAAATTACCAATTTAGATAAATAACGACACAGCAACAACTTTTTTAGGATTTGTTATATATATATATATATATATATATATATATATATATATATATATATATATATATATATATATATATATATATATATATATATATATATATATATATATATATATATATATATATATTTATATGTATATATAAATATACCGCTAAACACGATCAATAGAGGACTTAAATACAACTCGATCGTAGTATACTATTCCGCGTGCACATATACTGCTTAAAACGATCGATGGAGGACTAAAATGCGAATCGATCGTGGTATATCTTGTTTCTTGAAAGACTGTATGAAAAAATTATTAAGCGGCAAACTTTTCATATGTAAAAAAATCGCTTAAATTTATAACTTCAATTTTTCTGTGATTTTTAAAACGAAAATCGTAAATTAATTTTACAATAAATTTGATATCAAAATTAATTTTTATTCGTAAGGTAGTATATGTTTAGTTTTTGATAGTAACTAACAAATAAAAATAAAATATGCGCATATCCGTATAACTTAACATATATAATAATACACTGCATATTAGAGTGTATAATCACATATTAAAATATACTTCTAGTATTTAAAAATCAAATTCACTTTTAAAAATATAATAACTAAAAAATTGTTTCAAATGTTAAATAAATTTATTTTCAGTGTATGGTGAAATATTTAGTTTCAATTCCGCTTGTCCTATTAGCGTAGTCTGGCGGTACAACTTAGGTCCTCTTCGTAAATACATCTTTGCGCTGCATAACAAGATTATTCTGCGCTGCCAATGCTAATCAGCTGTTGCGTATGCCTTGTTTTGCTTATTTAAGTGAGTTGTAGACTCAGGGATCAAGGAGGTTTCCGACTAGCTCTTTTAACGGAAAACATACAACGGCCAGGTTCCAACCCTTCTTCTTGGGAACGCCGCACATAAAAAAAAGCAACGACACATGTTAAACTCAGGTAACTCACTCAAACAAGATAATAACAACAAAACCACGTCCATAGAAAGCACATAATTATGGGGCATATGTTACGCCTTAATTGCCCTCGCAGCCGCGTCACAAAAAATACACTCCACCAAATCATATTGCCTTTTGCGGACCCAAGTCCCCTCTGGCTCCTCTTTCTTTACCTAATCCTTATGCCATTTCCTTAAGTCACTAAGGAACTTGCCGGCGAAATGGAACGGAGTCATTGAGCCATCCTCGAGTCCGTGGAGTTCGCCAGTAATTTTACTAGGTTTTGCGTTGACTACAGGAAGCTCAACGACGTCACCAAGAAAGACAGTTATCCGTTGCCTAGAATTGACGATACCTTACACACGTTAGCCGGAACAAAATGGTTCTCTACTTTGGAGTTGCAGAGCGGCTTTTGTCAAATAGTGGTAGCCAATAAAGACAAGGAGAAAACTGCCTTTAGCCCAAGTAATAGCCATTTCGGCTCTGCAACGCTCCAGCTACTTTCGAGCGTTTAACGGAACGTGTGCTTAAGGGTCTCAAATGGAAAGCGTGCTTAGTGTATCTGGATGATATAATCGTGATGGCGAAAACATTTGACGACCACCTCAAAAACCTGGATGAAGTATTAAAGCGTATAACAGCTGCAAGATTAAAATTAAGTGTTAAAAGATGTGCTTTGTTTTAAAAGGAGGTCAAATACCTGGGGCATCGTGTAACAGCTAAGGGCATATCAACTGATGAAGACAAAGTACTGGCAGTAAAGACCTGGCCTAGTCCACAAAATCCTCATGAGCTGCGTAGTTTCCTAGGGCTTTGCACATACCACAGGCGATTTGTGCCAAAAGCTGCTCAAATGGCTGCTAGCTTGCCTGAGTTGACTAGAAATTCGCAACCATATCACTGGAGTGAAGCAGTTGAAGAATCGTTCCAGAAGCTCAAGAAACTTTTATGTTTTATGGCACCTGTCCTCGCCTATCCAATAGCTGGACTGAAATTCACATTGGAAACGGATGCAAGCGGCTATGGAATAGGAGGAGTGCTTTCTCAGTGATTAATGGAACAGAAAAGGTAATTGGCTACTAGAGCAGGCTACTCTCGAAGCCCGAAATAAACTACTGTGTTACACGGCGGGAGCTTTTGCAGTGCTGGAGTGTGTTAAACATTACCACAATACTTATATGGTCAACATTTCATCTTAAGGACGGACCATTCCCATTAAGGACGTTGGTTGATGCAATTTAAGAACCCCGAAGGCCAGCTCGCACGCTGGGTTGAACGTTTGCAAAGCTATGACTGTAGTATTGTGCATAGAAAAGGCAGAAAACACAACAACGCTGATGCCCTTTCAAGACGGCCATGCAATGTAGAGTGCCATCACTGTACAAATGTCGAGAAAAAAGAAGTGCATCATTGAAGTGCAGCTTACCCAAATTGGGTCAAGCGAAGACTGGACGAAGAAGTAGTATAGATGTAGGGATACTGGCTCAAGGTATTTTTTAAGAGAAAATTTTGAAGAAAAATATGTAGGGATACTGGCTCAAGGTTTTTTTAGGAGAGGATTTTGAAGAGACAGTTATTTTTTAAGAGAGGATTTTAAAGAGACTGAAAAATGAAGAGACGGAAATGAAATTGTATTTAAGAGCGTGGTAATGAACATAATTATGAAAATTTATAACTAGGAGGTCACTGAATTTTGATTTTTGGTTTTCATTAAGCAGAAGCGATATGTGATAAGAATGTTTAAGAAAAAATGTTGTTTAGTGTAATGTTCTGTAGTATTATTTATGTATATGAAAGGAATAGCAAACAGTGAAAGGGTAAGTGTATAGAGACAGACAAGTGTTAGGAAATATAAAAAATCTAGGAGGTCACTGAATTTTGATTTTCATTAAGCAGAAGCGATATGCGATAAGAATGTTTGAGAAGAATTTTGATTTACATAATTTTGTATTTGTAAAATGTACTGTTATGGATTATGGTCAATATGTTGATAAGGAATCTTTAGGTTTTGGGTTAGGTGCAACGGTGTCTTTTTCCAATGCTATGATTGATCTTATAATCATATGCAATAAGAAAATTTTTTTTCAAAGAGTAATAGATTATTGCAACTAATTGCTGAAAAGAAAAACCTGTAAGAAAAGAGGGTTGAAATGTTGTGTAGATAGTAAGAGTGTATGAGTGTATTGATCTTTTGGGTGTAGAAGGAATGTAGGTAATTTGGTGGGAAAAACATACTCTCTATTTGTAATAATACAGTGTATAGATGAAACTGAGAAGTGGACAGACAGAAATAAAATTTTATTTTTGATTGCTGAGATATGTTGTAAATTTAAACGTGAAGTTATGGTCTCAATTATGAAAATTTATAATGTCCATATATGTGAAAAATGTTAACAAGTTTTAGGAAATATAAAAAATCTAGGAGGTCACTGAATTTTGATTTTTGGTTTTCATAAAGCAGAAGCAAAATGTAATAAGAATGTTTAAGAAAAAATGTTGTTTAGTGTAATGTTCTGTAGTATTATTTATGTATATGAAAGGAATAGCAAACAGTGAAAGGGTAAGTGTATAGAGACAGACAAGTGTTAGGAAATATAAAAAATCTAGGAGGTCACTGAATTTTGATTTTTGGTTTTCATTAAGCAGAAGCGATATGTGATAAGAATGTTTGAGAAGAATTTTGATTTACACAATTTTGTGTTTGTAAAATGTACTGTTATGTATTATGGTCAATATGTTGATAAGGAATCTTTAGGTTTTGGGTTAGGTGCAAAGGTGTCTTTTTCCAATGCTATGATTGATCTTATAATCAAGTTGCATAATCAAATTTTACTTTAGAAAATTCTAGTACTCGAAAATTTTCTTTTTCGTAAAAAATTATTTCGTGTTTAGTCGTTGTACTATTCTTGAGTGAAAAAGTTGTTTTGCTGAAAAACTAAAATTTAAAGAATATAAAAAAAATGGAAAATTTATTTAATGTTTGTGTTGAGTGCAGAAAGAAATTCCAAAATCAAAAAGATTTAAACGCACATGAAAGCTTCCATGCAAGCACATCAAATGTGATTGCTAATCCAAAAAATAGTGAAAACATTGAGCTTAAAAAAATTAACTCAGCATTTAAAACGCGTGTACAAACTCTTTCGGTAGATAATAAGGATGAAGCGTGTTTATTTCCGGAAGAGTTTATAAGTCGAGCTTGGATAGTATTACGAAAGGAAGTCGGTTTATGGATTGCTGAATACAATGCAATGAAGTTCAACATTGAGCTTTTTGCATTGTATGCCAAGCTCAAAGATACAGAAGCGTTGGAAAATACTATTTTAGAGGTGAAGATGTTCCAAACGAAAATGCAAATAATTTTTAATAATGACGATTTCGCTCATACCTTCCCTCTTAAAACAAAAGAGATAATTAAAAAAATGGAGGAGTTTCAGGAAAGAGACAGTGGTTGGACCCTTATACAATTATTAAGGCTGAATTTAAACTTAAACAAATACCAACCGATAAAGGGTTTAACATACATCCCTACACCAAAAAAGTTGGCGGTGAGAAAAGCCTGCATCAACGTGAGAAACAGAGATGAGTTTTGTTTTAAATGTGACCGAAGATCATCATATCCAATAGACATTAGCTCAACAGAAATAAGTATTAATGGCAGACTTTAAAGGCTTATGCTTTCCAATGGAAATAAAAGACGTTAAAATATTCGAAAATAATAATGATTGGGTTAGCATAAATGTTTTTAGATACGACGAGGAGCAAAACATCGCTATATTACAAAACCAAAGTTGTTAAAAATTTCCATATAAATTTGTTGTTTCTACAGAAACAAATGCATACCACAACCACTGCCCATTATATATGGATAAAAAATATATCAAGGTAAGACAAATGGAATTTTTAAAATTATTTAAATATATAAAACAAACAAAAAAATATTTTATAGATTAATAAGACGACAAGCAAGCAAGGGGAAAAACTATGTTTGCGACTACTGCTTGCTACATTTTACTCGTGAGGACAAATTTAAGAATCATATACCAGTAAGTAGTAAGAGCGTAACATATCTACCGAGTAAGGAAAACAATATTTTAAAATTCACAAAATATGAAAGATCATTAGATATACCGTTTGTGATTTATGCGGATACAGAATGCATATTTCAAAACATTGATACATGCATTCCAGATCCTAATAAATCATCAACAACGTTAATAAACAAACATATACCTTATGCTTTGTCGTATTATATTATGTGTAGTTTTAACAGTAGTTTAGATAAATTTAAAACATTTAAGGGTCTAGATTCCCCTAAATTATTTTTAGGGAACTGGTAGATGACATAACATATTTTTATAAGAATTATATAAAAGAAATCAAACCAATGATTCATTTAAATAATGAGGAATTTAAACATTTCAATGAAACTAGTGTATGTCATATTTGTGGAAAACCTATCATTGATGAAGTTAAGGTAAAGGATCACTGCCATTTAAGTGGTAAATATAGAGGACCTGCGCATAATAAATGTAATTTAAATTTTAAATTTTCACAACTTTTCCTCATATGATTGTCATTTGTTTATTAAAGAACTAAATCATATTGACAATGGTCCCATAAATATTATCCCACTAAATAAAGAGCTCTATATATCTTTATCAAAAATTATTAGAGTGGAGAATGAAAATGTAGAAATTACATTCTTGGACTCCCTTAGATTTATGTCATCAAGTCTAGACTCACTAGCAAGTAATTTATCTAAAAACAATTTTATAACAGTAAAGTCAATTTTTAAAGATGAAAAACAGTTTTTACTGCTTATGAGAAAAGGAGTCTTTCCATATAATTACTTAGATTCATTTGGAAAGCTTAATGAATGCCATTTGCCTAAGAGAGAAGATTTTTTTAATATGTTGACTGAGACTGATTACTCTGATGATGATTATAATCATGCTAAAGAAGTATGGAACGTATTCGGTTGTAAAACATTAGAAGATTACCTAATGCTTTACCTAAAATCGGATGTTCTTCTTCTAACTGATGTCTTTGAAAATTTCAGATTGTTATGTAAAAGCATATACAAGTTAGATCCCTGTCATTATTAAACTGCCCCAGAGCTTTCATGGGATGCTATGCTTAAGACAACAAACATTGAATTAGAACTTCTGACGGACATTGATATGATCATATTTATACAAAAGGGTATAAGAGGGGGAATCGTCCAATGTTCTAAAAGACACATTCAGTAGCAAACAACAAATATATGGTAGATTATAATAATGAAATATCATCTAACTATTTAATGTATCTAGATGCAAACAATTAATATGGTTGGGCAATGTCTCAATATCTCCCGGAGAGTAAATTTGAATGGGTTAGGGATATTGATAATTTTTCCCTAAACTCCATTTGTGATGACTCAAGTATTGGTTATATTCTTGAGGTTGATTTAACATATCCGGAAGCGATTCATGACTATCATAATGATTTGCCATTTTGTTGTGAAAACAAAGTCCCTCCGAATACTAAAGATAAAAAACTTATTGCTGATTTAACCGATAAAACAAATTACATTATTTGTTATAAAAATTTGCAGCAGTGTTAAAAGCATGGCTTAGAGCTAACCAAAATTTATAGGATATTGAAATTTAAGCAATCAGATTAGTTAAAAAAATATATTTCTTTAAATAATTCCCATAGAACTAACGCGGAAAATTCTGTTGAAAAAATTTTTTTTAAACTGCTAAACAATGCTGTTTACGGCAAAACTATGGAAAATGTCGACAAACGAAAGAATATTAAAATTGCTAACTCTTGGGAAAATATTGGTAAAAATTTAGGTGCTCGCGCTCTTATTGCTAAACCAGAATTTAACTCAACAAGCATATTTGACGAAAACATGATTGCAGTTGAGTTAAATAGAACTTACTCAGTTTACAATAAACCTATATATCTTGGACTTTGCATTTTAGAGCTTTCAATGTGGGCAATGTATGATTTTCATTATGATTACATGCTTCCAAAATATAAGTCCAATTTAGAACTTAATTATATGGATACTGATTCTTTCATTTATACAATTCACACAGATGATTTTTATAAAGATATCCTTAACGACATTGATGATAGGTTTGATACATCTGAATATAATATAAATAACCAATTTAATATTCCACAAAAAAATAAAAAAATGTTAGGAATGATGAAAGATGAGAATAATGGTGTCATAATGAGGGAATTCATTGGTTTGAGGTCTAAGATTTACTCCTTCAAAAATGAAAATATGGTAGAAATAAAAAAAGCAAAAGGAGTAAAGAGCAATATTTGTAGAAAGCTAAGTTAAGCGGACTATAAAAATTGTCTATACAACAACAAAATTTATTATGGCGAAATGTATATGTTTAGGTCTAAGTTACATACTTTGTATACAACCTTAGCTAATAAAGTATCATTAAGTTATAAAGATGAAAAGAGATTTATATGTAAGAACAATGTTAATACCCTAGCTTGGGGTCATTATAAAGAAAAATTTTTAAATATGAATAATGATGATGATTGCTTAATGGATCTTGATCATATTGACAACTTAGATTTTAATTATAAAGATCAATTTATGAGAGATGATGATGATGATTTATGTTTAATGGAAATAAAATGCTAATTTTATATTAAGATATTTATACGTTATTTTGTTAAAAAATAAAAAAAAATTTTAGTTAAAAAAAAAACTTTATTATGTCTTTCATTTTACATTAAATTGGAAAATAAATAAATAAACAATGTAAGTAATGAAATTCATTAAATAACTTTTTGAACAATTCCAGTTAATGGGGTGTACTTCATCAAACGATCATAGAGAATTAAACAATAAGCATTTGTGTTTGCTGGAATCGGAATTGCAGTCTCAAATTCAATTTTCACATCAATGGGTCCGCTCTTAACCATTTCATTTTGATAGCTTAGATCAATAACGATCTAAGCTCGCATACATATCGTATAAAATAGCATAGCGATTCTCTGCAATCTTCAAGTTCAAATCATCATACGGATAAGAATCTGAATTTAAATGTACTTTTATATTTTTTACATCAGAATGAATACATTTCTTATTGGTTTCTAACACGAATAATATAAATCTAGGCCTTTCTCGGTTTATTTATAGCTTATCATTTTAAATATGGTTTCTTCAACCAGAGAATGTAGGATTAAAAAGTCCCAACTCCGAAATGCTATGGGTAAAGAGGTACCATCTTTAATAATCTTCATTATTTGCAGTTCTTTAGAGTCTGAGAGCTGTACGTGTGGAATTCTCCACATTATGTTTGTAATCGATAAAGTAAGATTTTCGTTTTCATTTGTTGAGTAATACACATTCTCATCATTTGAACTTCGTAAAAGAATGAGTCCATGTTTACTATTTAAGATTATTTTATTGAAATCCTCGGCAAATCCCAAAAATAGTTTTAGGGGTACATAAAAATTAAATATTTGCATGGCTAAGTCTCTAGAAACACTCCATCCAGCATTTCTCTCATATTTCTTTCAAATTCATTAAGGGAAACATAGTTTTTAATTGTGCTAGACATCCCCAAGTATCGAGTACGATAAATTTCAACACCATTTATTTCATAACGTATTTCATCAAATAAGTATGCAGCACAATTATTTCTTAGTCTGGTATTTGGAGAGTTCTCCCCGTTAGTGTTTTTTATATTTCCCTCTATATACAAGTAACTTTCACTGGGAAGAACATATAAGTCTTGATTTTGTAGAGTAACTCGTATCTCATCATTATTTTTAAATGATTGAATGTATGGTGCATAACTATGATATTTCTTTTTTATTATATTCTCATCCGAAATAGGAGTTTCCATTACATTTAGTATATCAGACATTTTTCTTTACTTTTAGTTTAAGTAATCTTAAAAATGCTTTAGTTTCTTCTGTTAATTTAGGTCTTTTAGCTTTAACAGTTTCTACTGGAATGTGTGCGTTAACTTTTTCTTGCGTAGTTTTATTGTAAATAATCATATTTCCCTTGATCTTAAATGTAATCTAATTGTAATTTCTTCGCCTCTAAAGTTTATTAAACGTTCCTCTTGGTCAACAATCCAAAATTTGAGATATGTTATTTCTTTCACATTCACTGGTAAATAGATTAGATTATTCGGGATAACGTCTAATTTATAACCTGGAGGAACGTCCACCGCAAACTCATGAAGTATATGTGTCGGAAAATTATTCATGTATGCTCCCCGTATTATATTACATTTAGAGTGTTATTGTTGGCTTCAAACACAACTGATTTATTATCATTTTTCTCTTTATATTGTCTTGCAACTCATAAGAACCTATAGGAATTTCAATTATTTTATCTCCAATATGGAAAAGATTGCTATCATAGTCTACGTTGGGTATAGAATTACATAAATGAAAATCAATTAGAGAACATTCATAATCTACCGCTAACTCTATTGGCGGAAAGAAATTTGCCGTTAAAATTGAAGAATTCCCGCTCAGTGCTAATGTTATTGACATAACAAATGATTGATTGTAAATAAATAAAAAACGCTATTTACAGTTTGTTTTTATTTAATATATGTATTTATTTTAACTTATTGCTAGTTTTACAATATTTCATTTTTACTTATCCAAGAATTATGCTGACTTTGAAAACCCAGCCATTTTACATATGCTTTATCACCCTTGGTTTTTAACACTTTTTCAACTAAGAATGTATTAGGAAAACGCGTGCGTAGTAACTCCTCCTTGTAAAATCCACCTTTTATTTCGTTTCCTTCATAGTCTTCGAGTAAAATTGTGACTGGGTAAGTATTTTGTATCGATCTTATTTTAAATATTTCTGTTGTCTAATTTGGTGTATATCCCTTTTCAAAGACGTGCTTATATTTACTAATACGTACATAGTCTCCAACCTTAAACCGTGAAGCTTTAAATAGGTTTAAATGATTGTACACAGTATTTAGTAAATTTTTTTCGTGTTCACGAGTTACATGAATAGGATCCATTTTGATCGTTCCGTGTATTTTTTTATTATATTGTTTAATAAAACCTTTATAAATGCTAATCCATCTATAAGATCCATTGTTGCTAAACTCTTTCCACATCATTTCTTTCAATGTCCTATTAAAGCGTTCTACAATTGAAGCTTTCATAACACTATATGTAGAGTAATGATTTATTGAATGTTTTTTCATTAATGCTCCAAACTCCTTATTAAAAAATTCTTTGCCATCATCTGTCTGTAAATTCCTAGTTATGCGTATGCGTAGGTATGCGCCGCGTAGGAAATATTTTGTGAAATGCCTTACAAACTTCTGATGCAGTTTTTGACTTTGTTGATTCGGCCCAAGCATATTTTGAATATGTATCAATGACTGTTAGCATATATTTATATCCATTGCTATAAGATGAATAATTGCCCATTTCTACCAAATCAGCTTGCCGGCGATCGTCAATTCCCTTCATTATAACTCGACGTCGTAAGAACTTTTTCCGCGCTCGTGAATGTAGTTCATTAACAATTTCTCTTTTATCCGTGTTCATGTCTATACAGATTTAATGAGCGTTGTGTTACTCTAAAATATTAAATATGGTTGCTTATATTATGATAATTTAATTGGAGATAGTGGTTAAAGCTTTTGTTTTTTTATTACATCCACTTTAATAGGGATGTTATCAATCCACTTGAAAATATAATCCTCAATCTTATTAAATGTCTCTTCGATGCTGTTTATAAAGTCTTTATTTGCACTGTATATCTGATCATTCATAGCTTTTTTAATGATTATAACATCTTTATCAATATCCTTTGTCAACGAATCTTGCAAAAATTTTGTATTAGTTTTAATTATATTCAATTGGGAATTATACTCCTCCTTAAGTTTTTCTGTTTCCTTATTATTGGAAATATATTGTTTAATTTTATTAATTCTTTCTTCAAACTTGTTTATAAAGTTCCTGTTTGAATATTTAATTTCTTCGCTTATAAAATGTTTCAATTGTTCTTGTATACGTTTGATTTCTAAGTTAATATAAGTTTTGTTAACAGCATCAAATTCATCCAACGGTGAAGCTATATTTATAATTATTCTATTCTCTACGTTTGTATTGCTCCCATCGAGGATAAAACTAAATCTTTTTAAAAGATTTTTAGTTTTCAACTCGTTACTATGCTTTTTAAAGTAATGACCAAATTTATCAACAGTCATTATTATTATTACTGCAACTACTCAATTATATTTGATTCTTTTAATTCCTCAATTATTGATATTATCTCATTAGAATGGTTTTTGTTACCAGCTTGTTGTGATGCCATCAACAGCTTTAACCGGTCTACTATTTTATTAGGATCATCCCAGTATATATAGTTTGTATTATTAAGGTTTACTTTCATTAAACCTTCACCAATGTGAGTAGTAACAAATAGCTTATTTATTATTATTTATTATTTCCTTATATTTATAACCTCTATTTCTTTTAAGTAGATTATTAGGATCAAAGTTTCTTCTGTGTGCATTTGTAACAAGCAAAATTCGTTTATATATATCTAATTCTGATGAGTCATAATGCTCTGGTCTTTTATGAAAGAGCAACGAGTATAGACCAGGAGTTAACGCCCAAGGTTTATTTCCTATCAATATTTTTTCATTATTTATCTTTATATCCGAATTTCCAAATTTTCAGTCACCATTTTGATTTTTGTAAGGTCCAAATATTGTATCAAGCTTTTTGTTTTCATATAAGTCTGTTAAATCAAATTGCCAATCATCAGATTGTGAATAAAAGGATTCATTATCTAAATCAACATCTTCTTCTTCTTCTTTTACACCACTTGTTTTTGGGAACGAATCTAAATTTTTTTTCCTCGGGATGCTAGTCACAATACTGTCATCTTTATTCTTAGTTATAGTATCATGTTTAAACTTAGTTTCGCTGGATAACTTGACTGGTTTTTTTTAAGGTTCTGTTAGGGCTTAAAAGTATTTTCTAACTTGTTTATTGTTTCTGTTTCCCCGCGCTTAATAGCTTCAAATTTCTTTTTTAAAACTTTTCTGGATTTCATCAACTCTTTTAATATATTTTCCTCCATGTTTATGTATAAGAGACATTTAAACAGCTTCTTTGAACAGCTTTATAGCTTCTTTGAACAGTTTAACAGCTTCTTTAAATAGCTTTTATTAATAGAAAAATAGCTCTTAATGTGTGATTAACATATAACATCAGCATAAATTTTTTTACGTCTGAAGCAGTTTAAGGATCAATTATGACTAAGCTTGAATAAAGATATAGAAACCTTTTCTATAACGTCCATTACTTATTTCATCATCTTTGCTTATTACAAGAAATCCATATTTATCCCTCCAAAATTCTTTACATATGTTTTGAAACATTTCGAAGCTCATGTCACTTCCAACATGATCTCTATGTATATGCTTAAGATTTAGTTCATCTTGCTTAAACATTATAATTAAGTTTGCATTATCACGTACTAAATGTTTTGGAATATGAGTATATGTTTGACATAAATAAAATGCATCGATATCTTTATGTCTCCCCATGCAAAAATATGATCTGATATTGTTTTGCTTTTCACATGCAACATCATCAAATATCATTACAGAATTTACTTTAGCATCATTAGGTGATAAAACATCTTCGTTTTCTGAAAATGTATATATACCCATACCCTTTACCGAGGAAATTAATTTTCGCAGATACTGATATTTGGGTTGATGTAGAGATTTAGAATAAAGGTAAATATTTCTGAATTTCAATCCATTAGGGCTTTCAATCAAACTAAGCATAACGTTAGTTTTTCCACAATTGGATGGTCCCACTATTAATGCTCTTATAGAGTTTGGTAAAAGGCAGCCATATTAAGTTACATTATTTTTTTCATTTAAATCCAAATTTCTCACTAAAATGTTTGAATATTGTTTAATAAAACGCGTCTTTGCAAATGAAAAGTTAAAGCAAGTGAACATCTTTTTCTTTATATTAATTACTATTTATATACATATTTTTGGAAACTATATGTAATAAATGAAGGTGTACACAAAGAAAAATGTTCTTGGTAAACAGGTAGTTAGTGGAGAAGGACTACTAAATAAGCTAATTAATTCGCTACCAATTGAGGTTCATCTACCTGGTTATCAATTTTGCGGACCTGGAACGAAATTGGATAAACGTATCCAAAGGGGAGATAAAGGAATCAATCCCTTGCATGCTGCTTGTAAAATTCATGATATTGCTTATTCACAGAACTCTGATATTAATAAACGACTAACGCAATGAAGTCTAAAGTTAAATTTGGTTTAGGTGTTAAAATGAATTATCTTAAAAAAACTTGTAAACGAAACCTTTTTCGCAATGCAATTAAATCAGCAACTTTGGTTTTAAGAAAAGAAAAGCTAACAAATGTCAAAAAGGCAATAAAAACTGCAAAAAAAAATTATTGATGAATCATTTCTTGGCAAAAAATCAGAAGTAAAAATTCCAAGAGTTATTACAGTTCCTAAAATTGGGGGTGTTTTACCGCTTGTACCTATACTTACAGCACTTGGAGCATTGGGTGCTTTAGCTTCTGGTGGCTCATCAATTGCTAAGGCTATTACTTCAGCTAAAAATGGTAAGCAACAGCTCGAGGAGAATAAGCGTCATAATAGAACATTAGAGGCAATAGCAATGGGCAAAGGTCTTTATCTCAAACCTTATAAGAAGGGATATGGAATATTTTATAATAAAAGGAAAGCATCAAAAAGCTAATACAGCAGCTACCCAATAGACCTCTTACCGATGTGGATTTGAAAATGTTTGGAAAAAAGTATATTCCTTGTTTTAGGGGAGTTTATATGAGAGATACACTCCCTAAAACTCCACGGAAAACTGAATGCGGAATAATCAATTTAGACTCTCATAGAGGAGATGGTACACATTGGATAGCCTATTATAAAGATAATGAATATGTGGAATATTTCGACAGTTTTGGAAATCTTCAACCACCTCTAGAAGTTTTAAGATATTTAGGATATAATATAAAATATAACTATAACATATATCAGAAAAGTAATTCCTTTAATTGTGGTCACTTATGTTTGCAGTTTCTACTTCATTTTAAAGTAAAGAAATACAAAACACATACACATAATTTGTTTATACAATTTTATTTTTTTATTTATTTTCCATCCTTAAATATAATCTATGAATTTTTACATCGGTTATTATTTGTCTTTGCATTTTTTTTTCCCAATCTCATAACAGAGGCGTATTAAATCTATTTCGATATCTCTTTCATTTAATCCATTAATATCACTTAAGAGGATTTGAATTTTTTTTTAACTTCGAGCATGTTGGTATGTAATAGTTATAATAAAAATGTAGTATTTGCTTCCTTAGAATTCCATTCCAATAGAGTATCGTTGTTAAAAATACTCCTATCCTTATTATCGGCTTCCATGTTTCAGGACTAATCTTTATTTTAAATTCTCCTTGCTGGATTACGAAGTAGCATACATTCCTTTTATATTTGAATGTGTACTCAGTGGTTTCACAGCTTGTATTTTCAATTAGATTAATTGAAGATAAAAATTCACGCTGAGAAAGCGTGCTGGTAATATAGTCCTTATAACACATTAGGTGAAGCCATTCTTCTTCTCCGAATCCAATAAAATGCTTGTTCTTATAATGGAACCATATCATCGGCTTAAATCCATGGAGAGTTGAAAAACCGCAGGAAACTTTTAATTTTAAGTTGAGGAAGTACTCCATCTCAAACACAACGTCATATATTTGCGGTTGACGTTCCTGACTACACTGCAGATAATTTTTTATTATTCTATTCATTCTCTTTAAAGGTAAGTTGTAAACTGTTAATTTTTTCATTTCAAAACTCGCCTTTTAAAGAAGACTTCTAACTCTTATGCCTTACTAATAATAAGTATAAAAGAACTAAACTAATCTTATTACAATAATTTCAATGTATACATATGTACAAATATGAATAACGAAAATAAACATTTTTTTGTTTTTAAATATAAAAGTGTGTTGTTTATTTAATTATAAAATTTCAAAGTACAGTAACTTCATCTTTATTACTCTTCTTTTTGATTTTCGGATCTTGATGACAATAGGTTGAATAATTTTTTATACTGCTCGATAATTTTCATCACTTTTAGTTTTTTTTTATGAAAGAAATAACATCCACACATGTCAACAACATCTCCGTTTGAAGTATCATCTTCGCAAGCTACATTATAATCACTAAAATCTGCATATTTATTTTTAAACGCTTGTATTTCTTCTAAATGTTCTTTGAAAATTTCACTTCCAAATTTCTGTAGAAAGTCTTCAATAGTATTCATCTTTCTAGGTTAAAATTTCATTTAATACTGAATAAATAGATTAATCATAGCCAACTCTTATAGCCTGAATTCAATTAAATTGTAAATGAAAAACGAAACAGTTTTTTTTTCTTTTTGTTATAATAATGATTGCTTTATTTAAATAATTTTCATTTAAATGTATTAAGAGGATAATAGTCTCTCATTGGAGGAACTGGTTTAAACTCCAACCTGCAGAGTGCGCTATCCCTGTCATCGTTCAAAGGAATTTTTGTTATCATGTAAGCGCCCGTAGATAAGAGTTCAACATCTTTGTCGCTCAACGAATTGTACCTCTTAGGAAGGTAAAATATACTCGTTCCCAACTCTAGCACAATAGATTCTCCATATTTTGTTGTTATCCAGTTATATGATAATCATCTAAATCTATCATATCCTTGATACTTATCCTCTGTCTTACGTTTAACTTGTTAAAAGTTGTAATTAATTCCGTGTTGCTGTTCATCGTTGTTTAATTTATAATAAACTGTCAAAATTTATTGAATTTTTATAAAAGTTAATTATAATGAAATCAATCAGTAAATAACCACTAAAACTACAACGTGATAATTCTGCATACTAAAAGAAAACAATAAGATAATAATAATAACGAAATCAATAAATAAATAACCACTAAAACAACAACGTAATAATTTCCATACTAAAAGAAAGCAATCATTACATAGCCCAAGTTTTGTTTAATAAAAGTAAAAACAAAAAAACCAAATATTTTTAATTTTGTTTTATATTTATTGATATTTTTATATAATTATAATATATTAATTGAAACTTAAAACATTATCTTCAAACTGCTATTCCTTTATATTTAGCAATACATTTTCCCCCTCTTCGTCAAACCAGTAGTCTTTCACAGCTAACATTAAAGCATCTCCTTCGTCATCATATAAAAATTCGAAAACTTCATCATCAAAGTAGTTCATATGATATCCCAGCTGATTGTTGAGAATATCTAAACCTTCCTCGCTGCTATCACTACATAGTAGTCAATAGTGAGCCCATCGATATATATATATATCTCCTTCCTCAACTTCGAAGGAGAAAGGGCTTATTGATAGTTGTGTTTGTATAGCATCTAATGAAATTACAATGGGACTTGAACATAAATTGTTGATCTTGCTTTTTTCCATATCTATATATATATCAATATATATTTTTTTTTTTTTTTAATTTTAGTTTTTCAGCAAAACAACTTTTTCACTCAATAATAGTACAACGACTAAACACGAAATAATTTTTTACGAAAAAGAAAATTTTCGAACACTAGAATTTTCTAAAGTAAAATTTGATTATGCAACTTGATTATAAGATCAATCATAGCATTGGAAAAAGACACCATTCCACCTAACCCAAAACCTAAAGATTCCTTATCAACATATTGACTAAAATACATAACAGTACATTTTACAAATACAAAATTATGTAAATCAAAATTCTTCTCAAACATTCTTATCACATATCGCTTCTGCTTAATGAAAACGAAAAATCAAAATTCAGTGACCTCCTAGATTTTTTATATTTCCTAACACTTGTCTGTCTCTATACACTTACCCTTTCACTGTTTGCTATTCCTTTCATATATAATACTACAGAACATTACACTAAACAACATTTTTTCTTAAACATTCTTATCACATATCGCTTCTGCTTAATGAAAACTAAAATCAAAATTCAGTGACCTCCTAGTTATAAATTTTCATAATTATGTTAATTACCACGCTCTCAAATACAATTTCATTTCCGTCTCTCCATTTTTCAGTCTCTTTAAAATCCTCTCTTAAAAAATAGCGGTCTCTTAAAAATCCTCTCTTAAAAAATAACTGTCTCTTCAAAATCCTCTCTTAAAAAATACCTTGAGCCAGTATCCCTACATATTTTTCTTCAAAATTTTCTCTTAAAAAATACCTTGAGCCAGTATCCCTACATCTATACTACTCAAAGACACAGAATGAAGACCCAATTTTGACGAAAATTATATTGGCTAAGCAAAATAATAGAATACCGAACCATTATGAAATATCCGCAGACAGCCGCCTAGCAAAATCGTACTAAACTGAGTGGAATAGCCTGATGTTGGTAGATGGTGCTTATATCGATCTTGGGAGAGCAAATCCACAACAGACTTAACTGTCGTGCCAACTTCTAAAAGAAGCGAGATAATGAAACAGTTTCATAATGGTCCCAGCGGGGGTCATATAGGTATAACAAAAACGCTGGATACGATAAAGCAACGATTTTACTGGGTAGGCTGCAGACAATGCGTAGCCGATTGGATAGCAAATTGCGCACATCGCATCGCGGCCAAGGGATATACAAGAAAAAGTCATGGCAAACTTCAGCAATACAACGCGGGTGCCCCTTTGAGCGGATAGCTATTGATAAAGCAGACCCATTCTCTGTTAGTAATGCTGGAAACCGATATGTGCTAGTGATTATAGATTATTTTAGCAAATGGCCTGAAGTGTATGCCATTCCAAACCAAGAGTCCAAAACAGTAGTGGACGCTCTTGTTAACAATTGGGTGTGTCGATACGGTGTTCCACTAGAACTGCATTCAGACCAGGGACGAAATATTGAATCGGCCATATTCAAAGTAATGTATATAATATCAAAAAGACGTGAACGACACCGGTGCGTCCACAGTCTGATGGCATGGTAGAACAATTTAAACGTACCCTAGAGGAATACCTAAAAAGATGTGGGGTGAGCATATACCAAAGTTTTACTTATTGGTCAGCTGTACACGATTCAACCTCAAAATGGACAATGGAAATGTTCCTAAGCGCAAGAAGACCTGCATGAGCTTCATGAGTTTGTCCATAACCGCATTAAAATTTCCAGCGATAAAATAAAAGCAGCAAACATGGAGGGATTTACTGAAGGACAAATGGTTCTACTATATAACCCACAACGCAAGAAAGGACTGTCTCCTAAGCTGCAAAACCACTGGGAGGGACCATACAATGTGATCAAGAAATTGAATGATGGGGTTTACCGGATACAGAGATACCATAATCCGAGGTCAAAAATGAAGGTTATTCACCTAGAACGGCTGGCTAAATATGGCAAAAGTAATGTTGAACCTATTCGGGACGAAAAGGCTTAAGTGGGCGTCAGTGTTACGAAGATGCTTTATTTAGTTCAAAAAAAGAAATAAAAATAATTGTGACCGACAAAGTAAAACGAAATGACCTATTGTATCTGTTTACAAAACCAGAAGTTTCTAAAAAAAACTTCTTAATCACAAAATAAAAACAACTAACATAAAGCAATAAAAATAAACACAACACACAACTACATAAACACCTACATTGCCTAACGACTACTAAAAATACAAAAAAATAAAAAAATAAATTCAAAATAATAATGGAAAGTTCTGGAATCAAATACCAATCATCCTGTGTCTAAAATGATAAATGCGTAGTAAAGAAATATTCTACTAACAAATGGAAGAAGTTCTAGTGTATTCAAGAACCTTCACATTGGATATATAAAAGCAATGGCCATACAGGCTGGATTCTTCTTCACAGATAAATAACCAGATAACTCACTAGTGACGTTTAAAAAAGTGTGTTATCATATTTTCTTCCAGCTTTCGTTTAAGTGAATAAAAGAATATTCAAAAACGCTGAAAGCAATGAGTTGGAAGAAACCGCTACACATACCTATTGCAAACATATGTTTTTATTTAATCAAACAAAAAAATGTATAACAAAATTGGGGTAAAAATTTAGTTTTTTAAGAAAAATTAAAAAAAAAAATATAAATATCAGTGAAAGAAATTTATAAAAAAATTATAAAAAGTTTTTATAATATTACAGTGTATAAGAACAACTAAAAAAATAATGTTTTTCCTTATAATTTCAGGTTGTACTACAATTCCATTGGAGGCTCCGCAAACAAAAATCAAAACAGTTTGCGTTGTTTTATTGGTAAGTAAAAAAGTTGGCCATTAAACTTTTTTATGCCAAATTTATTGTATTTTAGGATTTGGTTTTTGCCAAAGTAATAGGCTATCCAGCATGGCCAGCTACCGGTGAGACTGCCAATATTAAGGTGGAAGGAAGACCTCTTTCTTTATGTTGAAAACAAAGAAAAATTCGCCACAGACAAAAATATGAAACGGAATAATTTTCGAGAGGCTATTGATCAAATAGATGCTGCAGCCAATGGCGAAGAAACAGCACCTTTTGATTTGCCAAATGTAGCGCATGAAGGTATAGATATTTCTCAAGCTAAAGAAGCTTTGGATGAAAGTGTCATCAATAATACTACGGCTTACAACCCACAGGTAATGGATGTAAAGGAAGAAAGTGTTAAAAAGGTTAACGAAGCTATAGGGGAAAGATGTAGAGGAAAAGATAAAAACAGATGTCTCGTTTGTCCCACTTGGTACAGATCTAACAGAACCTGTTAGTCGAAGTGTACGGAAAATAAAAGTGAAACGTTACATTGATAATGTTGGTGATTCGTCAAACTCGATTAATGCCCTACCAGCAAGAAAAAAGTTACGCCAAAAGGTAAGTTAGTTATAATATTCTAGGTTACTGCAGCAAAACTAGTATTTGTGTTTTTATAATTTTTAAGGTATATCAACAACAAAACATAAAGCAAAAACGGCCAAGAAAATCAAGAACAATGCTAATATAAAACCGATGGCGACCGTTACACCCACTGTGAAGTCATCTAAAAAATCAGAAGTTCAAAACAATCTGCTGTTGGCCTTAATTCCACCGTCTAAATGTATCGGTATTAAATTAGACTATCAAAAGCCAAAAAAGGGTTCTATTAAAATTGATGCAGTTAGAGAACGTATTGTAATCAATCCTTTCAGATCAAAAATACATGGTGAGGCCAAGGAGCTATTTACTAGTGAAATTATTGAACAAGAGGATGCACTATTAATCCAAGATACAAAAATTTTTTGTGAGAAATCAATTTCAAACCATACTTTCCCCCACAACATATACATGTGCTTTTGCCACTAAATTAACAGATTCCAAAGATGTAAATAAAAGTGAAAGTTTTAATCAATAATAATAATACTTACTTTTGTATTTCAAAAACCTTATATAAAAAAACATACAATTTTTGTTGTAATATTTTTTAACTTTAATAATAACTTTTACGGTTTTTATTAAAGTATTAATAAAAAAAAGAAACAATTTATAATAAGCAAAATTTTATGTTTTATTTCAGCAGTTTTAAAATAATTCCATTAATTATTGATTTCCATCTCAGGGCAATTAGCAATGCATCGCTACAATCTGTGTTTAATTATAAAAAAAAAAGATTTTAATATACATGTCACTAATGAAACTTATATACAAACTTACTTGGCCGGATTATTCGGGAACTGGTGCAGCTTCTCTCCTTCGGCACAACCCATTATGCAGCGGCGACTCCTGAAAGAAACCAGATAATTTCATTAAAATCTAATTTACATTAAAAACAACTTTTTTCAACTTACATCTTTTGTTAGATTTTTTTTTGTGGTTGATTTTTCAACCCTTATTTTTTATGATTTTGAGACAAAAAAACACACAAAAAATATTCAAAGAAAATTCATAACTTCGATTTTAGATTTATTATCAACATTAAAATGATTAAAGTGATTAATTTAATTATTGATAAATTATAACACTTTAGACAAACTCACAATATCTTGACCACAGAATCTTGACAATTTTTGTAAATAAATAAAATGTCAAATTCCAGCTATAATCAGAAAGAGGTAGTAATATCAAAAAAGCAAGAACTGTTACTATCCCTCTCTAACGAAAGCTGGAATCTGGCCACACTGCATTTTTCATTTCGGATCTGGTTAGTTATCTGTGTTCTTAGTGTAAACGTCAACCAGTGAAGGTCTTGTGGTACACAGTGGTAAAGTTGCCATCACGTATATCTGTGTACTAATCGCGAATAAGTAAATAATCGCCTAGTTAAAGTGTAATTTAATTAAAGTAGTAATTAAATGGTGTGTATTAAACTTGCAATAAAAGAACTCAATAAAATAAACGATTATAAATTGTAATAATAGCAACCATTTGGTATTGCACCTGAACAACAAAAGCAAATTTTAGCGAGTATGAATGAGTTAATGTCATCTCTTATAGTGCCTAACAAAAAACCGTTGCAGCATTTCCAGAAAGGCGTTAATACTTCTAAAAATGCCTTGGTTATGCTCCTCACTGTCGGTATAGTCACGAAATGCAAATTTTATTATTTTTTAATCATTCATACTTGTTTTTCTCATATTGATTAGTTGGTTAAATGAATGATGTTTACATTATATGCAAATCTAGGTGTTGGATGCAAAGAATGCTGAAGATGGATTTGGCGGTCCTGAAAATTCAACATTACATTCTGCCAGCGCCCAATTTTTCTTGTTTTCTTTTGAAAACGTACGCGTACATTTGAAAAATAATTTTTCTTAATAAAAGTTAAATTAAAAACGAACCAAAGCCGAAAAAGTAAAATTTTAATTGATTTATGAAGATCACTGCTTCAACCCCTGGCTGGGACTAAAATTAAAAAAAAAAAAAATAATAATTTAAAAACACGCAAGGCACAGCGCATTCACAAGTGTAGTACAAAATTTAACAAATGTACAAGACGTGTTGTAGAGAAGACAACAAAGAAATGCTTTGAGTTGTGTGTGAATTTCGTCCAACCAAATTAATATTGATTAGTTGGTTAAATGAATGATATTACAATATACGCCAATCAAGTTGTTGGATGCAAAGAATGCTGAAGATGGATTGGCGGTCCTGAAAATGCAGCATTTCATTCTGCCAGCGTCCAATTTTTCTTGTTTTCTTTGGAAAACGTCCGTAAACATTTGAAAAATAATTTTTCTTAATAAAAGTTAAATTTAAAATGAACCAAAGCCGAAAAAGTAAAATTTCAATTGATTTATGAAGATCACTGGTTCAACCTCTGGCTATGACTAAAATTAAAAAAAAAATAATATATTCTTCATAATTAAGTAATTATAAATCAAATAAATAAATTTCACTTGTTTTTCTTAATTTTTTCAAATTTCTTCTTAAACTTTTTTTTAATTTTTTTCTTTTAATTGTTTTTATCGAACTGAATTTTTTTTATTAACTTAGTTTTTTCTTCTGCACTAATAATTTTTACATGCGATCACTTTCGTGTACAATAATTTTTTGAAAATGCTCTATGATTTTCCTTTAGTTGCTTCCCAACTTAGTGGTGAATATTCTGAATTTTCCGAAATTTTCCAAAAATCTTTTCCGCCCAGCCGTCCATTTTTTCTTGCTCATCTTTCTAGATTCTAAGTCACCATATTTAAATTTTTCATAATTTCCTTACTTTTGGCAAATTTTTCCATTTGGAATTCTTATTTTCTGGTTATTTAATATTATCTTAATGGTCTATGCTCCAATACTCTATAAACAACTCTTAACCAATGTCTAAATACTGTGAAAGCTTTTTCTTTTACAAGAATATCATAATAAACAGTAAGAAAATTTTTGATTCATAATTATTTTGAATTTTTAAAACTAAATAATTCCTGTCACCGTGTTCTACAGCATAGTGAAAGTTTTTTTTTATATTTTTATTCATTCTGGCATTACCCTGTTCTAAACATTGACTACTACTAAAAGTCCTGGCAACTGTATCATGCGTATTAAATAAAAAAATGAACATATACACCAAGGTATATATATTTATATGTAGAACAAAGAGAGCGTTTGTTTTTAGAGCAATTATCTTTTATTTTCTGTTTCCATTTTTGACATTTCCCATCACAAAGCAACAACAAATTTCCATGTTGTTTTTAAAAATGTTGTATTTGTTGTAGAGCCGCTATTACCTAGTAAAATACATGTACCTTGATACACACATTCATACCTACGAAAGCAAAGAAAAAACTGACAACAGACAGAACGAAGAAGAAAAACACGGTAAGTAAAAAATAATTTTGTTATAATAAATTTTTAATAATTCTTAAACAAAATGCCCTCTAAAATTTTAGTTTTAGACATAAAGAAACGGAATTTATAGAAGTCTACGCATTAAAAACAAGAATCAACGAACAAACAAAAAAATATAAAGCCCATACAGCCGGGCTGTAACATTAAATAAATTTGAAACAACAAAAAGGAACAATTTACTGGACAAATAAAACAAAAAAATTTAGACAGGAAAAAAGAAAACATGGAAAACTAAATAACAATCAATTTAAACTAAACCAAAACTAATAAAATAATAAACAATCCAAACATTTATATTAAAGAACAAACAAACATTTATATTGTTGAGCGTACGGTGGGCGCCAAACATTAATTACAAATTAATGAAAAAAAAAAAAAAATATATATATATATATATATATATATATATACATATATATTTTTACCCGCAACAAAACTCCGAGTCCTTCGAGTATACGAAGTAGGAAACGCTGTGTGGAGTATGTGATCGATAGAAATTAATTTTTCTGGCCCCAACGTGGGGAACTCTCACACCCTTAAATAGTCTCATGCTACTACCAAAACTTAGCCGGGCGATTTGTGCATCTATACATATAAGCTTTTCCTTTAATCCTACTGCAGGGTATTACAATATGTTCCTTATTTTCAAATGTTAGCTCATCCACTCAGCTTGCATATATCAGACTTTTCAGAGACGGAAACCTCATCCACATCTTACTAGAGCATGAGCCAACCTAAATCTTTTCTCAGAAAAGAAAAATCGTAGTGGCCACCCATATATAAAAGATCAATACAAAAAGATATTTCATGTAACTGGTTACGATACCAATTGGCACTTACATTGCGATGTGTTAAAATCGAACGCCAAAAAAAGTTTAAGGCCAAAATTTTAATGAAAAAATTTTATCTTTCGTCGTTTAGTATACGTATATTTATATATGTATATATATTTTATTATTGTCAGATTAGTTTACTATAAAATACTAATAATTGTCAAATCGTTTCAGATGTAATAAACATGGGCTATGCCGCTATTACTTTTTCTCAATGGGTCGTTGCTGCTCCAGAGATAGGAAATTTTTCCATAAGTCATTATTAATTTTAACAAAAAACTTAGAGAATGAAGGGTTTACTTCTGCTCGGACTTCGAAAAAAAAAAAAACTTCAGGATTATACATCTATTATACAAGAGTTTACTTTGTGTTAATTTTTTCAGGTTTATTGAAAATAGAAAAGTATCCTCTATAAAAAATATTACAGTGGATTATTGCACCAAACTAACAACACTAAGGACATCACAGCAAACAAGTAAAGATGAATGTTAGGATCTAATTACGAACTAATATTGCACAAAAGGAAAAAATGAAAACACAGGGCCAAATCGCTGCAGTCGTAATCGAATGCATTCGATCGAAATTTTTATATTTGAGATTATCGCACTCGCTAACGAGTAATGAGTATCGTAATTTGAGATTATAGCATGCGATAACGAGTACTCGATCGAATGTCATCACTCGAAGTGTTGCTCGATACTTCATAAGCAATCGAAATTATTTATTTGAAAAGAAAATTAACAGAAATTTATTTTTTGATAATATAATCGACAAAAATGTAAGTATTAAAAATTTGTTTCCAATTTAAAGTAAAAAATAAGTTGAATTTTACCTTCAGGACAAATATAAACAAAATAAATAGTACACAAAAGGATATAATGGCGCAATTTATGTTTGAACATCCTAATTTGGCCAAAAACCTGTTGCCCAATTGTGGACAAGGAAAAGAAACGGCAAAAAGGTTGTGGGAAGAATTATCAAACCGTTTGAATTCAAGTGGTCCACCAAGGAATGTGAATTTTTTATGTTTTTTATTTGCTTAACATTAATATTTTTCAAACGTTTTGAAGGTGTTTGCTGATCAAAAACACAATGTAAAAAAGAAGCTTTCTTTGAACAAAGAATCAAAGAAAACAACTGGTGGTGGCCCTTACCAGGAAATATCTTTGTCGTATGCAGATGAACAAATAGTTTAAGCTGCAGGTATTGAGGCAAGCGTTGAGGCCATCGGAACAGTGAAATCTTTTGGAAAAAGGAAAGAAGCAAATGATACTTCTTGTGAAGTTGAGAAGAGTTTAAGAAGTATATTAGGCGAAAGGAGCGATTTTGAAAATTCAGAATCCGAAAACATAGAAATAGAGACACCAAAACCAAAAAACAAAAGGCTGCTTCGAAAGGTGAAAACAAGTTAGATCTCTTAATGTCCAACATAGATAAAAATGAGGAGTACCACAAGAATTTAAATGCTAAATTAGATCGCCTATTGCAATTGAAAGAAAAATCATTAAAATTGAAAGAGGAAGAGGAAGAACATGCTGCAAATATGGCGATAAAAAATGTCGAGTTACAAATTAAAACAATTGAGCTAGAGCTCCTACAAAAACAGCAATAGTTCTTTTATTAATAAAAGACCCAACAAGCACAAAGAATTAAAGTTCATTTTTATTTAAAAAAAATGATTTTTTATTTTAATTTTTAGTTAAAAGTCCTTGAATAAAAAAAAAATTTAATTTTTTCTAAGAGAAAGTTTGATATGATCTCTTATTTTTTTAACCATTTTTGGAAAATTTGTTTCATTTTCAGTGCTTATGGTAGGTTGAACCAATTCAACTTCTTCCACGTTTGTGTATTTGTGTACTTTAAATTGTATGCACACGTTGTGTAACGCAGCACACATATTTCCGAAAGCTGCCATTTTTTCTGGGGTAATACGACTTCGTTTGTCATTGCAGAGTATTTTCCAACGTCCTTTTAAAATACCTATTGTTCTTTCTATTATACACCGGCCTTTAGAATGAACATCGTTAAAATTAGCTTCCAACGAACTTTCTTGTGGGTTTCTATAGGGTGTTATGCACCATGGTTCCAATGGGTACCCAGAATCTCTTTGAATTAAAAAATGTCATTATTTAAGTCAAAAATTGTGGTTACAACATATGTATATACCTAAAAGCCAAACATTTTTAACACCCTTATTATAAAGTTCAGACAACAAATTTCTTTCTTCCGAGTGCTTCCAGACGAACGAATCATGGGCTGCTCCAACGTATTTGGAGTTGATAGCCAAAATCTTATACTCGTGGTCACAAATCTTAATTTTTTTTTTAATGAAATTGTTTTATTTACATAAAAATAATTTCGACCTTACCACCATAGAGTTGATGCTATGAAAACCTTTTCTATTGAAGAACATATGTTCATTAGACGATGGTCTTTGAAGTCCGAAGTGGGTGCCATCCACACAACCAACGACTGCGACAAAATAAAACGCATTATACATTTTTTGTGTAATATGAAATAATGACCATAGACTTATACTAACCTCCGGGGATTTTATACTTTGTCATGAAAGCATGCATGCATTCGTATGAGTTCTCGTGGTCAAAGTTTATAAATGCTGGACACAGTTTGTCCTCCAACAACATACTGGAAGCTACCGCTGGCCAAAAACGACAGTATTGCAGCTAATTGCAATTTTGCTGGCACCGATGTGACATGGTTCCGGAAGGGTTGATTTTTGAAAGCACAAATTTAAAGGCTTCCTTGGATAACCTAAACCGTTTTTGGATTCTAAGAAATATCTGTATATTTTTTCACTATTTATGTGCCACCACTTTATTCAAATTTGTTTCCACTTACGCAGCGTCTGACAATGACAAGGGGTCGCTCTTGATTCTTTAAACGCATAACGTTATGATCTTCATCCTCGTCAGAGGAAGATAAGAAAAATAAAAATAATGGATCCATTTTCCTAATAATTTAAATTACATTAAAATTAATCTCAGTATTATACTGTAATTCTTTTACCCATTTATTTATTTGAAATTATTTGTTTTGTTTATATTTGTACAAATCATATGTTTTCATTCTATTTCAAAACAAAAAATTCTTTAAAATTTTTTTGAAAATTTCGATTCGAAGGCTATCGAATGCCATGATTTGTTCATTTCATACTTGACGAAATTTCACTCGATACGAAACTTCACTCGACAAAGAGTACCGCGATTTAGGCCCAGGTAAGTCAACTGTTGACTAACTCGAAACTTATAACTATCAGGTACAAAATATATATCACAGATTTTAAAATAATTTGCTACGACTAGGAAATATTACGACTACACAATAAATATTTGTATAAATAAAAAAGAAATAATTACTAATCTTATCTTGTATTGAACATTGAAATTTCGAATTAAACTCAATGTTTAAATCGAAATTATCGATAAGCAATTTAAACTTTAATATCTTTTACATAATAAACGCCAATTGCATACATATTATTGCCTACAGGTCGGGACACTCTACACTTAAGAAATTTTTTACCAAATTTGTATCGAAATTTCTTTGTACCATGTTTTTACGGTAGACTTTCTGTCCAGGCATAAATTTTAGTGTTCGGGGTATTCGGTTATATTTTTCGGCACTTTTCTCGTACGCTTTAGTCATATTATCTTTTATCTCATTTCTTATAAGTTCAATTCATTGATTCGGCCTCGCAAGAATACGGTGGTCAGAAGTTTAGTGTAATTTTCGGGCTAATTTATAGTCTTCTCCACTTTTCAGATAAATAGAAATCCCAGTCTCGGTGATCGTCTTCTAAATAGGCTCTTATAGCTGACAAAATGCTTTGATTAACGCGTTCTGATGCATTACTGCTTGGCTGATACACAGCAGTTTTTATGTGTTGAACTTTGTATCTGTCGAGTATATTTTTGAAGTGAACTGAACACCATTATCTGTATGTATTATTTCTGGAACATCAAATTTATGGAAAACTTCGTGGGTCAGAGACTCTACAACACTGCCAGCGGTCGCTTCTTTCATTGCTTTAATAAACGTATATTTAGAAAAGTAATTCAGTACAATAAACACATAAGAGTTACTTTGGACTTTGGATATTTGCCTTAAAAATCCAAATACGATTTCTGGAATGGTTGATCTGTAATGACCTGGTTTGACGGTTTAATCTCCTTGCAAGTTTGACAGTTTTTTATATAAGCTTTTACTTGGGAGGGCATTTTTAAGCAATAAAAGAATCTTCTTCAAATGTTCTTGTAACCCCACCTTGCGCTGCAGTCGGAATTGCATGTACCCTTTCTATCACCGCCTGGGTGATATAAGGTGGAATCCAAACTTTCCACTGGCACACTGTGTCATCACCATGGTCGAAATCAATTCTTTTAAGCATATATCCATCTTCGAATTTCAGATCTGGTAACCTATCTTTGTTTTCTGGTATGTACTGGATTAGTTCTAAATATTCTTCGCTTTGGAACTGAGCTGTTTCAGAATCGAATAAATCATCTATATTTAATTCTTCAACATTTAAAATGTCTTCTTGTGATCGGGAAAGAATGTGAGCTGCTATATATTCAGAGACTTTTCTGTGCTCTATGTCGAAATCATAAGCCTGCAACTGTAGAGAACAACGAGCTAGTCTTCCTGTAAAATCCTTTAATGACATTAGCCACTTAAGGCTATCGTGGTCTGTCACTACCGTGAAGGGCATCATTTCGACATAGGGACGGAATATCTGAACCGACATTACAGCCGCCAAACATTCTTTTTCCGTCACACTATAACTCTTCTGGCATGCATTTAATTTTTGGCTAGAAAAAGCTATTGTGTACTCTTCACCACTGTCATTTAATTGGTACAAAACCGCACCGATTCCATAACGGCAAGCATCACATTGTATCCAAAACCTTTTGCTGAAACCGGGATGATTTAGAACGGGAGCTGAAGTTAAAGATTTCTTAAAGGTTTTTAAACGCATCAATTGCTTCGGGCGTTATTTTAAACTTCCTAGCCTTTTTTAACATATCCGTCAAAGGATCACATATGGCAGCTATGTCTTTTATAAAACGGCGATACCAGCCGGCCATTTTCAAAAACCTGCGCACTTTACACGGAGGCTTTGGTACTCTTCAAGCATCCTCCGCATATAATAAATCTTAAATATTTCAGTTGTTGGAAACAAAATTTTTATAGGCGTATTGTTAAATTCGCTCTTTTTAAATAGGCTGCAACCTCTTCTAAAATTTTTAAGTGTTTTTCAAAACAGTCAGAAATCACCAAAACATCGTTAAGATATATAAAGACATTTTCTTTGAGTTTTTGCGGTATAACCTTGTCCATTAATCTACAAAGCCGCTGTGCCACTTTGCAAAGTCCAAATGGCATTACGCGAAACTGGTAGAGTGGCCGACCTAGTACGGTAAACGCTGTATAGGGCCTACACTCTTCCTCTACTTCAATCTGCAAAAAAGCAAATTTCAAATCAACGCTACTTACTAAGTAAGTCTCGTCAATTCTGCCTAAAATACCATCTATTTTCTGCAAAGAGTAGGCATCTTTTACGGTGACTTTATTAAGCTTTCTTGCATTAAGACAAAACCTATTTTTACTAGGTTTTCTGATCACAGTTGTTCTATTTGACTAAGGGCTTTTGCTCTCTTCTATGACATTTAATTTAAGCATCTTATCTATTTCTCCATAAACAATTTCATGTACAGATGGAGATAATGGATAATTTCGGTCCTTAAGGGGCACCGCATTATCTATTAATTTTATGGTGTGGCTCTCTAGGAATGTACAACCTAGACCAATTTTCTCAAATGCTGGGAGCAATTCAATAACTTTAATCTTTGTTGTTGTTCCTCACTCAATACATGGGGGTTTGACCCCCATGTATTTAATTCATTCCTTTCAAAAACTTTAGGGGCCAAATTAAACGTTTTTCAAATCAAGTCCTAGGTAGGCTTCTTGTTCCAAGTCTGGGCATAAATAGAGCACTATTTTATCGGTTTGATTTTAAAATTTATTTTTAGTTCTACAGTTCCTAACAATTTATGTTCTTTACCATCTGCAGTTGAAACTACAGAAAAAATTGGTTTTAATCTGATGCCTAACTTGTCGATAACGCTCTAGTTTTAAGAACAGAGCTTGTGCTCTGTTCTATGGTACTTTATTTATTAAATTAATATAATGAAAATCTCATGCAAGTAACTTAAAATTATTCCTACAATACAATACAATATAATACAATACAAACACACTCACACTGTGAGAATATGCTGATGAGGCAGAATACACAGTGTGAGTTGTGTTTGTTATAAGTTGTTGTGCATTACGTCTAATTTACATATTCCAGACAGAAGTTTCGGTTTATAAATATTTTATAAGTAAACATTTTAAACCTCTGCTGGTGCGGTATTGCCGATTATTAAGACACACTACAAACATTTAAACTTAAGCTGTCATCCTTAAATACAACAAATCTCCAAAACGAGTTCCTTTAAAAAAACTTGTACTCACAAGGCAATATCATTTTTATTAGTGAAAAATTTAAATATTTAGGTATAATCTTAGATAAAAAAATTTTGTTTAAACAACTTGTTAAATACATACGTGATAAATCAATAAGGTGTGGTTGCGCACTGTATCCGCGAATAAACAGAAGATCAAATCTTAACTTAAAAAACAAAATATTATGATACAAAATATTATTATCAGACCGATCTTGACTTATGGTTGTTAAGTCTGGTATGGCAAAACTGTTAAAACTCAAACAAAGAGTCGTAAAATCATCCAGAACAGAAACTTAAAAATAATACACAACCTTTCCTGTAGATTCTCTACTGACTTACTACCTTTAAACTTTGAACTTAAAATGATTAATTCATTTGTAAGGGACTTGACGCTGTCAAAAAAAAAAATTAAGATCGTCTAATTTTGAAACTATAAGAAATTTCTAAGCAATTTCTAAGATTCTTTTTGGAAAAAAAGAATCTAAGTTTGTGATAGGTTAAACAAATTTCATAATAACTTTAAAGTTTCTATATGGTTTTTTGAAATAAACTTTTCCTTAACACTGTTTTATATTTAATTTAGTAGTTTGAAGTTGTTGTAGTACTATTAAGTATATTCTCATGATATTGTACATTATGTATTTTAAGTTGATGATCGTTTGTTGTTTAAACTTAAAAGTTCTAATTTTCGTATTTTTTTAACAAAAATTGTAAGAAGCTTTTTATTGGTCAGTTGTCGTCTGTGTTTATAGGAACTATTCTAGTAAATGCAAATACAAGCAGGTCCACCAAAAGGGTCTGTTCTTTCTCCCACATAATATTGGATATACACCTCGGATATAAACGCTCGTGATATATACCTCGACAATGCTCTCATAGGTTGCGGCAAGGCATCCAACGCAAAGCACAAAAGAATGCAACATACCCTAAACGCAAGCCAAAATACTTCAGTAAATGGAAAATTAAACAAATTAAAAGCGAATTCCTTCACAAAACTTGTACTCCCAAGGAGATATCTATTAATATTATAAATATTTCTATTAATGCAAATAGGTCTGTTCAGTAACTAAAAATTGTTACTTGAAAGGAGAGAGTGTAAAAAGGCGTAAAAAAGTGAAAAAGAAAATTGTTTCTGATGTTTTGGCTAGTACAATTTTTACTTACAAGAATTTGTCAAACATCTTTTGTTTTCAAAATAATTTGTTTAAAAAATGTCTGATAATCGAAATTCTTGTAACATTAGTTCTGTTCATTTACTCTACTAGCAGGAACTTGCCACGAGAGAGTAAGAAAGAATATTGCAAAATTGCTCTCAAAAAGTTAAAGTAATACTGGATTCACTCATTGTTTCCGAACAAAATTTTTGTTCCGAAACATTTTTTTATATGTAGTTTGGAGTGTTTCTCTCTCTCTCTCTCTCAAAAAGAAACACGTCAAACTACATATAAAAAAAAATATTTCGGAACAAAAATTTTGTTCCCAAACAATGGGTGAATCCAGCTTAAATGAACGCTTTACTAGCAAAAATTAGCAAAGAAAAATGTTGTGGCTTCGGAAATGATATGTAAGACGTAAAAACTATACTAAACTATAAAATAGTACTATTTTGTGTGCATACCGTATAGTTTTTACGTCTTACATATCATTTCCGAAGCCACAACATTTTTCTTTGCTAATTTTTGCTAGTAAAGCGTTCATTTAAGCTGGATTCACCCATTGTTTGGGAACAAAATTTTTGTTCCGAAATATTTTTTTTTATATGTAGTTTGACGTGTTTCTTTTTTTTTTTTTCTTAAATATTTGGTAATTTGCAAACGCGTTTATAATGTTTAAGCTCATCATGTATATAATATTTTTTCTACAGTTAGTTATAATAAACATTCTTATTGTAATTAAGATGTAAAAATATTTATATTAAAAATAGTTTTAACATGCATATAACTTATTTTTAATTATACATAAGAATTGTACAACTCTTCTTTAAATTGTACCGAAAAATATACATTGCATTGAATGTTTCAACAATGTTTACAAACACCTGCAAGGCTCGAAGATGTTTGTTGTTTTACACTACTTTGATTTGTACTTCCATAGCTAAGTTAAAGAAAAATTACAAAATAATATTATTTTTATATTCTTTTAATTGTCAAATACTTGCATTTTCTTTAATGTTTCAAAAATTATTTTGTAAACAAAAGTAGGAAATAGCTGTTTGGCTAATTCTTGCAAGTAAAAGTTTTACTAGGAAGAATTTGCAAGATATTTTTTGTATCTCGTTGTTTTTACTCTCTGTTTACACTCTCTCGTTGCAAATTTTTTGGGTTAATGAACACTTTCCAGTAACAATTGTTACAAATTCGTAACAATTTTCAGTAAATGAACAAACCTATTGAAGAAAATTCATGTATTTGGCAATTAAAAAATATAAAAATCGTTGGCAACAATGAGTGAATTCTTATAAGTGCGAAAAATAAAATTTAATTTAACTTATCAATGCAAGAAATTTTCTTTTTTAATTTTAAATTTTCTTTTGGCTATGATTGGTAAGATAATAAAAAAGTACCGGTGCAATAGCTCCAAATAAAAGTTCTCTAAAGTATCCGAAGAGCCTACCACCAGCAACAACAATTTTAGTAGTTAGTCAAGGAAGATGAAGAAGAAACTTCAGTAAAAGAAAAAATCCACCAATAATAGTGGATTCCGCCCATAGTTTTTCAACTGTATTTGGATTAATTGGTGGGAATTATAGGTTTAAAATAATGTAAGACTCTTAAGTCTGCTGAAGTCAAGGTGGTAAGCACGTTGTCTAAAAACCTGGTTTGTCAGGGTTCAACCCCTGCGGCAAACAAAAAATAAAAATTTTTTTGTATTTAATGGTATAAATACATATTCAGAATTAACATTAAAAGATGCAGCCTCCTTCGTCGTTACTTCTTTATAGCATATTCGCCGGCGAAGTAAAATACTAACAAAATGGCTTTACTTTCAACACCTGTTCTTTTATCTTCTCTATCCCTTTCCTAAATAATGTAGCACGGTTACATACTAATAAGCTAATGGAACAGGCACGCACAAAAAACTTGCGTTGGGTGTTCTCGTTTCTTAACAGTTAAACGGCTGGAAGGAATTTGTACATGCAAAACTTTTAATGAAGGTTTGAAAGGTTATCTGCTGCAATGCACAAAGGCCTAAAAGTTCAATTAGACGTGCCAAAACCATAACCATTTAAAACAGCTGTTCAAACCAACCTTATGGGAAACACCGTATTTGATTATTGGTGACATACCATAATGCCATAGCCATAACCGTAACCATATATATCAAATAAATTTTGATTTTTTACCCTAACCATAATTAGTTAACTATTAAATTTAGGTATTATGTGTTTGCGTTTTTATTTTGTTTTTATTTTTCAACTCCCCTGGTTGTATTGGTAAATTTAATTAATATTTTTCGTTGGACTCCTTTTTTAACTAACGGCAACACAAAGAACAATTGCTTATGGCTATGGCACCATTATTCACTGGCAGTAAATAAATGTATATAATTACGGCTATGGCGTCATGGTGTCACATCTAACTGAATCTTAAATACAGTTTACGGACGTAGCTCAAAAATGAAAAAAATTGTTTACGGGTATAAAATTCAATTTTAAGTAAAAAAAATGTAAAGTAAAAAGTTTGGGGCTGACCCTTAGTTTCAGAGTTACGGACCTACAAAGTTTGTTTAATATGGTATAGATGGAGTATTATATGGCGGAAAGGATATCATAGGAAAGGTAATTTCAATACCTATTTAAAAACCAAGTTTCTCACTTATTCGATATGATTAATTTTAAAATTCTTGCGATTTTAGGAACATAATACCTCGCACAGATACTTAATACTTGGCAGAGTGCGATAAAAGCAAATCGGTACGAGTAGTTAAACAGTTATATGGCGACTAATAGGGAGTAAAATCCAGTTTATTTTCGTATAACATTCCATCCTGTATACAGGGACTAAATTGGTTGCCCGCTTTAACGCGTTCTATAAGCGGCACTAGGGGCCCCAAATTAAAAAACCTTGGGCTTTTGAAGAACTTAAACGATAAGAAAATGTCATTTATCATTTGATTTGATAGATCCTACTATATATAATAGTCCTAGGTCAGGACGTACAAAAAATTGTTTATCTCTAACAGTTTTCAAGATATTCCACTTAATATATGATGACGAATAATTTTTAATAAATAATATTTTCTATCTGGGTTCAATTTTGGTTTCATCTAACTAGTAGATAACTTTTCATTAGATCTTTGAATTCGTAGTTGGTACCCTTAGCTTGTAAAACTAAATAAATTGAAATCATACAGTTTTGAACTTCGTTAACAAAATCGACCTTTTTGAGATTAGGGCTATGAAATTTTATAAGAAAGTGTTTTATTAGTGACAAGCGGCGGACCCTGTTAAGTAAGCTGAATCCAGTGATCCTAACCGTTTTTAAGGTACGCTTAATGTTCGAGTTAACGCTATATCTCCAACATTAGACCAACCTAAAAAAGCGGTTAAATTTAGCTATACCCGCACAGTATATTCAATCAGAAAATCAATTTTGGGTTTTTTACGCCTTCTTGCATTTTAAGTGACGATATATCTTTGAGAATATCTTTTAAAGTTTCTTCTAAAAATATAACATTTTACATGAAATTTACAATGGTGATTATTGTTTAGTTTTAAAACATGTCAAATGCAAAATTCGTGTTAATTTTTAAAAGTATGTTAATATTGAAAAAAAAATATTTTATGTATACCAAAAAGTACAAATATTAATAACTTTCACGGAAAAAAAGGAGATTTTTAAAGTTAATACCAAGGTTGCTAGAAAGTTTTCTTTGATTAACGCAAAACTACGGAAATATTGTTTAACACGTTTTAAAAATAAAGTATTCAGTTGATAACCTCCTTCTTTTCTTCCTTCGGTTAAAAATACGCCTGAACGTCCTAACGGCTATACCGATTCTTTTTGGAGTTTGAAACAGATAAAAATTATAAATTATTGCAGCATGTAAAATTTTAATATATATTGCTCGGTGTAGAGTTCCACACAACCGTTGAGGTACTACACATGGCGCGACCCTAGTTATTTTGAATATTTAGCTTCCATAGGGTCGCACAATTTTACTCAGGAAAAATCCAGTGTTTTTTTCTTTATATGAAAGGTTATGTTTAAAGATGGGTTCTGTTTTAAAAACAGTTCATAATTCTAAAAATTAAAGGGTGTCCTCATGCAAAATAAATGTTTTTATATGTTTTATGAACTGTAAAGGGCACCACTTTGAAATTAAAAAAACTGTGTATTAGTATAGTTCCCAATAGCACAAGCTAATACAAAAATAAATCTAAAAATTAAACGGTGTCTCCAGCGGTGTCGTAAATTGATATGGGCCTATTTTTTAAACCGCTATAGACAAAAGTTTGAAAGTTGTACAGAAAATTAATTATAATGATCGTTATAAAACAAGAATAAATACTCAACATTTTAAGTTAGAGAGTGTCCTAATAGTTAGTTTAATTTGATGCATATGGCCATACTTTGGAACAGTTTTAGAGAGACGGTCAAAATGAACAAAAAACGTATAGTGCTAATTCCGCTATAACAAGTGTAAAGTTTGGATTTGGAAATTAAAGAGTATTCCAAAAGGAAAGGTTTTTTGATGTATGTTGCCGAACTTTTGAACCGACAGATAGCTTAAATCTTTTCTTTAAGTCTTTTTTTTTTTTTTTTATATTACATGCAAAATACAAACATGGATTTATAAAATTTAGTTCGTTTATTCTAAAAATAAATGTTGTAATGTGATTCGCTGTGCTTAAATATCTATTACTAATGTATTATTGCTAAACAAAATATTTTTTAATAAATGCTGTTGGCATTAAAAGCTTTAAAGACATTTCAATATTTTCATGACTTAGCAATACATACTCTTCGTAAATCTATAGTCTCAGTTTAAAAGATAAGGTCATATTTGTTAGCTGAAAGCAACCATGAGCAAATGTATATTATTATTGGTTTTTTCCCGGTATATTTTCTTCACTTGCGTGAGAAATTAAATACTGATAGTCGCATGAGGACAAAAACAAATAATGTGTGTATTTTGTTTGTGTAAATTTACGTATACAGGTCAGTAAACACTGACGAACAATGTTAAAAAAATAGAAAAGAAAAAGATATTTATTGGAAAATTTTTACTTCATTTCATTTTTTCATTAGTGTCCTTCGGCATATCGAACACAGTACTACTCCTGTACTCATATTTTTTTTTGCAAACCGCACAAATATTTCTTCATAAATACTCAAATATTTTTTATAAATGTATACTTTGTTAAAAAATAAATAATTTTTAAATACATATGTTTCTCAAAGATACGTTTCCTTTTTTAATAAATGTTGTTTTTTGTTTGTGTTGCACTTCTTGGGCACACATTTTCGCACATTTACTATTTTATCAAAAAATTAGTTAAAAATGTTCTTCAATTTTAAAATTGAACTTTTTTTTATTCTTCTTCAGTGGCGCGTCAACAAAATATAAACAAATTTTGACGTTGGTTCTGAAAAGTTTATAAACGATTTCGATTACCTGAGGTATTAGTTTTACCTAGTAATCACCTTACCTTGTGTTTATCTGGTCTGGAAGCCAGGCTTACGATATTTGCCGATGTGTCGGCAATTTGCAGCCTTTATCCTAAAAATTATTAAAGTGCCGATTTGCAGATTTTTACTCCAAAAATGCCGGTTTTTTTTTTTTTTTTTTTGTTAAACTTAACTTTGTTTTAGTATAATATATTTCTTTTGGGAATCTCTTGTTACATGAAAAACAGACCGTTAATAAGTTATAAATAATTAAAAATCGTTAAGTAATATTAAAATAGAAACCAAAAATTTTTTATATCCTTTGTACCAATGAGAAAAGTAGTATTAGTTATACGAACCAAACAACTGCTGGGACAGTATTTTATTCCAAAAAAAGATTCAATAACAATGAGAGTGGAAAGTACCAATTGTAAAAAAGTTTTCTGGCTCCAAATCCAATAGAAGATATTCCAAAACATGTATCTTATGAGATGTTTCAGTAAACTGCCTTAAGTGACTCAATTGGCCAAAAATATATGGAAATATTAAATAGACCAATCACGACAAGAATCTTTTTTGTAAAATTGTTATTTTTATTGATTTTGTGTTATTTTATATCTAGTCAACATTATTCAGTACTAACAAAACAGAGCAAGTTTTGTTATTTTTTGTTAACAATAAAAATTTTAATTGTTTTTAAAATAGGTATTGCTTATTTGCGGATTTACTTAATATTAATTGCCGATAATGTTGATTTTTTTGTGCAAATGTGTCGATTTTTTATCAGAATCATTTGGGATTCTTTTGGCCTTAGTTCCAAATTCCGCCTAATGATAACCCATAAAATGCCAATTCCTAAACAAAAATCCCCAATTTTGTTCCCAAAAAGAAACAATTTAAAATACGTATCTTTATTATACTATGTCATAAATTTTAATATTTTCAACTGAATGATAAGAGTCAGAAATAAAGTATATATTTTTAAATTTCTTACAAATTAAAAATGGTAAATACATCCAAAACTTAAGATGATATAGTACGCTAAAATAACAAAAAAAAAAAAAAAACATGTAACTAACAAATATTCATTTTGTTTAATTAAGGGAAATGCATTTTTGTTTAAAGCATGAAATTCAATTGAAAAACAAATTTTTAATGTTTTGTTAGTTACCAATAAACTATTAGTAGCCAAGTAAAATTATATACATAAACAGACAAATTCGTTTAGCAGAATTTAATACTTTAAGAGATATTTACTTTTTCCATTAGCTTTTCATAATACTTTTTCTTAATTAGAATTTAAGGCTGAGAAAAAAAATGTATATAAATATATGTAAATAAATTCGTACCTTTTGTTGAACTCTTTTTTACATGTTTTTTAATTTAAAATTTGTTATCGTTGCTTCAGGTACTTCAAAATTATAATAACAGTTTTTATCTTCCTTAGTAATTCCAACAATTCATAATGTAGCTAATTCCTGAGTTTCGTTTTTGTATTGTTAAAGCACAAATATATTTTTTCTAAAACTGCATTACTTATTGGCATAATTATTAGATTGAACACAGAGGCAGCGATTTCAAGAAAGAAATAATATAAGCCAAAAATGTCTTTTACAACGGAATTTTGTGTGTGTTTCTGCTAATAAGCATATGCAATTTTATTCCACTCGGTTTTGTATGTAGCAAACTTTTGAGTTTATGGATATTTTTATAATTCTAAACACGAGATTAAATGTATTAATTAATGATTTAAGTATTCTTAAATTGTAAATTTTTGAAGAGTTCGTAGTTTGTCATATTTTCGGTAATCTTTTAAGCTTTTCCTTCGCTGGTACTATTAAGTGTTCTAAACAATTTAAACAAATTTATCAGAACTATTTTTCCTTAAAAAAAAAAAACGAAAAGAGACTTTTTGCGCCACACATATTGGTTGCACTGTCTGTTCCAAGGCGAATCGATTACCAGGTGGCAGCGTAGGCGAACTCAGTATTTTTTGCTGGCGTACACGACTGTCAAACTCCATATATAAAAAATTTGTGTATATTTTTTATATATGGAGTTTGACAGTCGTGTATACCAGCAAAAAATACTGAATTCGCCTACGCTGCCACCTGGTAATTTATTCGCCTTGGTCTGTTCCAATGACGTATAAATTATTAAGAGCTAAGCCCATGTTCATAAAAAAACTAATAATGTCTCTGCTGTTACCTCTGCTTCAACTAAAGTGCCAAAAAAACCCTGTGATTATTTTCACCTTTTTTTTTCGTTAAAATACCGAATGCAAAATCGTGATGCCTTTAATATGTTAACTCGACTAGACAGTAGTAGAAGACGAAAAATATTCAAAATATTAAATTTAATGCCTGTAAATCAAACAATTGTCGATAATAAAAAGAGCTAGGAATGAAAAATCCCCTAATTCCTCCGCACGGATTTCTGTCCAAAAACTTATGTTGAAATCCCTAATTTGGCAAAAAAAACCCCTTATGTGGCTACACTGTCTGCAAAGCAGATGAGCAACAATCATTTTTCTGCAGGATTAAGTGATTTCTTTTTTCTTTCGCTCTCAGCTGAAAAAAGTTACGTGCGACAAAACAACAAAATTTTTCCAACAAACAACCCATTTACACAAGCAAATTTTACTTTGCAAAATTTTGATTTTATGTGGATTTACTCGCAAAATTGCTTTGTTTTTCGTTCGTTGCTTGTACACAGTTGTATATACAGCTGCGGTCAATATAATAGCACCACGCTCAAATGACTCCGTTTAAATCTGTTCAACTGTTGGTGGCCTACGGACAAAAATCAGGAACCCTTTTCACCAAAAAGAACAATTTTGGATTCGTCAAGCTATAGCACTCTTCTCCACTTTTTCTCTGGCCAATTTAGATGTGCTTTATCAAAAGACATCCGTTAAGAAACATACTTAAAGGAAAGAAGTGGCACTTTTCGAGAACTACAGGCCTTGAGGCTGTTGTCTCGAAGTCTGCGGCGAATAGTTGTCACGCTTGCTGGCACATCCAATGTTTTTTTGAGCTCCGTAGCTGTCATAAAAGGATTTGCTTTAGTCGTCCGTACTAACCGTTTTAATATTAAGGGTGAAAAAACTCGCTTCCTAACATGGGATTCAACTTTTTGTTCAATCGTAGAGCATTTATTACCATTTTATTGGAACAGCCTTGCAATATCCTAATTTTGGAATACGATTTACCCTCGGACGCAATTTTTTTATTAGTTCCCGTTTTTTCGGGAACACGATTTAATAGAAAGTATACTAAAAAATTTTCATTAACTTCCGTTTTTATTTATTTCTTACAAAATTTTGCAAAACAAAGTTTAAAGCCAACTGGTGTTATTTTAATAACTGCACGAAACGATAAGTGTAGACTAAAGACCTTCTATAACTAATTAACAGTTACGAAAATTGAAAACAAATGCACACACTCTGAGATAGCATTAAAAATGTAACCTTTTTTTACACTCAAAAAAATAATACAATAAATTGGTTAAGTTTTTATATCTTTCGAATCAGAATATTGCAATTGGTGCTATTTTATTGACCGGCACTGTATGTATATAAATATAGGGCCAAATTTTATAAAACGCAACGCCTCTATTTTCTCTGCGTTGGCAAAAATCATAATTTATAAATCACTGTGTTAATGAAAGTGACTGCTCGCGTTCTAACATCTGATTGTTACGTTATTGTGAATAAAATGTTTTGAAAATGTAAATTTTATAAACCGCAAGGCTGAATGTAAATGTCACTAGAGTTGTCAAATGTAACACTTCGATTTTCTTGACGTTAGTTTTAAAATTTTGTTGAAAAATAATATTTATAAAGAAAATATTTCATCTGATTGATTTTTTAGACGAGCACTTTAATACAACGATGTAAGTAATTACATAAGTACATGCGTTAAGATGAAAGTCAAACTGATAAATACATATTTGTCTTACGGCAAAAAAAGAGGCAACAACAGCAGCTCAATTTGAGTTGCTAGTAACTGAAATGGAAAAGCATCCAGATGTGGCATGTGGATTGCCGAAACTCAGCAGTTCAAAGGAAAAAGTTGATAGTATTTGGGAATCTATAGCGAAGCGGCTTAATGTAATTGGCCCACCAATTAGAGCAACGTTAAGTGGAGGAAGTTTTGTTGAAAAGATTTTTAAGCACATAATATAAAATGTACATACATACATATATACATATGTACATTTTCTCTTTAGGTTTGGACAGACTACAGAGGCAGACTAAAAAAGAAAATTTCAAATAATACATCAAGTATTCGACAAACAGGTGGTGGACCATCAGAGTATAGTGAATTAACACCACTCTAAGTAGCAGTAGACAACATTGTTAGTACTAGTGTGGCTGCTAATCCATCTGGCAATGTCTTTGGTTTAAAGGTGGCAAATACAGTGAACGAAACATCTAATACTGAACAAGTCTCTTCACCCGCAGTAGCTGAGTTATCAGATTTTCTATCATCTGAAACTTCTCAGGTGCCACAAATATCCTCTTCTCCAGTCGAAAACTCTCTTACGGTAGAGGAAAACAGTTTGGAGTTAACCCCAATTAAACTAAACATTTCTTTAAGAATGCGGACCAGCAGTTTAAAAAAACGCAGACAAAATGCAAAAGACGAAGAAAGGAGAAAACTTAATAAATTAAGTGAAAAGCAAACAGAAGAAATATCAAGGCAGATAATAGCTTTAGAGAAATTAACTGCAGCAGTAGAAGCACAAACTAGACTACTGCAAGAAATATTCAAGTAGTTATAAAGTTAATTTAAAAAAAAATTTTTTTTTACTAGAAAATGGATTAAAAATTCTGAAAGCTGAACGTTGTTTTTTTATTTTTTTATAATTTATACATCTAAAATAAAAAAGCATTTATTATTTTAAATATGCAAACTATAAAAATATAATACATTGTTCTGTTTTATAGTATATTATTTGCCACACTGTCTCTTATAGTTTGAGCCGCGGAAGAAATTGAAACATCACTTTCAAGATCGCGGTTTACGTTTTCGTTAATTCCTTCAGATTCGTATAAAGGTGGCCACTCGTTCTTAAAGTATATACAAATATTGTGTAAAGCACAACAAGCGTTTATTATTGCTTTGGCCTTTTCTTCCCCGTAATGTAAACCTCTTCCTCCTATTAAGAACCTATTTTTTAAAACACCAATGCACCTCTCTATAATATTGCGGGCTTTTGCTAGTTTGGTGTTAAAATTTGTATAAGTTATATAAGTTTAATTTTTAAACATACCTAAAAGCCACGTATTAGATTTACTATTTACAAAAGAATATTTCAAATAAGCATCTGCTGAGCTAGAGTTCCACATAAACGTGTCATGATTGGCACCCGGATGACGTGAGACAACAAATGTAATAACTTGGTTGCAATCGCATATCTGTAAAAAAATATTTATGTAAGCACTTTAACGTACCTTCACATTTATAAGTACATACCAGCATAACCTTTAAACTATAAAAGCCTTTCCTGATGTAATAAAGATGAAGATGTAAAGCATCTTCTTTTGGAGGCTTTATTCTAATATGCGTCCCATCGACACAACCAATTACACCCGGAATGCCAAATTTCTCAATAAATTGAATTTTTTGGGCAGTCTCATCTTCCGGCGAAAAATTGAATTTTATCCAGTTTGCACAGAGTAATTGTTCAATAGCGCTCAAACATTCACTAATTACGTCACTCACCTTGGACTGTGAAAGATATGCTATCAGCTTGTACCCGATGCCTTTCTGGTAACCACCAGTTGCCAAAAAACGTATTGTTGTTGCTAGTTTTGCTTCTTTCGAAATTGCTGTAACACGATAATTATCTCTTAAAAAAGGTGATATCTCACGTAATATATACAAAAATATGTCCTTGCTCATTCGAAAGTTCATCTGGAATCTTAAGGAAATATTCCAAATTATGTTCAAATGTAGTAATGTTCCTGCGTTTTCATTATACTTACTCATTATTTGACATATTTATAACGTGGATGCTAGAGCGCAATCGGTTTTTTCAATACATACATCAATCCTGCAAGAAGAATCTTCATCTTCAGAAGAAGAGGACATATCCATTAACGCGAACATTTTTTTGTAGTCTTTTTTCTATATGTATGTATTTAACTTTTAAAATTGTCAACTTTTTTCTTTGTTAGAAAAAAAAAACATATTTTTTAAATAAAATGTAAATAAATGTTTGTAAACAGCTGTATACTGTTGCCAACGCTTTATAAGCTCAAATTTAACCAAATTTGTATATCATATTTTATTATGAACATATACAATGGTAACCATAGCTACGTAGTTATTTGACAATTTTAGTGATATCGTAATATTTCAGCAATGGCTAAACGCAATATCGCAGTGATTTATAAAATTGAATTTCTTCTGGTTCGCGTTCATAGCAGCGTTGGTGATGCGTTGAACGCAAGGGATTTACACAATTAGGGCCCTATTTTTGTGTTATAAGCTCCAAATGCAAAATATTCAAAAATTAAGAACGATCAAACAGAAGGAAACCAAATTTGTAAAAAAAAGTTTGTATGTCTGAACACTAAACAAAGTTTAAAAGAAAATAACAAAACTTTATCAAAGTAAAATTTACCTGTATGAAGGGACGAAAACTGTTTTTTAGTGGAGAGCGAGAAAAAAAATTCTCTCAATTATGCAGACAAAATCCTCTCGAAATTTGGTACTTAGTTCGGCTTATTCTTATTTCCAACATCAGAGATATAGCTTCTTTTTCCGTTGTAATAATTTTTCAATTCATTTGATTCGTATTGGAGATGCGCTAGGAAGAAGATTGGTAATGTATGCTGCCTTGTGAGGTCAATTTTTTTTAGCATTTCTTTGAACGTATCGGAAACTTCATCTTTTAAAACTGAAGAAAATTTTTCGGCCTTCCTTTTTTTCTAAGATTTCGAAAATAAATCATCATGAGATTTACTTTAAATTTATTTTTGTTTCCACTTACTGATTTCATTTTTTTTATCAGTCTTCTATTGACAGTGATTGCAATAAGACGTGTGTTAGCAAGTGCAGTGGCTTATTTTGAGACAATTTCTTTCTTTATTTAACTATTAAAAACAATAAAAGTATTTATTTTTCTAATCAAATCTTAGTCAAAACAATAACAAAATAAAAATATTTAAACAACAGGAAAGTTAACCCTACAGCAAATTTTAAACTTTAAACTAAATAAAAACAATAACTAATTACAAATTAAGTGAGAAAAGAAAAAAAAAAATAAAAAAAAATCATTCAATGATGTCGGTGAAAATGACTCTTTATGCAAGTGGCAAAGTATTCCAAAAATTAACAAACGTACTGTATGTAATTCCCCAATTAGTAATGAAGCTAATATAAGAAATACATCTGATGATATCCCATTCACATCCAGTGCGAATCGATTTGCTATACTTTATTCGGAAAACAACAACAATGATGTGAGAGAAGATACTACTGATTCTATCAAACCACCTATTTTTATACCGTACGTGAATAATATTGTGAATATGATAAACAATATATGCTCTAGTATTCCATGAGAAATAATGAAATTTGAGTCATGACAAGTAGCATAGCATCTTATAGAAAATTAGCTAAGTACCTTGATAATGGAAAAATAGGTTATCATACTTATCAAGTACGACAGGATAAGGGTCTTCACCACTCAACTCCTACGGAAGATATTAAAGCTGAGCTTTTGATACAAGGTCATCAGATTAGAAATGTATGTAATGTTAGAAGTAAAATCACAAAAGAACCTCTTCCAATTATTTGAGTTGATCTTGACCCAAATCCTAACAACACAGAAACATACAATCTTCGATATATAAACAACGCCATAATTTCGGTTGAACCACCTAAAAAAGTTAATGATATTGTTCAATGTCACCGTTGCCAACAATTTGGTCACAATCTTATTGTAGAAAACCTTTTCGCTGTTTAAAGTGTGCGCTTGAGCTGAATGCACTATGAACAATATTAATAGTCCTCGCTGCATACACTGTTTGCAAAATCAGACTGCAAACTATAAAGGCTGCCTAGTTTAAGAGAAATTAGTGCAGAAAAAAACTACCACTAAGCCAATCTCGCAAACTCAAAACTTTACTATATTTACAAGGCCACAAAATGATATAGCCGTTAATCAAAAGACTAAAGGCAGAATTAGTCATTACTTTCCGTTCCGTGACGAATCAGCTGATCAGTTTCTGCTAAGTGGAAAAAATGTACTTGTGGTTTGTTATTACTGTTCCGTTCGAATCAGTAGAAAATAGAATTCAACGTTAAGTTACTTGAAAGTTGTTTGATAGTGTGAGTGCAAAATTTTAAACAAACCTGTTTTTGTTATTGTAGTTTTTTTGTTGTGTTGTATATTGTGTTATCTTTGTTTATTATAAGCTGCTGATATTTTGTTACAGAAAAACTAACTACAATAATTTAAAAAGCAGAACGGCAAGGAACGGAACAGCAACAGAAAGTAAAGACTAATGAGGCCTTAATACTACTTACGCAAATGTTTTAAAGGGTCAAAGCTCAAATAACTGTGAAAATTCATATAAACGTCTGCAAAAACTAATGATAAAACAAATAGAGTTAACTAACACGTTACTTAATATGATGTCAGTTCTTGTAACCAAAATATGCAATTAGATATTAGAGTAGCAGTATGAAATGCAAACGGGCTTTCCAATCATACACAGGAAACTGAATTATTCTTAAAAACGAAATATATCGATATTCTTTTGATTTCTGAAACTCATTTCACGACGAGAGCTCATTTTCACATAAGAGGTTATGATATAATAAAAGCAAATCACCCAGATAACAGAGCCCATGCTGGCTCTGCAGTAATAATCAAATCCAGCATTAAGTACGAGGCGCTTCCACGAATTTGTCACAACTATATGCTAGCTGCTGGAGTAAAGTTAAACACAAACTGCCATTTACTTTCCACCTAGACATTCAGTTTTATGTCAAGATTATGAAGGAGGGGATTTTAATGTAAAGCACCCATGGTGGGGATCCAGATTAATTAACCCAAAGGGTCGTGAGCTTTACAAGTGTGTTTTAAAAAAACATAATATTCTCTCCTTTGGCAGTCCAACTTAGAGACTTCTTTGTTTATTATGGAATACCTAGAAATTGCTTAGCGTAATTGACAGTGATGATCTTAGCTCAGACCACACTCCGATTATAGCAACCTATAATAGATCATTGCATACTATTTTAAAAAAAGTAAAACTTATTTCTAATCAAACAGACATCAAATCATTCAACTACTGGATAGATAAAAATATAGACCCAAATTTGGTAATAATGGCCATGAATTAGATAAAGCTATTGATAATTTCACGAATCTAGTACATGAGGCTGCTAGCTTGTCCACTCCTGAAATGGCAAACAGGTCAAATCAGGCAGCAGCTAATAGTTATGTCTCTGCTGAAATAAGATTCCTTATTCGTAATAAAAGAAGAATCCGAAAAACTTGGCATTTAAGTACAAATCCAAAAGACAAGAGAGACTTCAACCGTTTATGCAACTGAAGTAAAAATGGAAATAAACAAACTTGGAAATAATAAAAGCCCTGGATATGACAAAGTTGATACAAAAGTAACAAAATTATTATCCAAAAAGAGTATTGTATTTTTAACGCTGTTATTTAACACGATTGTGCGCTTATACCATTTCACGACTTAGTGGAAATGCGCTGAAATCATTATGATTCTGAAACCGGAAAGTGAATTATTGTCTTACGGGCCAATAAGTTTGTTACCAACCTTTTCAAAAATATTTGAACGTTTATTTTTATGTAGATTAAAACCTATTCTAAATGAATATAATATAATACCAGACTTTCAATTTGTATTTTACATTATTTTGATAGCATTTTTAATTTATAGGGTTAATAAGTATTTTAAGAATTATGTCCAAAAGAAGGCTGTTGTAAATGTATAAAAAAATATAAAAATTTGTCTATATTCTAAGGGAATAGATTGATTTAATGGAAATAGTAATAAATAAGTTAGAGAAGATTTTAATATATTTTAAGAAGTCAGGAGCTAGAGGTTACCAGGAAGCAATATTAAGAAGTAAACTTGAGGAAATAGACTCATTAGAAAAAACATTTTTCGAATTAGTAGACATAGACTCAATTACAAAAGATATACAAGGAAAAATAGAGAGATTTGACATATGTCTAAATAAGGCAAGGACACTCTTTGAAAAATCTTTGAAATCAATTAATCAGAAACAAAATTCAACAAACATGGCGAATTTCAGCTTAGAAACGGCCATAAAGGTTATCCCTGAATTCACAGGAAACTGCAAAGAATTGAATTCTTTCCTTACTATCGTTGAGTTGGTCAACAATACCTTGGAAACGGAACAGAGGAAAATTTTAATATCTTTTGTATACAACGCGAAATTAGGTCATTTATTAAGAACCTCGGTAGGAATATCAGTACCCACGACATTTATAGAATTAAAAAAATAGGTATAAATCAACGAAAACAGTTACACAAATTCAGGCTACTCTCAGCACTATCTCACAAAAGGGCATAAATACAAATACTTACCATGAAAAAATCCTGGATCTAATAACAGAATTGAATGAGCTACTAATAAAGGAAATGCAAAATTGTAGTATGGTACAAGCCAACACCATAAAACAACTTAACGAAAGCTATGCTTTAAACGTATTTAAGAATGATTTAAAAGGGGAGCTCAAACCAACAGTTCTTGCTTTCATAACGAAAGAACTTAATGAAGCACTTCAGTTAGCTTTGGAGTTAGAGAAAGAATTTTCTAGTAACTAGGAAAGAGTCTTATATTTCTCGAACAATAATAACAGGAAACACAAATCAGGGACGAAATAATTTTAACCCAAATAATAACAAAAACTTCTGAAGCAACAATTGGTTAAATAACAGTAACGGTCACAATAAAAACAAGGGTAACAATAGCAATATCAATAATAATAATAGCAGACCATTACAGCATACCAATAACCTTTTGGGTAATCAAGGCAATAATTATAACAACAATCGAAGAAACAATACGATTGGTAATAATAATAATAATAACAATAATAATAATAATAACAACCGCAATCATAATGGAAATAATCGAAATAGATATTTTCAGGGCGACCGACGAAATGTACACTGCGTTCAGAAAAACTGCCAAGATCCGGATGTGTGTCGAGGAACTGTATAAACTCACTTTCCGGAGGAACAACAATAAGAATAGATATTTTTTTCAGATTCTGAATAACAAAACAAATTTCATAGATTTAATTTTGGAGAAGGATTTAACACTTACATTTTTAATAGACACAGCAGCTGATATCTCTTTATGCAAGGTCGATAGGTTAAACGAGAATGCCATACATATTGAGAAAGAAGAATCACTTAGTTTTACAGGTATAACTACAGAAAAGATTAACTCTTTGGGAACATCAGAATTAGGTTTCGATATAAATAATATAAAAGGAAAGCATAAATTCCATATTGTTAACAGGGAATTTCCCATACCAACAAACGGAATTTTGGGACGAGATTTGTTTTCGAAATTTTGATGCAAGATCGATTATAAAACATGAAATCACGGATACATAAAGGTAAAAAAAAGATCAGAGACTATTCATTCTATAAATCTGGATATTTGCGAAGATAGCATTGTTCTCAATAAGGAAATTCAACCAGGCATATTTATTAGCAATGCTATAGTAAAAGGAAACGGGAATCAACATATTAAAATATTTAATACGACAGGTAAAGACGTAATTTTGGGAAAAAATTATCTCGAAATAGAGCCTTAACGAAACTACACAGTATTACAAAGACCAAGAGCAATAAATTTCAGCAAAGACAGATTCAACAAACTGATAGACACGTTGAAGATTGACGTTAAGGATCAAAAAGCAAAGACAGAATTGATACAGATATTTAAGGACTATCAGGATATTTTTCACTTGGAAGGAGAGACATTAACTTTCAATAATTTTTACACTCAGAATTTAAGAGTTTTAGACAATGCATCAGTATACATGAAGAATTATAGGTTACCTCACACACAACAAGACGAAACCAATAACTAGGTACAGAAAGTACTAGATAAAGGTATCATCAACCTGTCAACTAACGCATACAATTCATCATTATTGGAAATGCCAAAGAAGATTGAAAATGGGAAAGAGAAATGGAGATTGGTTGTAGATTTACGACAGCTTAACAAAAGATGTTTAAGATCGTCTTGGAAGTGCAAAGTATTTTTCAACTTTAGACATGACCAGCTCATTTCATCAAATAGAATTGGACGAAGATTCGAGGCAATTAACCGCATTTTCAACTAACAATGGACATTATCAGTTCTGACGACTACCATTTGCTTTAAAGTTTTCATCAAATAGTTTCCAGAGCATGTTGAGAATAGCGCTAAGTGGACTAGACTCTAAAGCTTTCTTGTATGTAGATGATATTATTGTATTTGGATGTAGCTTGAAGCAGCATAATGAGAATCTGATAAGAGTATTTGTACGTTTGTCAAAATACAATTTGAAACTGAATGCATTAAAATGTGTATTCCGAAAATTGGAAGTAATTTACTTAGGGCACCAGATAACAAAAGACGGCACACGAGCGGACCCTTCGAAACATAAGACCATTGATCAATACCCGATTCCAAAGAACATAGGTTAAGAGATCTGTTGCATTCTGCAATTACTACAGACGTTTTACAAAAGACTTTGCAGAAATCACAAAATGTCTAAACGATCAAACGAAAAAAGGAAAGGAATTCCAGTGGACGGAAGAATGTCAACAAGTTTTTGATACAGTGAAGACAAAACAAATTACCGCACCAATATTAAAATACCCAGATTTTGAAAAACCGCTCATATTGACCACAGATGCATCAAATTATGCATTGGGAGCTATACTATCGCAAGGAGAGATAAGAGAAGATTTACCAATTTCTTATGCGAGCAATACTTTAGGGAAACATGATCTAAACTAGTAAGTAATAGAAAAGGAACTACTCGCGATACACTGGGGAATAGAATTTTTTAGACCTTATTTGTTCGGTAGACTACTCGTTTCACTTTTTACTCACAGAAATCCTTCATCAAAATTAACTAGAATACAAATAGACTTATTAGACTATGACTTTGAAAAAATTTATAAAAAAGAGGAGGATTAACACTAACGCTGACGCTTTATCGAGGGTAAAACTAGATTCTAACACTTTGGAAAATATGAGACCAATAGAAGATGACAATACGAAACCATCTAAGATTTTAGTAACTACTCGTGGAATGAGGAAAAATAAGATTTCGGATAACATAGAGAGAGATAATAATGATGACACATCCCAAGGCCATCATATAGATAATCATATGTGGAAATGTACATCTTTAAGAGATGTAAAAAATATTCACGAATTAAAATTTAATATTATTAAAACCGGTATGAATAGGAAAAATGGACCAAAAGATGGTACCATAGAAAATATAGATAGCTTTGTAATAAATGTTAATGAAGATCTAGCAAAGTACGTTTTGTCTCTAGAGAAGTTTATGATTTATATGCATGGGCAAATTATAAAAACTCTCGCTTTATCATGCGAACAAGAAATTTTTGAGCTCATATCAACTGAATATTTAAATAGAATTTATAATGAGGTGCACCGAAGAATATTGAAAGCAAGTAAATATAAAAATTATGAATTGAATATTATATTGTACAAACCATTACAACATATTAAAGATAGAAAACTACAAATGAACATTATAAAAGAATTCCACGATTCTCCGCTTTCAGGACATTTTGGTATTAGAAAGACAGTACTGAAATAAAAACAACGTTACGTGTAGAAAAACATGCGAAAGATGGTTAGGGATTATATTTAAAAATGTGACAAATATATGAGGAACAAACTAACGAAACATGTTAGGGAAATAATGGTTATAACTGACACTCCTAACAATAGTTTTGAGACAATAGAGATAGATACCGTAGGACCATTACGAATATCAAATGGCTACAGATACATCCTAACTATGCAGTGTGAGTTAACAAAATATGTAGTAGCTCATCCAATTGAAGCAAAAGATTCTAAAAGTATTGCCAAAACGTTGGTAGAACAATTTATTTTAAAATATGGTTACTTTAAAATCTTAAAATCCGATAGAGGCACTGAATTTAACAATGAACTATTAAAAGAAGTTTGCAATTTACTCAATATAAACCAAATATTTTTAACACCCTATCACCATCAGTCAATATGTTTTATTGAATGTAATCATCGTGTATTAAATGAATATTAATTAAATTTTGTGGATGATTATGAATGGGACAAATGGGTTCCATATTACACATTTGCATACAATAAGTACCACATGTTGATACTAACTACACACCCTACGAACTAATATATGGCAAATTAGCAACAACAATATATGGCAAATTAGCAAAATACTAGGGGTAAACTCAATATTATAAGTAGGTTCGGAAGAAAAAATGTACCACAATAATCTTCTAAAATTATATAAATAACTAATGGAATTGGATAATTTATTGATAAGATTATTATAATTATAAGAACAAAATAAAATATACATTTACTATTACTATTAGTATTAATATTAGTACCACTATTCACATCACATGATATATATTATTAACTTATTTTAAGATTCAATTTCTTTCTTTAACAATCCTAAATTCAATCTTAAGGGGAAAGGTGTAGTGTGCTTATCTTGTCGTAACATACCACACCACATTGTTTATATGTCATAACAACAATAAACAACACACCACATTGTTTATAAACAAATAGAAAAGAATATCTAATTACATTTGCTCTACATATGTTTAACACAAATTTCAATGTTACAATAAACCGTCAAAAATGAAAAGAATAACAAAGTATGATACACTTCATAAACGGCACACAGACAAGTCCACACATGTAAATGCAATAAAATTAACTAACAATGGTCAAAACACTTAAAAGGGATCATTGATGTTTTGGGTTACAGAAATGATCAGAAAGAAAATTATGATTTTTAAGTGACTAAATTTTTAAAGTAATGGATAAAATTGAGTGAGGTCTTGGCCAATCATGACATGACAATTGTCGTAAGTGAGTCTTACTTTGTAATAGAAAGAGCAAACTATAGAATTGTAAAAAGCATTGTAAATTATAAAAATTTAGTATAAATAGCTGTAAAAATTTAAATAAAGCCCAAAACTAATTTTGTAGTAAAATAGAAAACAAAAGTGTTCTTCAATATTCCAACTGAGCCACTTAACTGGTAGCTTAGCGGAATTCAAAAGTGCTGCAGCTAAGGTGCAGCATTCAAAATATCCTTGGCACGTAACAGAATAGAACATAAAAATAATATTAGAAGATAACTAACAATATATGTAAAAAATTTGCTGATCTCCAAAAATTTCTTCAAATTATGGTAAAAACGGTCTAATTTGAGAAAAGTTAAAATATTATAAATGCAATAAAATTTTTATAAATTAAGCAAATCAAATAATATTTTCTTTTCTTAGGTAGTTGGTCAACCAAAATCAAGTGGCAACAATCTGCAGCATTAAGGTAAAGGAAATCTCACAATTCCCAAAATAAAGACAAAAAATTCGAAAATTGGAATATTTATTTTTTTTCAATAAAGTCCACATATGCACTAGGGCTCACGAAATACTTTCAGCAACAATTCGGAGTATAAATAGTTTTTTATAGTAGTCTTCTTTTTTTCTTTCTTTTCTTCTAGCTTTTGGACTTTAGGAAACATAGGATAAAATTTAAAATTTCGATGTACAATAAGTCAAATTGACGGACCTCTATCTTCATGCAAGACTGATCAATTTTATACGAAATTTGGTTTAAACGTACACACATAAGGTTAGCTTAAAATAAATAAAAATTTTTATATATTCTTAAAAAAAATTCTCGGCTATTTAAAAAATTCGATTAGTTGCAAATTTTAGGCCAAAATAAACAAAAATGCAATAATATTGGATTTTTTAAATTAAAACTAATATAATTTTTAAGACCGGAAAAGATATAATCTTCAAATTTTTTCAGCATATTTAAAGCTCTGCTCGCTAACTATGAGAAAAAATTCAAATAAATTTGCTGAACATTGTATCCAGTATTTAAAAAAATGGGCCAGGGTTTCGAAAAATCAAAAATTTGAATTTTAAAATGCGTGTAACTCTATCATTTTTAAACATAAACATACAGGTTAAAGCACCATTATATTTGTTATTGATTAGCCCTTTTAGACCATGTATAATTTTTAAAATCAGACAAAAATTGTAGAAACGGCAAGTGTTAGAAAATTTCTCAGGTGCGAGGTACCAAACTTTACGACCACATTCTAAATTTTAGGTCAATCGGGCAAATCCCTTACAAATGGCTGAGTTATTTTCAAAATATTTGGATTCTGCCCCACTGTGCACTGGTTTGTTCGAATTTATCCGTTACAAAAACAAATTTGTAAGACAAGTTTTTTTTAACTTAACTAAATGTACATTAATAGGAATCTTAATAATTCTTTCTTGAGAACGATAGTATTCTCAAATCTTTGTTTCAATACATACCAGAGGCATATACATATGTATTTTAGTTTACTATGAATAAGAAAATATTGATGCACAAAAAATTAATTGAATTAAAAATATTATCAAAACGCTGTGCATATACCTAATTAAAATAAATTAAATTGAAATAAAATGTCGTTTTTTTTTAAATTTAAAATTTGAGGCAATCTCACTGAATTGCTTAAAATATTTTTTAAAGCATTTAATAGAAAAACTTATTCTAATACAAAATCGAATACGTGTTACGTAGGTATTTAAGGGTTTTTTGCAGCAAAGGGTTCATTAAATATTTATTCCACCCGGACAAAAAATTGGTGTCGGGAATTTTACGAACAATTTTTTCCACAACTCGAACAGTGTTATTGAATTTGCAAAAACAAAAAAAAGTGTCTTACGGGGTATAAAATACAAATTTAAACAAAAAATATGAAAAATTTCGGGCTGACCCTTAGTAATATGGCATATGTCGAGTATTTTATGGCGGAATAAGGCAAAATGCACGAAATTTAAAAATGACCCAACCGATTCATATCAAAAGGAAATACGCAGCCTACTAAAACGCTGTAAAACGTTTACTGACGGTTAACTATACATATACATGAATATGAATCCACGACCCCATACACTTAGAGCACAATCCAAAATTCATAAGGAAAATATACCGATCAGACCTATAGTAAATTACAAACCTGCACCTGCATATAACTTGGCTAAGCACCTCACCATATTATTGAAAGAGAAAATAAATTTGCGGAACATATATATGTTGCAGAATACACAAGACCTTATCCATAAACTTAAGGACATCAAAATTACCGAAAATACGAGACTTGTTTCCTACGACATTAAGGATTTATATACATCAATACCCACGCAAGAAACGTTAACAATTCTACGTAACATACTTTCCAACTTAAACGACAATCAATATATTAACGATATATTAACGATACTAAAACAAAACTACTTTAGATTTAACAATAACTTTAATAAATTACCTAATGGACTCGGCATGGGAAACCCGAAATCCGCAATTTTTACTGAGATTTTTATGCAACATTTAGAACAACTACACGTTAAAACCCTAATGAAAAAACATAAAATAACTCATTATTACAAATACGCAGACGACATAATATGCATCCTAGAAAGGGACAACGCAGAAGAAATTCTAACGGATTTAAACACAATAAATAACAAAATCACATACACAATGAAAAAAGAGAAAGACGGAACTTTACATTATCTCGACATAACAATAACACGAGGAATTGTGTCACTAAACTTTGACATATTCATCCACAGTTCCTCAAACCATCCCACCCAACATAAACTCGCAGCATTTAGATATATGATTCACAATTTTAAGACAGTCCCACTTTCTCCAGACAAATATAACAAAGAACTCGCCACAATTTACACTATAGTTAAAAATAACGGTTACAACTGCACTACTATCGACAAACTACTTAGACAATACAACACTAAAAATAAGAAGAAAGAAAACAAGGAGACAATCGATACAACACGACGACACATTTTTACTTACACAGGACCAGAAATATATAGATTAACTAACCCTTTTCAGAAAGAAGGTTTACAGACAGCACTAAAGAGGCAACACTCTACGAAACAATCTCAAGACATCAACAGAAATAATCGATAAATTTAACACCAGCGGAGTATACAGACTTACTTGCACCTGTAACCATACATACATAGGACAAACTGGACGAACATTAAAAACAAGGTTCACAGAACACATACGATCATATAAACGGAAAAGAGAAGACTCTAACTTCGCAATACACCCTAACACACATGAACACGAGCCAAGGGAAATAGATGAATATATGACGTTAGTACATCCTAGTGAAAAAGGACGAATACTGGACATTCTTGAAAACATGGAAATATACAAAACACAAACGTTTAACGGAGATATTATTAACGAACAGGTAAATACAACCTCCGACACAATTTTTACACCACTAAAACTATTAAAACAAACTTACAAACGCAAAACACCCACAGGTGGTCACACTTGCCTACCCAATAATAAAAGACTGTAATATTAAAATTATAAATTAAATTTAATAAACATGACAGATATCAGGCAATCTACCTGCATAATACCATTTAAATAGACACTAATCTTATGGCAAATACACAAAGTTTCAATCTTTGTAAATATCAAGAATCTCTTTATTTAAATAAAACAAACTCGCCCTTTAGGCTTTTACAAGTAATGGATAAACGATTTGAAAAGTTAAGTGAACAATTACGAGCAACTATACAAACAATGTTTCGAGAATGCGAGAATCGTCTCTTAAGTCAAATTAATAAAAGGTTAAACATTACAATGAGTGAATTAAACATATTATCTGAAAGAGTGTTAACTCTTGAAACAACAGTACAAGAAATATAAAATGTAGCTACAAATTAATAGCACACACTGATGAAAATGCCGAATAAGAAACGGAAATAGAATGTTTTTAAAAATTTGTGCAAAAGCAGGAAAATTCAATAGTGGCACATGAACTACACAGTCTTACATAAGTTCAAATACGGACGACAAATTTTGTGATTTCATAAGGAAAATAAGAATTAACTTTTTCATAACATTCATTTTTATTAAAAAGTTAAACTAAACACATTTTTTATATATAAAAATAATTTTGTTGTTTGTATTAAAAAATAACAACAAAATATATATAATTTGTATTAACTTCAAGTTACAAAAGTTTACATACCCTGTACAAAAACGATGTTCCGTTATGAATGCCGCTATAAATTTCTTTATATTTTGCCTTAGATTATTAGTAAATATTGGTTTTTGATAAAAAATGGTCATATTTTCAAAATAATATTTAAAAAGTCTTACACTCAAAAAAAATTGAGTAATCCGTACTTAAAACAATCCACAGCGGTGTCAAAAGTACGGTAAGTAAGGATTTTCTTAAATCAAGTACGAAAGGCTTAAATCTAGAACGAATTCATCAACCGTTGAATTCTTATTTTTAGATAATATTAAGTCTTAACGAGCTCGATTTTAAGCCAAAATAGTCTTGTTTTCAGAATTCTTAGCTTAAATTGAGTATAAATCCGGGCTTGAAGTGAGCGTACAATAAGATTATTGCGCATCTTTCGAGAATTCTTGCCATGATTTGAGCTGATAATAGCGTTTAGTGTAATCCAAAATGAGATTGATTTAAGAAATACTGAGGTTAAATCGAACCCAAAAAGCGCTTATTGTAAGAAATTATAGCTTATTTAGTCTCGAATAAGTTCTTAATAATAAAACGACAGAGAATGAATAGATCCTGAAATGCGCTTGATTCAAGAAATATTTTCCTTATTTTAGGTGTATTTTTTTATCCAAAGGGTGATTAAAAAAGAACACTTTCTTTTATATTCTGTTATTTTATTTACAAAGAAAATTTTTTACAATATGTACATAAATAAGATAAATGATAATTTTTCATTTAACAAAAAATATTTTTTTTTAAATAAAAGTAAATAATTTTTACATATAAAATTTTATGCAGTACAAAAATAATATAAATTAAATGTATTTTTGATTTCATTTTGTAAACCTTACCAAATCAGCAGCTTTTGCATGTGACAGTTTGGACCAAGATTTAAAAAAATCGACGCTTTTTAGTTCAAGTAGTTCGCGACGACGTATTTTAAATGTTTGTTGCCACTTTTCGCACACGTCAGCCCAATCTGCTGAGTCCCGAATTAAACAAGTTTTGAAAGCTACAGCGATCGATTCGTCTATCTCAGTACTTTCAGCTGCTTGCGTAAGCAAATTTTCAGGTGTAACTTCAATATCTTTATTTTCTTCTTGGCTGGATGAAGTTCCGTACTTTGCCCGTTTGGATCTAAAGTTTTTATATTTAGAATATAACTTCCCACTTGGATTTCCCTTCTTACCCCTTGCAATGAAATAATAATCCTAAAATAAAATGCAATAAAAATGAATACTTGTAAGACCACAATCATATAAATTAAAACATTTGATTACAAAGCCAATTGCAGACTTCTATTAGCTTGGTAGCCGCGTTTTAAGGCAAGTGACATTGAAAATTGAAAGCAAAGGATTTTTTTAGAGCCACGGATTATTACTAAAAACAAAATTATTCACCTGGACGTTTTTTTCTGAGGGAAATACCCACACAATTTCTTTTACCAACAAAGGAAAATCGTGAATTCTTATTTGAATATCTTTAGATACAGCTTCTTCTACTATTATTTTTATAAGAGAAGTTCTATGATCTGTAGTTAAGTTTTTATTCTTATATTTTAATATTGATCGTCCGCCTTGCGTCTCTTTTAATATGCTGATCAAACTCTTAAGAATAATTAAAATTAGAATTAAAATTGTAATTATAATTTGACGTAACTTTTACCTTGTTTAAAATTTGTTTTCCTTCAAAGTTGTCTTTTCCGATTAACCAGTTATCGTCATCAATACCAAACTATATATATTTAAAAACGAAACGAAATACAATTCATTCATCTAATAAGCAACAATTAATTTATGTATGTATATTTATTACCTGTTGTTTTTTCCACTTAAAAAGCTTTTCACGAAATTCCATGCGTAGCCCAAGAGGAGGTATCGCTTCCTTTAAGTCGTCTTGTTGCATGTATTGTAAGCTGTTATACACAGTCTTACAAAAGTTTACATACCACCGCGAAAATTCTATTTTTTTAATGAAAAATACGTATAAAATTATAATTTTTGTTTTATTTTATTTAAAAGTATTAAAAAATAAACATAAAAATAGTTCAAATCCGAAAATCCATTTTTAATAACACAAAATATATTACTTTCTAGTTTAAGGCACTTTTACATAAGTTTACATACGCTAAGTAAATTATACACTAAAACTTAAAATCAGTATTTGGTATGGCCCCCTTTGGCTTTTATTACATCCGCTAGACGAGCAGGCATGGATAATGCCAATTTTTTTATAACTTCGGGTGTAATTTTGCTCCATTCCTCTATTAATGCTTCCTTCAGGCCCGAAATTGATGTTAATTGGCGATTTCTAAGATTTCGCTTTAAAATATCCCATAAATGTTCAATAACGTTTAGATCGGGAGATTGTGGGGGATGCTCTAGCTTATGTTTGACGTTATAAAGAAGCCATTCTTTTACTATATTTGAAGAATGCTTCGGATCATTGTCATGGAGAAATATGGCGTTTTCTGTCAAATCTAGTATTTCCACACTAGGCAGGTAGCTATCCTTTAAAATGTCGATGTACATAGCCTTATCCATAATACCATCGATAATCCTTAATTTACCAACGCCATTTGCCGCCATACATCCCCAGACCATGACTGAACCGCCTCCGTGTTTCACTGTTGGGTTGATGTTTTGGGGTTGTAAGGCAGCATTCGAATTTTGCCAAACTTTGGCCCGACCTTCACCCCCAAAGACCATAAATTTACACTCGTCGGTGAATATTACCCTTTCCCAAAAAGTTGGGTCACTTACGTGAATGTTGTCATACTTTTTGGCGTATTCTAATCGCTTTTGTATGTTTACAGCCCTGAGAAGTGGTTTTCTTCTTGCAACTCTGCTGCTGTAACCCTTGCTTTTGATAGATCTGCGGATAGTCTGATCAGAAACGCTTACTCCTAGGTCCGTTCTTATTTTGCGATTTATTTCGACCGCACTTTGTTTGGGGTTTTCTTTTACCAACCGGATAATTGCTCTATCTGTGCGCTCATCTAAAATTCGGGGGCGGCCAGTACGTACCTTACTTTCATAATTTCCACTTTCCTTAAAGTTTTTTATTATTGTTTGCACTGTCGGCTTCTTTAAATTTAAAATTCTTCCAATTTCACTTAGAGAATTGCCTTTATTCCGCAATTTAACCACGGTTTTTCGAATTGGTTCGGAAATTTCTTTTCCTTTGCCCATTTTGCTCAACGAAAGACACTTTGCGATTAAAGAATTCTAATTGCGACCACTTCTTATAAAATAACAACCTTTACTGATGATTTAAAGCAATATCAAGAAAATGTGTAACAATACTAATAACGGTACATTAGGTTTTTTGCAGAGTATGTATACTTATGTAAATGTGACATTTTAAACAGTTTTAGTTTTTTGTTGTTATTTTAAAAAATTTAACTAAATACTTATTGCGAAGTATTTATTACATTTTTCTTTTGTATACAAAGTAATAAAAACCTGTCAAATGTACCAAATATTCTTACATTGACAAAAAATTTAATTTTCTAGATCGTATGTAAACTTTTGTAAGACTGTGTACGTTACTTGTGCCGCTACTCATGTACAACGATAAATACATTAAATGTGTGTGTTTGTATGTTTATTGTTTTAAATTTGAAGTACGGCTGACGAAATGCTTATATAAATATGTTTATAACTGCTATTTATCTAAAACATATGTATGTTCATAAGAACAATATTTCCAATTCTTAGATTAAGAAATATTTTAAAACTTTTTCTCTTTTCGTATGTCTGCATTAACAAAAATATTCTTACATAAGAACGAACATACATATATTTTCTTGCTATTTATATTTATTTGAGTACTTACCTTTTAAATAATCAAAAACTGCTTCTAACTCAAATTCCTTTAAAAGCTGGAGTAGACAGCAATCGCCATTTACAGTCAAAACTTCGTTTCGTTCTGTCATAAGGAATAATTAAAAAAATACACAACACAACAAAAAAAAAAGGTAAATTTTAATTTTTGACAAACTAATCAACGTAAAAGTTGAGCACAATAAGCATGGCGAAATAATTTACCAGGTGGTGGCAGTGGCGAATTTCATTCATTTTCGCCGTTGCAGAAAACTTCAAACTTCATATAAAAAAAATTTTAGCTGATTTTTTATATATGGAGTTTGACATTTTCTGCAACGGCGAAAATGAATAAATTCGCCACTGTCACCACCTGGTAAATTATTTCGCCATGACAATAAGTCAACGACAGAATTACGACTAGAGTTGTGTAGTTCGTGAACGACCTAGTTTAATTGAAGAACTCTATCAATTGAACTTTTTACTGAGCTCTTGTGCTCAGTTACTGAGGGCCTTTTTTAGTTCAGCATTATTTATATGAAAACAAATAAAAAATACTTGAGTGAAACCTTAAAACTTATTTTGGTACAAATTAAGGAAAAACATCCTTTTGTAATCAGAAAATATATTATTGTATTTTTATTTTTACTTTTAAAGGTTTACAAAAATAAAGTCGAAGAAAAGTCCACATATATTTTCTAATAAATTTATCTCAGGACACTAAAAATTGTGTGAGCTAAACAAATCAACTAGATTCGCTCAATTGTTTTCTGCTCACTGATTGAGCAATTGAAGTAAGAACAATTGAGCTCAGTAAGTGAACTTGAACTAAATAAACGAACTAGGTCGTTCTAGTGAGCTGAGCTAAAAGGAGCCCTTACTTTCAGAAGCTGATAAACCCAACTCTAATTACGACTGATTTATTTGTAAGAAATTTTCGCAATACAAGACCGCACATCAATCATCAACGAGAATAAATCATGAGAGCAGAGAGTTCATTTCATTATGCTCTATTATTTATGTAACCTTGAAGTTAAAATAAGATATCCTTACTTAAATTAAAACTTTCACTCTTAAAATGAGAATAGGGTAGTTAATTCAAGAATTTTCTTCTTCTTTTAAGCAATTACACGATGAATTTTGGGAATTATCCAGATTTCTGCTTGTTATAAGAATAATTCCTTGTTAATCGTACTTAAATTTTTTAAGAACGATTTTAGCAAAAAATAAAAAAATACTTAAATGTAGAATGTGTTTTTTCTTTCTGTGTAGTAGTGAAATAAAATGGGAAAAGGCAAATAAATTTCAGACCCGATACGAAAAACTTAGAAATTTATTAAATTTAAGAAAGCATCAGTGCAAACAGTTATTAAAAATTTTATGGAAAACAGAAAATACGAGAGTAAACCACGTTCAGGCCGCCCTCGCCTTCTTGACAAACGAACAGAACGGGCAGAAATTCGTTCTATCCAAGAAAACCAAATAAAAAGTGTAGTCGAAATTAATCGAAAGCTTAAGGTAGATCTGGGAATAAGTGTTTCTGACCAGACAGTTCGTAGAAGCATCAAGAGAAATGGGTACAATAGCAGAGAAGTACGAAAATGTCCACGTTAAAGATCCTACGTTTTGGGAAAGAGTAAAATTCACCAATGAATTAAAGTTTACGGTTTTCGGGGGTGGTGGCCGCGCGAAAGTTGCCGAAAGCCAAATACAGCGTTGCCAAAAAATCTTAATTCCACAGTAAAACATGGAGGAGGATCAGTCATGGTCTGGGGGTGTATGGCTGCAAATGGTCTTGGAAAATGAAGATTCATCGATGGTGTTATGGATAAGGCTATGTACATAGATATTTTAAAGGACAGCTACCTTCCTAGCGTTGAATGGCTTGATCTGGAAGAAAGTACCATATTTCTTCAGGATAACGATCCGAAGCATTCGTCTAAGATTGTGAAAGAATGGCTTCTATACAACGTTAAACATCAATGTAATTGAGCATTTCTGGGACATTTTAAAACGAGGTCTAAGAAATCGTCATATTACATCAATATCAGCACTGAAGGAAGCGCTGATTGAAGAGTGGGCAAGAATTGCGCCCGAAAAGACAAAAAAAATGGCCATGCCATCTCGCCTATTCCCTGTAATAAAAAATAAGGGGGTCCATACAAGATACTAATTACCTCTTTTTTAAATATATTTAATGACCGTATGTAAACTTACGTTAAACAAAAATCTCATGTTTTTTAATATGTATGTATGAAAATAAAATGTTTTTTAATTTAATTTCTCCAATAAAGCCTAACACTAAGTAAAAGCAATTTTATGAAGCTTTTTTTCCTCTAATATTCATGTACAAAACATAAATATATCGGGGGTATGTGAACATTTGTAAGACTATGTACGTATAAACGATAATTCGCGTAGCAATAATGAAAATACAGACTGCCTTAACTGAAACTGCAACTAAATACATTAAACCAGTTTTTTCGACCGCATACTTCTCAAGAAACTAATTTTATCGCATAAAACATTGATTTTGCTGTTAAACATTGTTTATTTGTAATTTCCTCATTTCTAAAATTCATAGCTAAAACCAATATAAATGTATTTGCTTTCATTCGCTTTTATTATAATAACAAAAATGTTTAGTGCGTGTTTATTACTTCCTATATGCTCGCATTGTCGAGAAAACTATCTTATATAATGATATTAAATCCCAGTAATACGAGGGCTGACTCTAGAGAAAATTTAACTAACATGATCAAAATTATTTCAAAAAATGTGTTTAGATTAAAAATCTGTCATATAAATGCTTAGAGCTTAAATAATAAACTTGACGAATTTTAAATTGTGTTGGAAAACAGCAACATCGATATAATTTGCATCTAAGAAACATGTGTTGCGGGTAAATTACTGACGTGATCTGGTATTGCACTTTAGAATAGAAATCACTAATTTGCTTGCTTCATTTGATATATATGTTTATTTTTGTGTTTTTTTTTCGTATCTTAAGTTCTGAGGGTTGAAGTCAAATATTAAATTCACTGTAACATTTTTTTATTATTCTGTTTTTTTTGCACTTTACCCTTTTATGTTTTGCCATTCCATTTTTGTTTTCTTTGCATATTATTTTTTGGGTTTTTACATGACACTTTGTATAATTTGTTTTAGAAAAAAAAGTAAATTTCAACGCGTTATCCTTTAGATAATAAATTTACTTTCACTAAAATAATTTTATGTTCATGTACATACCAGAGCGCATGCCAACATGCTGCTTCATTTTTTTGCTTTTGTTTTGGTTTCGTTATTCACTGTGGTGTTGGTGTAGGCCGGATTAAAGGTCATGTAGGTTGGCAATAGTAAAGAAAAAAATGGTTAGTTTCAAAACTCAAAATATTGAATGAAACTAATTATCCGTATTCAACATTATGATCGTCTAGTAGAGGAAAATTCTGAAGATGGTATTATTTTCTTATTGATCGTTCATTTTTAGATTAAAGAAATAGGAAGTTCTAGAAAATCAAAAAAAAAAAAAAAAAAAAAAAGAAAAGAAAAAAAAAAATTAATATATGGAAAAAAGGCGCGAAGAGCTTAGGGAATTTTTGGAAAATATTTTTTAAAATAATAGAGAAAATTGGAACACTGGTAGTGAATTAAAAAAGCAGAACTTTTCGAAGTGTTTAGAAGTGGTGTGGCTTTCAAAGTACCAAGTTTAAAAAATAGTAGTTATGAAGAAAAATTATGTTAATAAATAGAAGTTTAAAAAAAGCACATTTAAAAACAATTTGTGTAGTTACAAAAATAGTACAAGATCTGTGTGATTAATCCTTGTGATTTGTAAGAAAAAACATTTTTTTTTTTGGATAATCCTTTTTAAATAACACTTGGAAAGCCGCTTTAAAATAACGGGTAGCTGCTTTGAAAAGATAACGCTTAGGAAAGAATTTTGAAAAAGAAAGATTTTAAGAAAACGTAAGATTTTTTTTTGCAAATGTGTGATTGTGTGTGGGTGAATCTTATAAGTTTTAAACATTTTCAGCTTGGTAAAGGATCATAATTGCAAGGCAAAGCCCAGTTCTACGATTTAGCCAGGTAACAGATTATTTATTTTCTTATAAAACAGTTAATGGATATCAAGAGAATGTCCTGCAGTCAATAAGAAAAAAATTTAAAGTAATTGGAATTACCTAATAAAAACGGAATCTCCTATATAAAACAAAAAAAGTAAAATTTTTAAAAATTTATAAAACAAATAAATTAAAATTAAAAAAATAGAATAATTATATATTGTAGTCTTTTGAACTTTTTAGCGGTTTCTGTGTTTATTTATAAAGTGTTTATTTATTTATTAATTTCATTCGTTAATCTATTTAATTTTGTTTGTTTCGTTTGTGTATCGTATATAATTGCAATTTAAAATTTAGGAAACTTTTTGAGTGAATAAGTTAATTCAGTTTATTTCATGAGCTCCTAGAAGTCAACATAGAACATTTTAAGTTGTTTCTTTTGGTTAGTTAAGTACAGCTATACACCCGCAAAGGGCAGTTTCTTGTGGGAATAAAAAAACACATTTAAAACCGAAAACATGAAGGTAAAAATAAGATAAACAGCAGCTTTGGTTTAAGAAGAGAAATTTTTATTTAATAATAACTCCTTGGGAAAAGAGTCAGAAGATTAAATAACCTTAAGGAGCTCCTTGAGGTAAAGGGTAAAATGGGAAATAAAGAATTACGATAATTAAATACTCCACTTAAGCTGGTAGTTATATGAAAGTAAATTTTAAGTGAATTTCAAGCTGTGAAAAAAAAACTTTACAAAGGAAACAATATTTTTTGTATATTTAGTTTTAGATTATGGGTTTATATATTCAAATTAACATTCTTTGTTTTAGTAAGTAAGTATCTATTAATTTTGTTTCTACATTTAATATTTTTTTATAGAAAATTTATGTTCAGTTTTTTTTTATATAAAAGAAAAAAGGAAATATTGTATTGTTTTGTTTTTTTTTTTTTTTCTTTTTTTTTTTGTAAAATTTAATATGATTTATAACGTCTGAAACAGAAAAGAAAATTTGATAATGTTTTGGAATTGATTTTTAAAGGTTAAGACGTAAAGGTAAGTTAAAGTTGGAGGAGGAAGTTGGTTACGTGTTGTGGTCACATGTGAAGCACTTTAGGACATATTTGTACCTTGGTCTAGCGTACCCAGTGAGAGGGTTGGAACCCACTGAAATGTGGTCACCACAAAAGGGAAAAGAGCTTAGCGGAAACCTCGCTGGTCTCTACGGCTGTCACATAAATGGCTATGGCTCCCGAACTGAAAGTAAAGAAATCTCAGAATTTTAGTGGAAAGCGAAACTTCAATTTCTATAAGAGATGACAAATCGCATGGGAGATGGAGCCTTGTTCAATAGCTCAACGGGAGAATTGTTAAGCCAATGTTTGAGGCGTTAGCCGGTTAGTAGCCTTTAAACTGGATCCGATCCAATTGTAGGTAGTACTAAACGTCTAAAGGTTTTAATAAGCAATGATTTCGATTAGTTCAAATAGGAAAGGCCATTTATATATTTTTATTAATTTCTTTAATTATTATTTTTTTTTAGTTATTATTTTTTTATATACATATTTGTATGTGCTTTGTTTTAATTATTTTTTTTTTTGTATCGTTTTTTTTTATTATTATATATTTTATATTTTTATAGCCGCGATTTGGGCTTATGATCTTTTTGCTTTTTGTCGGTTTTGTTTGTTAAACATTTTGTTTTTGCAATTTTTGTTGAGTTAGTAATTTGAGAATTTTTTTTATTATATATGAAATAAAACAAAATAAAAAAAGGGTTCGGAACTTTTTTTGCGTATGATATGTCACAAAGTCCAGACGATTGTAACTCTATGAAAAGAAATAGAGCATTACAGTTTGATTTAAACCGCCTTTTCTTTTGGAAAATCATACAAATCTTACACTCCTAGTCGAAAGCTTAGTTCAGCTAGAGATCTACAAATGGAATAAGCTTTAGGTTATTCGAATCCACAGATAATAGAATAGTCGCAGACTATAAATGTTAATAAGCCCCCGAATAGTGATATTCTCAATAGATGGAAAGAGCACGAAGTATAGAAAGAGCCCAGGAAATAGAGAGCGCAGCAATCTGTACAATTTAATGCAATGAAAAGGCAGATGGCAGAATTAACCGTCTCTGTGGGAAAGCTAAGAATGGTTTTACAGCACACTCAATTGGAAATAAAAAACTTCGTGAGAAAGTAATCCCTAATTTGTTAAAAAATAATGGCAGCGCAGATCATCCAATGAGTACTTCCCCTGGAAGTTCAACAAACTTTTCTAGAGCGTCAGTGGAAAATATAATGTGCACTAATCAGACAAAAACTTACCACAAAATGAGAATAGACAAATGGGGTCTCGACTTTGATAGCAATACAAATAAACTAGCGGTAGAAGATTTTGTATTTATTTTTAAGCGTTTACAACTTCAGTATGATATTTCATGGGAAGAGGCTTATGACAATTTTCATTTGTTTGTCAGAGGAGTGTCCGAAAAGTGTACTGGCAGTTTATACAGACCAATTATGTCTCAGAATGGTCAACGTTGAAAGACGCGTTGTGGAAAAAGTACCAGTCCACCAGGTTCAGTTTTGATTTCATGAGCGACATGGTCGAGAAAAGGCAGCAGCCTGGCGAAGGCATCGATGTATTTTTCTTCACGATGACACAAATGAGGGCAAGACTAAGCATGTCAGTCTCTGAAAATTAGATGATTAAAATGATAAAAAAGAATTTGAAAGACGATATTAGAAGTAAAGTTTACCCAATTGCTGTCAACACCTAGAAGAGCTACGGCAAGAATGAATAGAAGTGAAAAAAGTATTTGGCCGTCAAGGACCGCTAATATGCAGATTCAGTACCGGTAAACACATACATAAGGTAAGTGAATGAGATATTTGAAAAGCCGGCCAATAATAAATTAACCTATGGAACAAATCGAAGAAATAGCTGCCAATAGATTTTCTAACGTATCGAACCAAAATCCCACAAATCCGCTTGTATGCTGGAACTGCCATCAAAATTGCCACATGTTTATGGACTTTCCTTTGGCCGAAAGATCACTGTTTTGTTATAGGTGTGGCAAACCAGGTGTAAAGTCCCTAAATTGCTTTAATTGTAAGGAGAACATTTTCACAGGAGCGAGTTTGCCAAAGGAAACCATTCGTCAAAGAACACTCAATGTCCATCCTGCTAAAAATACAAAAAATATAAATTTAATAAAAACCGTTCAGAATTTTAATAAGGTTATTCCTCAATTGCGGCACAAACTTACTTACGAAGGACGTATGAGTAATTATCAAGAAGTAAGAGAAAGAATTTCAAGCGAGGCTATCAGAATGAAAAGGATTTCAAATAAAAAAAAATTAGCTGAGAAGAGAAAAATCAGAAGATTATTTTTGGAATTCAAAAAGTGGGCTTGCTTTTGCTGAAATATGTGTAGGAAACATGGTTATCAGAGGCTTATTAGACACAGAAGCTTCTATAAGTTTATTAGGTAAGGGATGTAGAGAGTTGCTAGAGAAGTTAGGACTAAATTGTTAACCAATATTTTCGATAGTCTCAACTGCGTCTGGTAAAGAACACATATTAGTGGGCAAAATTGAGTTAGAAATTAATTTTAAGAGCGTAACTAGGAAAATATTATTTTACTTGTGTCCAGATTTAGAACAAGAAGCGTACCTCGAAGTAGACTTCTTCAGAATGTATAATTTAGCCCCACTAATATTTAAAGCTGAGGAAATAAATCAACAAAAATTGCAAAAAGATTTTCGAGTTAAAGAATATAAATCTAAACCTATAGAGTTAAGTTCAGAGCAGCAAGAAAAATTGAATAAAGTCATAGAATTATTTCCAACATTTGAAAAGGAAGGATTGGGATACACTTCTCCTGAAAAACACTCGATAAAGTTAGTAGAAGTTGCAGTCCCTTTTAAAGATCGACACTACCCTTTGTCCCCAGTGATACAGCAAATAGTATATAAGGAAATTGAAGAGTGCGAAAGTCATTGGTATATTAGGAAAACAGTGGTTAGGAAGCCTGGTAGAAATACGTTCTGCCTTGATGCCAGAAAGTTAAACATAATAAGGATGCATACCCTCTACAAAACATATAGGGAATATTAAGTAGAATTGATGAAACTTTTTATATAAGTAGCGTCGATTTAAAGTTTGCTTTCTGGCAGATAGACTTAGAAGCAGAGTGTAAGCCATACACAGTCTTTACTGTAACAGGACGGTCACTTTATCAACTTCATGTTATGCCATACGGTCTCTGCAAAGCGGCCCAACGACTGTGCAGACTAATGGACGTGGAAGTGATACCACAGCGGCTAAAAAAGGATTTTTATATATTTAGATCACCTTTTGATAATATCTGATAGTTTTGATAAACATTTAAAAATATTACAACATGAGGCTTCTTGTTTAAGGCAGTCAAATCTCACAATAGGCCTTAAAAATTCAAAGTGTTGTTTCTAGCAATTGCGATATATTGAGTTCGTCATAGGTGGTGGAAGTTTAAGGACAGACCCTGATAAAGTGCGAGCCATAAAGGAAATGAGAGTGCCAAAATTGTCGCGTGAAGTACGAAGCTTTTTGGAACAGCGCGAAATCTTTAATAAAGCGACGATACCATCCTTTAACTGATAGGCTTAAGAAGATGAAGAAATTTAAAATGATTCCAGATGCACTTGAAGCTTTTGAAAATTTGAAAAAAAGCACTAACATCATCTCCAGTGCTAAGACACTTCGATTTTTCAAAGAAATTTTGCGACGCATGGGATTATGGGATAGGTGCAGTTTTGTATCAGCTTAACGACCAGTATGAAGAACATCCCATACAGCCAAAAGTTAAACTACAGCGTTGCAGAAAAGGAATGTTTAGCGGCAGTTATGGCAGTCAAAAAGTTTCGTCCCTGCATAGAAATGATGCGTTTTACGATAGTTACAGACCACGCCAGCCTGAAGTGGCTAATGTCATTGAAGGACTTATCGGGGAGATTGGCAAGGTAGTCACTTTTGCTGCAGGCCTTTGATTTCGAAATATAACGTAGAAAAGGTTTAGATAATATTGTAGCTTATATGTTTTCAAGGCTGCAAAATGATGGGCCAAAGGTTGAAGAGGTTGTACTTGAAGAATTATTTGACTTCGAAACCACAGAATTTCAAAGTGAGGAATATCTGGAGTTAATACAAGCGAGTTGATTTTGATCGTGGTGATGGATCGGAGTCAATCTATAATTGAAATAGCAGACGTCAGCATAACATCAGCTCATAGCGGTGTAGCGAAAACTTTAAAGATTCTTTTATTGCTTACATCAGGAATTGTCAAACGTGTAAAGAGTTAAAACCATCAAATCAAAATCTTTGTCCGGAAATAGGAAAGCAGGTAGTTACTGATCGTCCATTTCAGAAGCTATATTGGGAAAGTACCCAAGGTTCAAAAGTGGAGATTTGTATGTCTTTATAGTTTTGGATCATTTTACAAAATACACTTTTATTAAGGATAAGAAAGAAGCTACGGCCGGAAAAAAATTTTTAGTATATAAAGTGTTTCACAAATTTGGTGTGCCAGTTTGTTTCCAAAAATTTTCAAAGTCTGATCAACACTTAAAAAATCAAACATATTAAAATGCCAATTTGCCAGCTTAGTAGTAATGCGTCTGAAAGGGTAAGTCAGAGTCTTTTAGCAGCCATCAGAACCTATTTAAAGGAAGACCACAGGGACTGGGATCTATATCTTTCAGAGATAAATTGTGCGTTAAGGAATTCGTTACATAGCGCCATAGGTTTCACACCGTTTTATGCGTTATTCGGGTACCATATGTATGCAAGTAGAGCAGACTATAAATTGGCCCGAAAAATACAATCTATTACAGATCATCGTATAATGACTAAGCCCAATAAAAATGGAATTTTTAAGAGAAAAAATTAAGGAACATATGAGCAAGGCATATGAAAAAAGTGTCAGAATTTAAAACAAAAGAGCGAGAACAGTGAAATTTATTCCTGGACAAGAGGTCTACAGGCGAAATATGGTGCAGAGTAATTTTGAGATAAAATTAAATGCCAAATTTTGCAGGAAACTCCTAAAATGTAGAGTGGTTCGGCCTGTAGGTAATAATATGCATGAGTTAGAAACCTTAGACGGAAAGACAATAGGAGTATATCAGCTATTAAGGTATAAATTGCTGACAATTATTTCATTTTTAACAATGAGTTTAGCTAAAATTTCAAGTGCAATATTAGAACATAGGACAGTTATTTGATGCATTTATTTATTTGATTATTGATTATTTATAGTAATTATTTTATTTATTTATTTTTTTAGTTAATTATTTGTCGTGTCGTCCTGCACTTTGATAAGTTAAGCAATTTTTACTTTAATATCTGTGATAATACTTAGGTACCTTATTAGATTAGGGCTATTTTTTTTCTGTGCAATATTAGTTATTAGGAATAAAACCTGTGATTCATCTGTGATATTTATGTTTATATATAAGTGAATTGTCCTTTTATTATGAGGAATCGATGGTGAAATAATGTACCATCATGTCAAACTCCATATATAAAAAATCAGCGAAATTTTTTTATATGATGTTTGATATTTTCTGCAACGGCGAAAATGAATGAATTCGCCACTACCACTACCTGGTACATGATTTTGCCATGGATGAATCATAACAGCAAATTGTTGTATACTTAATGATAGTCGGTTAAACCGTGTTATCTATAAAAGTAAAAAAACTGCACAAAATAAACATTTATATTGGGTATGACTTAATTCCGTGATCAATTCCGGTGGAAAACTGCATAGAAATCCTGGTTTCTTTAGGTCCTTTTTAATAGAAAGTATCCAGAATATATGCCGCAAATCCTTGAAGTGGCTGTATTATACCATAATTAAGAAAATAGAGGCGTTACTCAAGAAAAAGTAAAAGATAAAAAAAATTATATTTGACAAAAGAAAAGCATAACAATAATAATAAAAAGATAAATATTAATTTAACATTATAACTAAGAAGCAAATTAAAAAAAATGGTTTAATAATAATTAAAAAATTTAAAAATTAAGAATTGTCCCAAATGATTTTGCAGGCTTCCGATTTTAATAAATGCACTGTATGCAAGTGAACAGATGGTGAATGTGTGAAGCCAATTACAAGAAATTAATATAGTTTGAGATCTTTTATTATGGGTTGCTACTATGGTTTTCTTTATGAGAAAATACTGATGTTGACTCTTACTCCAGATGAATGTAGGTTCAGTTTCCGGCGGTTGAATGTATATGTTTCTCGATTAAATGTTTTGCCAGTAGAAACTAGGTAGCTCTGTTATGTTACTTACATGTTTGTGTGGCCAAAAAAAGCCCGGCTAGAGTTTTACTCTGTCTCAGGGGTGAGTGTTCCCCACGTTTGGCAGTTCATCTGTTAAAACACAAACATTTTGCATAGAACCGCACACCGATACCCAATGCGTTCCTTTTAGGAATCGGAGTTTTGTTGAGGTTGAAATGACTGATGTGTCCGGTTTTCAACTTTAGAATAGAAATCACTAATTTGCTTGTTTCATTTTACATATGTGTGTGTTTTTTGTTTTCTTTTTGTATCTTAAGTTCTAAGGGTTGAAGTCAAATATAAAATGCACTGTAACATTTTGTTTTATCATTCTGGTTTTTTTCTGCACTTTACCCTTTTATGTTTTGCCATTCCATTTTTGTTTTCTTTGCATATTATTTCTTGGGTTTTTACATGACGCTTTGTATAATTTTTTTTTTTTGAAAAAATGTAAATTACAACGCGTTATACTTTAGATAATAACTTTACTTTCACTTAAATAATTTTATGTTCATTTAACTTTTTTCAAATTAATTTATATTTTTTTCCCACACATCAGAGCGCATGCCAACATGCTGTTTCATTTATTTTTTACTTTTGTTTTGGATTCGTTATTTACATGCATTTTTTATATCGTTATACAAATGGTACTGTTGTCACCAGTGTAGTGTTGGTGTAGGCCGGATTAAAGATTAATTTCAAAACTCAAAATATCCGTACTTAAAATTATGATCGTCTGGTTAAGGAAAGTTCTGAAGAGGGTACTATTTACTTACTTCTTGTTCATTATTCGATTAAAGAGTTGTTATAGAAAAAAAACTGAAAATACTGCAAATTGTAAATAAAAAGGCAAACAAAAAAATGAAACTTAGTTTTTTTTTGTTCTAGAAATAATTGGAAAGTATAATGTTATTATGGAAGAGAAAAGTAAAAATAATAATATGGAGATTTAAGAAATAGAAAGTTTTAGAAAACCACAAAAATAAAAAATAAATAAAATACGTACAAAAAGGCGCGAAGATCTGAAAAAAATTCTGGAAAATATTTTTTGAAATAATAGAGAAAATTGGAAAACTGGTAATGAATTAGGAAAGCAGAACTTTTCGAAGCGTTTAGAAGTGGTGTGGCTTTCAAGGTGACAAGTTTAAAAAATAGTAGTTATGAAGAAAAAGGATGTTAATAAATAAAAGTTTAAAAAAGCACATTAAAAAACAATTTGTGTAGTTACAAAAATAGTACAAGATTTGTGTGATTAATCCTCGTGTTTTGTAAGAAAAAACCTCTTTTTTGGATAATCCTTTTCAAATAACACTGGGAAAGCCGCTTTAATATAACGGGTAGCTGCTTTGAAAAGATAACGCTTAGCAGAGAATTTTGAAAAAGAAAGCATTATAAGAAAACGTAAGTTTTTTTTTTGCAAATGTGTGATTGTATGTGTGTGAATCTTATAAATTTTAAATTTCCTTAGCTGGCTAAATGTCTGAGGGTAGAATAGTACGTCTTGTAAAGGATCATAATTGCAAGGAAAAGCCCAGTTATACGATTTAGCCAGGTAACAGATTTTTTTTCTTATAAATAAAAAAAGGTATCTATATAAAAAATTTAGTAAAATTTTGAAATTTCGTAAAAGAAAGGAAAAAAAAATTTATAAAACATGTAAATTAAAATTTATAAAAAATAGAATAATTATACATTGTAGTCTTTTGAACTTTTTTAGTGGTTTCTGTGTTTATTAATTAAGTTTTTATTTATTTATTAATTTTATTTGTTGATCTATTTAATTTTGCTTGTTTCGTGTATGTATCGTATATTATTGCAATTTATAATTTAGGAAACTTTTAAGTTGTTTCTTTTGGTTAGTTTGATTTCTATACACGCACAGAGGGCAGATTCTTGTGAGATAAGAAAGCACATTTCAAACCGGAAATAAAAAGGTAATCGAAAGATAAACAGCAGCTTTCGTACAAGAAGATAAATTTTTATTTAGTAATAACTCCTTGGGAAAAGTGTCACGAGATTAAATAACCTTAAGAAACTCCTTTAGGCAGAAGGTAAAACAGGATATAAGGGATTACGAGAATTAAATATTCCACGTGAGCTGGTAGTTATATGGAAGTAAATTTTTAGTGAATTTATAGCTGTGAAAAAAAAACTTTACAAAGGAAACAATATTTTTTGTGTGTTTAGTTTGGGTTTATTGGTTTATCTATTCAATTTACATTTTTTATTTTGGTAATTAAGTGTCTATTAATTTTGTTTCTAGATTTAATATTTTTTTTTATAGAAAATTTATGTTCAGTTTTTTTATATAAAAGAAAAAAGGAAATGTTTAATTATTAAGCAATTTGTTTTTTTTAAATAAAATTTAATATACATAATTTAAAACGTCAGAAACAGAAAAGAAAGTTTGATAATGTTTTCTAATTGATTTTAAAAGGTTAATGACGTGAAGGTAAGTTAAAGTTGGAGGGGGAAGCTGGTTAGGTGTTGGGGTCACATAAGAAGCACTTTAGGACATATTTGTGACTTGGTTGCGATGGCACCAAAGGACTAAATATCTGCCTTAAAGTAAAAAAAATTGTGTGAGTGGTGTGAGTTTGCTTAAAGAAATTGTGTGTTTTATGTCTGAGATGTGGTCACCACAAAAGGGAGGAGAGCTTGCCGAAAACCTCGATGGTCCCTACGTCTGTCACAAATGGTTTTTCTTAACTGTCGATAGCAGTATGTACCATTTAAATGGTTATCATCTTTTTTGATCAGACAGATCAACAAACGGTGGTGGTGTTGCAGCATACGTGAAATCAAATATTCCTTGCAAAGGAAAAAGTAAAAATGCTGCTGGGGGAACATTGAAAATATTTTTCTAGAAATTTGTAAAAACAGTGAAAACATATTAATTGCAACTCAATTTTTTTATGAAGAAAACAGCCTTGTAGAAGACATGAGCTCTATTGGATTAACTTTAGTTAATAATAGAAAACCAACTCAATTTACGATCACTTCAAGTACCCTTCTAGATCTTTGTTTTATTAACAATACTTCTCGTCTGCTATTATTCGACCAGATATCTGCATCTATCTTCTGACGTCATGATGTATTGTTTATAGCTTACGATTTTAAAATTCATAATAACTCAGAACCGAAAATACTAGAATATAGACAGTCAGTGTCCTATTACGGAATTATTTTAAACAAAATGGAACTATGTTTTTTGCATATCTGCTGTTGATGACTAATTTTATATTTTATATTGCAAGCTTAAATACTTTTTTGACAAATACGTGCCTTTAAAATCAAAAATTGTACGTTATAATAATCCTTGGCTTACACTTGCAATAAAATATTTAATTGAAGACAGAAATCAGGCATATCGAAGGTGAAAACGCTTTGGAACACCAGAACTTTATGCCACCTTTAAAAATGCAAGGGCATTGGTTAATAGGATAATCAGAATGGCTAAGTTTACGTTTTATCAAGACAGGTTCCAAACGTTGACTCACGAAAAAATTAAGGGAAATTCGTTAATTGTGTTTAATAAATCCTAACAGCTTTAATGCACATGACATTTATGTAAACCAGGAGTTCGCAGATATATCGACACCCAATATAAATATTAATTTTTACAACAACGACTACTCTAATCAACGTCAGATAGCTAAATTCAATTTTGCACACTTTACGCAGGAAGATGTATTTGACTCATTTCTTCGCATAAAATCTAATGCCGTTGGTTGTGATTAAATTCATCCAAAGTTTATTAAACTCACACTTCCTTATACACTTGTTAACTTCACTTTACTTCACCCATTATTTAACACGATTTTAACTACATCTACGTTCCAAACTGTTTGGAAACACGTCAAAATTGTACCTATTGAAATTTTGCCTTATCTGTCAAAGGCATTTGAAAAATTAATAAACTCTCCAATAAGCAATTAATTACATTCTAACTCATACTAAATGCAAGGTAATCTGGGTTTAGGCCAAAACATCACGCTAATTAATGTGTCAGAAGAAATAAAGTGCCATATTGATAAACGCCAAATATATTTTGCTTGACCATTCGAAAGCATTTAATACTGTGCACCATTCTATTCTTTGCCTTAAGCTAAAACAAATGTGCAATTTCTCGTCAACAGCATTAAAACTTTTATCCTCATACCTAAGTGACTTTTCAAAGCGTATACTACAATAAAATTTTGTCCAGAAGTTGAATGCTACCAAGAGGAGTACCCCAGGGATCAATACTTCGGTAGAGTATATAGAGTATAAAAACATTGCAAACACAAATTTATGATGATGATGTACAACTGTTTATAAGTTGTAATGTATCTGACGCATCTAATTGTGTACAATTAATAAACCAAGATCTACATCGAATTTATCTATGGGCATCTGCAAATGGCTTGAGTTTTATCCCACGGAAATCTGTTGCTTTAGTGATTAAACTATCAAGACACCTTATAACGTATCTTGCGCTAATGCAGATTAATAACACAACTAAAAATTATGTAGACACTGTAAAAAAAATCTTGGTATAACTTTTAATAATGAACTCAATTGCTCAGATCTAATTAAAATAAACTGTGGAAAAAAAATTTCTATGTTAAGAAACCTATGGATGTCGCAACATTTTACACTGACACACATCCGAATGCTACTAGCCAATACGTATTTACTGCCTACTCTAATGTATGGTTGCGAGCTATTTGCTAGTTGTAATGCTAAATGTAGACGAAGGCTGAATGTAACATAAAAGAATATTGCAAGATATATTTTTGGTGTTAGAAGATACAAAAGCATATAACGAGTTGCAGTTAAAATTTATAATGTCACCTTTGATAATTTATTAAAGTGCGAACACTTATCTTCTAGCATAAAATAATATACAACCGACAACCACCATATCTCTGTGATAAAATAACGTTCTAAAGGTCGAATAGAGGTAACAAGATAAATAGCATTATGTATACAAAATCGGTATCTAAGCAACACTTTTTCATCAATTCAATTCGTCTTTGGAGCCAGTTGTGCACAGGCGGTTGAAATTTACCAGGTGTTGATTGCTCAGTTTGCAATAACAAGTTGAAAATTTTGAAAAAAGGGTATCCCAATAGTTACTGTAGTTTGTTGTATGTAGCCAGAGTTTTAAACCGTTATAGATAGATAGCTGAAATCTCTCTTGAAGATTTAAAAATTTCCTCATTTACTGAAGTAGCATACATACATAAATTAAAAGCAGAGCAATCTTATGCAGTTTTCCACACAACCTAGGAGGTACTATGCAATGTACTTTGCCAATTATTTTTTATGGCTAGCATCCCCATTAGGCAGACATAGCATATTGTTTTATTATTATTTCTAAAAAAATTTTTTTTTTCATAATCATTTGTGCTCCTATTGCCACAAGAAAATAATCATAAATTTAAAAGTTAAAAAGGGGTATGATACACCAACGCAACTTCGAGGGTATCCATACTACTATCCACATTATTACGGGCCACCAACTTCGCAGCAGCGAGCGTACCTACAGGGAAGAGGGGGCAAGTCACACTTTCGTGTCTATAAATATTTCGATGGCTGTAATTTTTTGAATCATAGTTTTTGATCGTAATTTTTCCTACATTGCTGCATTTTAAAGATGTTTTCGGCTGTCGTAAGATGCTTTTAAGTATGTGCTTTCAGAAATAATTATTGTTACGTTTATTTAAATTTATAAACGTTTATTTTATTGAGTTCTTTTATTGCAAATTTAATACGCACAATTTATTTATTACTTTAATTAAATTACACTTTAATTGGACGATTATTTACTTATTCGCGATTTGTACAAAATAAATACGCGATGGCAACTTTACCACTCTTTTATCTGTTTTACCACAACATCTTCACTGGTTGACGTTTTCACAAAGAATGCAATCAGCCTGTATGGCCGTTGCTTTTATATACCCAATCTTAAGGCTCTTGAATATACCAGAACTTCTTCATCTGTTCTTTACTACGCATTTATCATTTGAGACACATGATGATTGTTGTTTGATTCCAGAACCTTCCATTATTATTTTGAATTTATACATGTTATCTATTTTTATTAGTCGTTATGCAGGTGTTTTTGTAGTTGTGTGTTGCGTTTATTTTTATTGCTTTATTTTAGTTGTTTTTGTTTTGTAAATAAGAAGTTTTTGTACAAACTTCTGGCGTTGTAAACATACACAATAGGTCATTTCGTTTTACTTTGTTGGTGACAATTATTTTTATTTTTTAACCTAAATAAAGCAATTTCACAACACTGCCACCCACTTAAGACTTTTCGTCCCGGATAGGCTCAACATTACCTTCGCCATATTTGGCCAGCCGTTCCAGGTGAAAAACTTTCATTTTTGACCTCGAATTATGGTATCTCTGTATCCGGTAAACCACATCATTAAATTTCTGGATCACCTTGTATGGTCCCTCCTAGTGAGTTTTCAGTTTAGGGGACAGTCCTTTCTTGCATTGTGGGTTATATAGTAGAATCATTTTTCCTTCAGTAAATCCCTCCTTGTTTGGTGCTCGATCATATCTGGCTTTTATTTTATCGCTGGACATTTTAATGTGGTTACGGACAAACTCATGAAGCTAATGCAGGTCTTCTTGCGCTTGAGGAACATTTCCATTGTCTTCGTCTGCAGGTCCCGGTTTAATACCAAATTCTAAATCTGCTGGCAGTTTTAGTTCTGTCCCAAACAAGATTTTTGCTGGAGTACGTGAGGTTGTATCATGTACAGCTGACCGATAAGCTAATAAGAATTTTGTATATGCTCATCCCAATCCTTCTGGTGTGCACTGACACCTTGTCTGAAATAATCCTCTAGGGTACGATTAAATCATTCTACCATGCCATCAGACTGTGGATGCAGCGGTGTCGTTCTCGTCTTTTTGATACCATATATGTCACACATCTCTTTGGATATAGCCGATTCAAAATTTCGTCCCTAGTCTGAATGCAGTTCTAGTGGAACCCCGTATGGACACACCCAATTGTTAACAAAAGCGTCCACTACTATTTTGGACTCTTGGTTTGGAATGGCATATACTTCAGGCCACTTGCTAAAATAATCTATAACCACTAGTACATATCGGTTTCCAGCATTACTAACAGGGAATGGACCTGCTATATCAATAGTTATCCGCATTGTATTGCTGAAGCTTGCCACGACTCTTTCGAAGCCGTGTTGCAATCCCATATACCATAACCCCATATTGGCTTTATAACACCAGCGATGTGTTATAGTCCCATATGGGTTTATTTCCTTCAAATAAGTGCGATAGTACCATATTAAAAATTTAAAATTTATGCTATAACCCCATATTGGCTTTATTGCACTTTTTTCTGTGCGATAACCTCATAATTAAAAAATTTTGTATCACATGCATTATCTTATGAATTATGTTCCATATTCATTTGTTAGGAATAATAATATGTTTTGTACATGACTGTACATAAACAACAAAAACTATTTAAAACAAAATATTGTTCCTTTTACAAAATAAACCTATTGTGAATTTCTTTTTATGGAATAAATATATTATAAATTGAACTTGTTGTTATGAACGTCCTGTTGTGCTCTTCTAACTCTAATGTAATATATTATCAAATTGTTTATCAAATTTACAGTTACATTTGTATATATGTACACTCATCTATTTCTTATTAGTTTATATCAGCATGCAGTGTTTTATCGCATTTTGCAATCAATTAGTTCAGTGTCCAACGTGTGCTAGAAGTGTTTAAAAGAAACTAATATTAATAGATGAATAACATTAGAAATGGAAGAAGAAATATTTGAATTTAAATTTATCCCTGGATTTCGGACAAACAGTAATTTATTATATATAGAAGCACAAGAACAAATTTTTGCATTTAAATATAAAAAAATGAATACAGCATATTATTACTGCTACAATAAAAATTGTAACGTTGGAGTCGCGATTGATTTTAACAGCACAATGTATTGCCGTCGATGTGGTAAAAATAAAGTGCATAATCATGGATCTCAAATCGAAATAATAAAAAAATTGAAAATTATGAATTCAGTGAAATGTGAAGTTCGTAAAGCTCCACTTAAAAGATCAAACGTTCGTGAGATTTTTGACGAGCAATGCAAAAAATTCAAAGACGCGGCTCATACCATTAATTACGGAAATATGCGTAGGCAATTGTTCAAAATAAGACAAGATAAGATGCCGAAAAATCCAAATGATGTAGTTGATATTATTGACAACTTTAAAAACGAAGAAATTTTGAAAGAATTTGGTATGTCGAGGTATGAGAAAGACAAATCGTTTTATTTGGATTCTGTGATAACAAATGACTTCTCATATACCTTATTCGTATCACCGACAATATCAAAAAGTATACAATCACTGAGCTCATCTGAGCCACGAAATTATATAATGGATGCAACCTTCAACGTTCTACCAAGATCGAAAACTCTTAAGCAATTATTGATAATTCATTTCATTCACGCAGATCATGTAAGTACTAGATATACGTATTTATATGTACTTTGTTAAAAATAATTTCATTTATTCTTCTTTTCAGGTGTTTCCATTTATTTATGCGTTGATGTCTAATAAAACAGAAGAATCGTATTTACATATATTTCAATATATAAAATCTAATGTCTTTGATTTGCGACCAACAACCATTATAACCGATTATGAAAATGCATTACGTAATGCTAATAAAATAATATATCCTACGGTTGTTGGTTCCATTACACCAATGCATTACGGAGAAAGGCATCAAAAATAACTGGCTTTATACAGCATCTAAATCGTTATAAAAACGCTAAAAACTTTTTTAATAAGTTTTTATACCTTCCATTGTTAAAGGCAAGTGATATAGAAGCAGCATACCAATGCTTAAAGACTGATATAACAAATGATGAATGTGGAAAAAAATTTCAACAGTTTTTTAAATATTATGAATTTTATTGGCTTAAAAAGGTATGATTCCCTCTTTGTTTACCGAATAATTATTTATACACATTATTATTTATTTTTTTAAGGAAAAAGTGGCAAATTTTTCGGTTTATAAGGAGCCGTATAGAACAAGCAATGGTGCAGAAAATTTTCATAGCCAACTCAATATGAAACTTAGAAAACATGGAAATTTTTATAAATTTGTCGATGCTTTATGTGAAATTGATGCCGCTAAGTCATGTGATTTTTTAAAATCTATTTCTGGATGTACATCATTGTATACGAAAAAAAAATTAACTATTGAAAATAGGGATACATTTTTAAAAAAAACATATGACTTATTAAAAGAAAATAAAATATCATTTCAAACAGCTCTCGCTCAGTTTTCGAATATTAAAAACTGCAAGCTAGAAGCCGATTTCATTAACACAATTGACAGTAATGATGATGAATCAGATGCAGATGAACAAATTGAGACCGAAGCACTGTACCAAAATTATTTGCAATGTGTTATATGTTGTGATAGGGAACGTCAACTTATGTTTCAGCCATGTAAACATTTTAAAGTTTGTAAAACCTGTTACGATACCATGAAGGAAGATGCTGAAGTAAAGAAAATTAAACCATTGTGCCTAGTTTGTCGCTCCGTTATTATTGATGCCGTAGTTATATTTTGTTAAACGTATAATTCTTTCTTTGTTGATTATTTGTTGGTGAATTTTGTATTGAGTTTAATTTATTGCGTTGAATATTATACTCTTTGTTGAATAAATATATTTTGTTATGTTTTTGTAAAAGACAAAATAATTTGGTTTCCTTTTTATAGAAATAACATAGTATGACTGATTTTAACTTTTCGTACAAGGAAAAATTCCCTTCTATTATAATATTTTTTTGCAAAATTATGGTTTCCCCTTTTACGAAATGCGGAATATAAGTGATTTAAACTTTTCATATATTTTGAAAATAATCGAAATCAATCCCTTACAACTATTTTTTCATGGCATACTGAATTTTCTACTGGGTTTTTTTTTGCTATCAATAATAGAGAGTGAACTAACTGTTAAACCTGTTTTGCATTGAATTGCCTAATAACTATGTTATCACATAAAAAGCGAATATTAAAAACAGTTTTGCGTATGCTGCTTAAAAATAAATATGGAAAATTTTAAAAGAATGGAGAGTAATCGTTTAAACGCAAGGAAGATCTTACTAAATAAAAGCGATATTATAAATTTTTCTAATGTTCCCGGATTTATAATTGATTCTTTTTTCGGAAAAAGAACTTATAAAGCGCAACTAATAGCTTGTGCTTTTGCTTTTGTTAATGGAATCAGCGAGTCGCAAATCCTTCAACTCATACGATGGATACCTTTCACAAAAACTCACGAAAAAAAAAATAACAGAATTACTCTTATGGTTGGCATATTCTCCGAACGCTCACAAGTACTATAGCTATAATGTCGAACTTAATCAAGTAGTATTTTGTAACGGAGATTTACGAAAATATGGCGTAAGAAAACAAAGAAATTAAATAAAATTTTTAATTTATAACTGTTCGTGGGGGCTAATTCGTACACCCTACAAAATCATTTGGTTTCATTTGTATACAAATGTCTAATAATACAATATGAGTTTATTCCCTTCAAATAAGTGAGATAATACCATATTTAAAATTTGTGCTATAACCCCATATTGGCTTTATTGCATTTTATTTTGTGCGATAACCCCAAACCCAAATTATGGGTTTATAGCATAGGAAAAAGTGCTATAAAGCCAATATGGGGTTACGGTATATGGGATTGCAACACGGCGCCATCTCAAAATTTCTGTTAATAGTCTTTTCGCTATTGGACAGATTAAGTACTCTCACAGAAACTCTTTTTTTACAAGGGCTTTAGCTATTAAAATGTCGTCTTTTACGTCTGTTGGTTCTACCACCCACAACAGGTTATCCACACAATCTGCCTCCACACGTGCCCATACTATAGTTTCCATCTGAGGTGGTAATTTCTGGCGTTCAACGGCAAATAGCTTTCTTACTGCGTTCCTGCTCTCATAACCAACATCCAGGGGTATCTTTACATTACGCCAGATCATTGTTTGCTCGCCCATGTGCAGATTAATACCGTTGGCTATTATGAAGTCTGTACCAATGATAACTTCATCCACTATGTCGGCGATAACAAATACATGGTCAACGCTGATGTCTGCAATAGTCAGTCGTACCCTGGCTCTTCCATAGACAGTGGCTAAGTCCCCAGTAGCCGTGCGCAGTCGTACATTATTTAGTGGTTCCACTGCGCCTTTTACTAAATCGGGCCTTATTATAGACTGAGACGCCCCTGTGTCTACGGTTAGGACTTGCTTTCTTCCGTTGATAAGACCGCAAGCAGTTGGGTTGCTATTCTTCTGTTGCACAATGGAAATCGAGGTTGTGGGGCCATCGGTTGTGGGAGCTAGCACTTGCCCCTTAGCGCTAGCTCGATTTAGTTTAACGGTGACTCGAGCGATTTGGTGTTGTTCGCCCGCTTGTTGTCCCTAGTTGGCGAAGCAGATCTTGATCTTTTCTTTATAGATCTGCAGTTGCGCTGGAAGTGGCCGACTTTTCCACAGTTAAAGCATTTGGCGCGAGACTTACTCTTTTCCTCCTCCATTATTTGTTTGACAATATCCTTTATCTCGCTCCTTTTGTCGCTGAGGTTATAATCATCAGTCTCAAGACATCGAACCTTGTACACCTGTGGCTTCGAGATAACTTTTGCGGTCTCCTGTGCTAGCGCGTACGAGATAGTTTCTGCAAAGCTTGATTTTTGCATAGAACAAACCGCATATTTAACATCTGGATCTCGTATACCATTCACAAATGCTTCAATTTTAAAATGATTGAGAAACGGATGATGTTCGCCTGGGTAAGTCAGCTGCACCAAACGGTCATTTTCCATAGCGAAGTCTTGAAGCGTCTCATTCGCCTTTTGAACCCTGCCTCGTAATTTCATTCTATAAAGTTTTCTCTTATGCTCACCTCCGTACTTACGTTGTAAGGCATCCATTATGTCCTCATAATTATTTCTACATCCGACTGGTAAGCTTTCGAATATCTATGCTACTGCTCCCTTTAAGGACAAAATAAGTTCAATATCTTTTTCATCATTGTACCATCTGTTTTTGTTGGCCACTGTTTCGAAGTGGAACATAATAGCATTAAAGGGTGCGCTGTTGTCAAAGCTCGGACTATTTATCTTGCAGGCATGCTCAGAGATAACTCTCACTCTTAATTCATTCAATTCTTCGTTCACTTTTTTTTCTAGGCCGCTGACTCTCAGCTCCACGACGTCCACTCGTTTACTGAAGACTTCTAAAATTTCCTGAAATTTCTCATTTACCTCCGCTAGAAGCCTTTCTTCATTGCGTTAGAGGTTTCTTGTATTGCTCTGAGGCTGTCTTTAAATGATCCTTGAAGCTTCTGGTTGTTTTATTTTATCTTCTTCATCATAGCTGCAAACATAGAATTAAAGTCCATAACGCTGTTTATTGCTGGGGTACATACTTCAATTTTTTCTTGTTCTTTTTTTTCTCCGAATTCGTATGACCCATTATCAATGCCTCGCAGCTTGAATTCGTCTATCAACCGCTTTTGTAATTCCGCTTTCTTGTCCACTGTTGGCAGATCCAATTTACTCAGCTCCATTTTTAGCTGCTCAACTTTAAGCTCGCCAAATTTCATTGTGATTTATTTATTATTTGCAATTTCACTTCTGAAACCAATTGTTACGTTTATTTAAATTTATAGACGTTTTTTTTTATTGAGTTCTTTTATTGCCAATTTAATACGCACAATTTATTTATTACTTTAATTAAATTACACTTTAATTGGACGATTATTTACTTATTCGCGATTTGTACAAAATAAATACGCGATGGCAACTTTACCACTCTTTTATCTGTTTTACCACAACATCTTCACTGGTTGACGTTTTCACAAAGAATGCAATCAGCCTGTATGGCCGTTGCTTTTATATACCCAATCTTAAGGCTCTTGAATATACCAGAACTTCTTCATCTGTTCTTTACTACGCATTTATCATTTGAGACACATGATGATTGTTGTTTGATTCCAGAACCTTCCATTATTATTTTGAATTTATACATGTTATCTATTTTTATTAGTCGTTATGCAGGTGTTTTTGTAGTTGTGTGTTGCGTTTATTTTTATTGCTTTATTTTAGTTGTTTTTGTTTTGTAAATAAGAAGTTTTTGTACAAACTTCTGGCGTTGTAAACATACACAATAGGTCATTTCGTTTTACTTTGTTGGTGAATATTATTTTTATTTTTTAACCTAAATAAAGCAATTTCGCAACACTGCCACCCACTTAAGACTTTTCGTCCCGGATAGGCTCACATTACCTTCGCCATATTTGGCCAGCCGTTCCAGGTGAAAAACTTTCATTTTTGACCTCGAATTATGGTATCTCTGTATCCGGTAAACCACATCATTAAATTTCTGGATCACCTTGTATGGTCCCTCCTAGTGAGTTTTCAGTTTAGGGGACAGTCCTTTCTTGCATTGTGGGTTATATAGTAGAATCATTTTTCCTTCAGTAAATCCCTCCTTGTTTGGTGCTCGATCATATCTGGCTTTTATTTTATCGCTGGACATTTTAATGTGGTTACGGACAAACTCATGAAGCTAATGCAGGTCTTCTTGCGCTTGAGGAACATTTCCATTGTCTTCGTCTGCAGGTCCCGGTTTAATACCAAATTCTAAATCTGCTGGCAGTTTTAGTTCTGTCCCGAACAAGATTTTTGCTGGAGTACGTGAGGTTGTATCATGTACAGCTGACCGATAAGCTAATAAGAATTTTGTATATGCTCATCCCAATCCTTCTGGTGTGCACTGACACCTTGTCTGAAATAATCCTCTAGGGTACGATTAAATCATTCTACCATGCCATCAGACTGTGGATGCAGCGGTGTCGTTCTCGTCTTTTTGATACCATATATGTCACACATCTCTTTGGATATAGCCGATTCAAAATTTCGTCCCTAGTCTGAATGCAGTTCTAGTGGAACCCCGTATGGACACACCCAATTGTTAACAAAAGCGTCCACTACTATTTTGGACTCTTGGTTTGGAATGGCATATACTTCAGGCCACTTGCTAAAATAATCTATAACCACTAGTACATATCGGTTTCCAGCATTACTAACAGGGAATGGACCTGCTATATCAATAGTTATCCGCTAAAAGGGGGCACCTGCATTGTATTGCTGAAGCTTGCCACGACTCTTTCATATAGGACCCTTGGCCGCAATGTACTGTTCGCAATTTTCTATCGAATCAGCTACAAATTGTCGACAGCCAGCCAGTTTTTGTTATCCCAATATTACCCCCACTGGAACCATTATGACCCCCGCTGGAACCATAATGATACTACACTCCTTTTAGAAGTTGGCACGACAGTTAAGTCTGTTGTTGTTTTGCCATCTGTGCTTTCCCAAGATCGACATAAGCAGCCATCTACCACTTTCAGGCTATTCCACTCAGCCCAGTACGATTTTGCTAGGCGACTTTCTGCCAATATTTTATTATGGTTCGGTCTTCTGTTATTTTGCTTAGCCAATATAATTTTTGCCAAAATTGGGTACTCACTCTGTGCCTTCGACCAGTCTTCGCTTGAACCAATTTGGATAAGCCGCACGACAATTGTGCTCTCCTTTTTCTCGACATTTGTGCAGTGCTTGCACTCTACATTGCATGGCCATCTTGAAAGGGCATCAGCGTTGTTGTGTTTTCCGCCTTTTTTATTTGCAATACTAAAGTCATAGCTTTACAAACGTTCAACTCAGCGTGCGAGCTGCCCTTCGGGGCTCTTAAATTGCATCAACCAAAGTAGTGCGGAGTGGTCCGTACTTTAGTTGAAATGTTGACCATATAAGTACTTGTGGTAATGCTTAACACACTCCAGCACTGCCAAAAGCTCCCGTCGTGTAACGCAGTAATTTCTTTCGGGCTTTGAGAGTACCCTGCTGTAGTAGCGAATGACCTTTTCTATTCCATCAATCTCCTGAGTACTCCTCCTATTCCATAGCCGCTTGCATCCGTGTTCAATATGAATTTCTGTCCAGCTTTTGGATAGGCGAGGACCGGTCCCATACACAAAAGTTTCCTCCGCTGCCTCACTCCAGTGGTACGGTTGCGAATTTCTGGTCAACTCATGCAAGCTAGCAGCCACTTGAGCAAAGTTCGGCACAAATCTTCTGGAGTATGTGTAAAGCCCCAGGAAACTAAGCAGCTCATGAAGATTTTGTGGATGAGGCCCGGTCTTTACTGCCAGTACTTTGTCTTCATCAGTTGATTTGCTCTCAGCTGTTACACGACACCCCAGGTATCTGACCTCCTTTTGAAACAAAGCCCACTTTTAACACTTAATTTTGATCCTGTAGCTGTCGTACGCTAAAATACTTCATTAAGGTTTTTGAGGTGTTCGTCAAAAGTTTTCCCCATCACGATTATGTCATCGAAAGTAGCTGGAGCGTTGCAGAGCCCAAATGGCATCACCCTGAACTGCCATAAACCACCACTCGCGCTAAAGGCAGTTTTCTTGTTGTCTTTATCGGCTATCTCTACTTGCCAATAGCCTCTCTGCAATTCCAAGGTAGAGAACCATTTTATTCCAGCCAACGTGTCTAAGGTATCGTCAATTCTAGGCAACGGATAACCGTCTTTCTTGGTCACGTCATTGAGCTCCCTGTAGTCAACGCAAAACCTGGTACTGCCGTCTTTCTCCTTTAATAAAACAACTGGCGAACTCCACGGACATGGCTCAATGACTCCGTTCCGTTCCGTTCCATTAGCTGACAAGTTGCTTGACCTCATTTCGCTTTGCTAGGGGAACACTTCTCGGTGCTTGTTTAATAGGCCCCGCTTCTCCAGTATTAATTTCATGTTCTACCTTGGCTTTTATTACTTAGGGCAAAGACGGAGGCATGTTTTCTTAACAATTGCTTTGCTTTGTTTCTGTCAGAAGATGTTAGCTCTGCTACCCATTTTTGCACCTATTTTGCTAGTAAATATCTTTCTCTGGCTGGTAATTTAGAGCATACTGTATTCATCGCACAATTGATTATGGCTTCAGCTGGCTCACATCAACCTATCTCAAAATTTCTGTTAATAGTCTTTTCGCTATTGGACAGATTAAGTACTCTCACAGGAACTCTTTTTTTACAAGGGCTTTAGCTATTAAAATGTCGTCTTTTACGTCTGTTGGTTCTACCACCCACAACAGGTTATCCACACAATCTGACCTTTTCTGTTCCATCAATCTCCTGAGAAAGTACTCCTCTTATTCCATAGCCGCTTGCATCCGTGGCCAATATGAATTTTGTCCAGCTTTTGGATAGGCGAGGACTGGTGCCATACACAAAAGTTTCTTGAGCTTCTGGAACGATTCTTCCGCTGCTTCACTCCAGTGATATGGTTGCGACTTTCTGGTTAACTCATGCAAGCAATCAGCCAATTGTACTACTTTTGGCACAAATCTCCTATAGTATGTGCAAAGCCCTAGGAAACTACGCAGCTCATGAGGATTTTGTGGACTAGGCCAGGTCTTTACTGTCAGTACTTTGTCTTCATCAGTTGATATGCCCTTAGCTGTTACACGATGCGCCAGGTATTTGAGCTCCTTTTGAAACAAACTACATCTTTTAACACTTAACTTTAATCCTGCAGCTGTTATACGCTTAAATACTTCATCCAGGTTTTTGAGGTGTTCGTCAAAAGTTTTCCCCAGCACGTTTTCCAATTGAGACCCCTAAGCAAACGTTCCGTTAAATGCTCGAAAGTAGCTGGAGCGTTGCAAAGGCCAAATGGCTACCACTTGCGCTAAAGGCAGCTTTCTCCTTGTCTTTATTGGCTACCTCTATTTGCCATTAGCTACTCTGCAAGTCCAAAGTAGAGAACCATTTTGTTCCGGCTAACGTGTCTAAGGTATCGTCAATTCTAGGCAATGGATAACTGTCTTTCTTGATGACGTCGTTGAGCTTCCTGTAGTTAACGCAAAACCTGGTACTGCCGCCTCTCTTCTTTACTAAAATTACTGGCGAACTTTACGGACTCGAGGATGGCTCAATGACTCCGTTTCATTTCGCCGACAAGTTCCTTCACCTCGCTTCGCTTTGCTAGGGGAACACTTCAGGGTGCTTTTTTTATAAGCGTCGCTTTGCCAGTATTAATTTCATGTTACACAACTGCTGTTCTACCTTCGCTTTCATTTTTTAGGGCAAAGACGGAGGCATGTTTTCTCAACAACTGCTTTGCTTTGTTTCTGTCAGAATATGTTAGTTCTGCCACGCATTTTTGGCGCCCGTTCTGCTAAGAAATCGCTTTCTCTGGCTGGTAATTTGGGGCATACTGTATTCACCGCACAATTGATTATGGCTTTAGCTGGCTCACATCGATCAATATCAAAATATCTGTTAATATTTTTTTGCTTTTGGACAAATTAAGAACTCTTGCAGGAACTCTTCCATCGTCGCAGATTTTCACAAGGGCTTCAGCTGTTAAAATATCGTATTTTACTTTTATTGGTCCTACCACTCACAACCGGTTATCCACACAATCTGCCTCCACACGTGCCCATACTATAGTTTCCGCCTGAGGTGCTAATTTCTGGCGTTCAACGGCAAATAGCTTCCTTACTGCGGTCCTGCTTTCATAACCAACATCCAGGGCATCTCCACATAACGCCAGATCATAATTTGCTCGCCCATGTACAGGTTAATAGCGTTGGCTATCATAAAGTCTGCACCAATGATAACTTCATCCGCTATGTCGGCGCCAACAAATACATGTTCAACGCTATTGTCTGCTATTGTCAGTCTTACGCCGGTTCTTCCATAGACAGTGGCTAAGTCCCCAGTAGCCGTGCGCAGTCGTACATTATTTAACGGTTCCACTGCGCCTTTTACTAAATCGGGCCGTACTATTGATTACGACCTTCCTGTGTCAATGGTGAGGACTTGCTTTCATCCGTTGATAAGACAGGAAGCAGTTAAGTTGCTATTTTTCTGTTGCACAATGGAAATCGAGATTGTGGGGACATCGGTTGTGGGAGCTAGCACTTGCCCCTTAGCGCTAGCTCGATTTAGTTTAACGGTGACTCGAGCGATTTGGTGTTGTTCGCCCGCTTGTTATCCCGCGCTGGCAAAGCAGATCTTGATCTCTTCTTTGTAGATCTACAGTTGCGCTGGAGGTGCCCGACTTTATCGCAGTTGAAGCATTTGACACGAGACTTATTTTTTTTCCCCCTCCATTATTTGTGTCTCGCTCATTTTTCCCCGTGGTTATACGAATCAGTCTAAAGACATCGCACCTGGTACACCTGCGGCTTCGAGATGACTTCTTCGGTCTCCTGTGCTGGCGCGTACGAGATGGTTTCTGCAAAAGTTGATTTTTGCATAGCACAAATCGCATATTTAACATTTGGATCTCGTATGCCATTCACAAATGCTTCAATTTTAAACTGATCGAGAAACGGATGATGCTCGCCTGGGTAAATGAGCTGCACCAAACGTTCAATTTCTATGGCGAAGTCTTGAAGCGTCTCTTTTGCCTTTTGAACCCTGCCTCGTAATTCTATTCTGTATAGTTCTCTTCTGTGCTCACCTCCGTACTTGCGCTCTAAGGCTTGCATTATGTCCTCATAATTATTTTGCAACCGGCTGGTAAGCCTGCTGCTGCGCTCTTCAAGGCCAGAGTCTGTTTTTTGGCATATTTATAAAAGGGACGTTTTTTTGCCTGATATTTTTGGTCAGCATATGCCTGTAACACAAAAGCACTGATAAATGTATTATTTTTTTAAGGAAAATAAATATAATTATGATGTGAGTATAAAATTGAAAAAAAATACATATTTACCTTTTTCTACATCTTTATATCTTTAAATGGATTTCCTACCAAGATATGACGCTTCGCCAAATCATCCCACAGGCGGTTGGCAGTGGCTTTCCCTTGAATACAATTTGGCAGCACGTTTTTTTGTTCGGTTTTATTGTTCGCTCATGAGTTCAGCCATTACCTCCTTTTGTTTTGAATTTAGCTTGTTTTAATTAGTCCTAAATTATTAACAGCATTTAAAAAATTTTATTTTTTTTTTCAAAAAAGCAATAGCAAATTACATTTTTATTCAAATTTCAAGATTTGTGTATGTATTCGAACGCTCTTTTGCTAACGGATGAGAGTTCGTAAAATTCATACGTTCAGTCTTACGATAACGTATGTTATAATCTCAATTATTGCGAATTGCAGTACGTTTGCAGTATGTTATAATTTCAAAAACACACTTTTACGTGACAAGTTCTACGTTCACGGATGTGACGATTCAACCCCTGTTTTACCACAAGCTCTTCACTGGTTGACGTTTTCACTAAGAATGCAATCAGCCTGTGCGCATTTACATGCTGTCTATTTTTATTAGTCGTTATGTAGGTGTTTGTGTAGTTGTGTGTTGCCTTTATTTTTATTGATTTATTTTAGTTGTTTTTGTTTTGTGATTAGAAAGTTGTTGTGGAAACTTCTGGTGTTGTAAACATACACAAGAGGTCATTTCGTTTTACTTTGTTGGTGACAATTATTTTTGTTTCTTTTTATGACCTAAAGAAAGCATCTTCGCAACGATATATCTGGCCATAAGTCGACAAGTGTACCATCCATTTTGCAGCTTACCGCTGCATTAAAACTTTTGGCGAGTGGTTGCTTCCAACATAATGCCGGAACGACTTGTTGGTTGGCTTGGCACAAAGTGGGATGTGTAAAGTTGTTAAAAACGTATAAGCTTAATTACAAAACAAACTAAGTTCCAAAATGATAAAATTTTCGCCAAACCAATCTGAGGATTGTATGCAATATTTCATGGACAAATTTGAAATCGCTGGAGGTATTTATACGAAAATGTGTATATGAAAAGTAGGTAATAAATACTCGTACACGATACTTGCAGCGGTCGCATGTCTGGATGGTACACATTTTGGTTTTCAAGCACCCACAAAAAATGAACACTATGTTCTTTAATGGAAAAGGCTATCACAGCCTAAATTCAATAATAGTAAGTTATATTTTAAATGCATTATTCAGTTATCTCTTTTGTAAAACTTTAATGTACTAACAGTTAATTCAACGTACGGCGGTGCTGCGCACGACAGTTTTGTTTGGACACATTCTGAAAAACTACTTTTGCTAGAACAATTGTATACTAAGAAGGGCCTAAACGTTTAGATTCTTGGTAAATCTTATTTGTTTTGTAACTAATTCTTTTATTATTATTAAATATTCATATGTATATTATACTATAGGAGACTATGGATATCCCACAGAACCCTGGTGTATAGCACCATATGCGGCATCTGCCGAAGGTTCTTCGGAAACCTATATCAACGAAATTCACGCTAAGGCCAAGTTAATTGTTGAATACACAATAGGAATATTGAAGGCACGCTGGAGAATTCTATGCAATGAAAGAAGGAGCCGATACTCTCCTGAAACATGGCAACTTTTGGAAATGTATGCGCCGCTTTTCTATGTACACATACGTAAATTCTAACGAGCCCTCGTCAGTTGAAGTTTTTACTGGTGGGGAAACACGACTGATAAAAATTGGAAAGAAAATAAGGGGTCAAATTAAAATATCTTAAGTGCTAACATTTAAATTATGAATTTTAATAAAAAACAGAAAATAATAAATAAATAATTAGTACTATGTATATATAATATAGATCACATAGTTTAATATTTGATTTTTACGAATCTTTTGAGATCATGGAGGTAATTCAATCAGCCTCTTAAGAAGGTTACAAAACTAAAGCGTATAATATGGTATTTGGGCAAATAATAATTAAATTCAGGCATAAGTAGTTATATACAGTAGCACCAAGTGAAACTCGTACACCTCAACTGAATTGCTTAAATGTCTTATAAGTTGGATAAAACAAACAGGTAAAAAACGTTATCGTGTATTTTATTACTTTATTTTATAAATATATTTAAAAAAGAGGTCAACTCAATAACTTTAATTCAATTAGGTTTTTGCAAAACAAAAATATAATATAGTGCGATATATATGCCACTTCCAGCCTAACGAGTTTATTTTTGCAAAAGCTAGGTTAAATTTTTTGCCATTCTTCTTCAAGAGCTTTTTTCAAATCGCCCTTGGAATTTATAGTGTGATCGGGAATTTTCCTCTCGAGGTAGCTCCACAAATTCTAAATGGGGTTTGTTGAGCCAGTATGATCTTAATAATAATAATAATAATAATAATAATAATAATAATAATAATAATAATAATAATAATAATAATAATAATAAATGAATTTAATAAAACTAAAATAAATAATACTAAAACTAATACTTACCCCTAATACTTACCTTACTTTTAAGTTTTTGTTATAAACATTAAAAGTAACTGTTATGCTGAAAAATATTGTAGCATCAGTATACATAATAAATACTTTTACTTGCAAAGTAATTTTGAAATCGAATGGTGGTGTTTTTTATTTAAGTGGTTTTTACGAGTTTTATTTTTTTCACCAAAGTGCCCTAAACTAATTTAAATTATAATTTAGTTAATTTAAAGTTCTTAAAAACTATTAAGAAAAAAATTTTGCGCCCGAGCAGGGACTTGTGAAAAATAAAAACAATAAATAAAAAGTGATAAATTATTTCATTATTATAAAAACAAAGTTTTATAATTTAATTAAAACTTAAAAAATAAAACAATAAACAGTGAACAGTGAACAGTTTTAAATAAACAAACAAACAAGTGTTTAAAAACAACAAACAATTATATAAAAAATTACATACATTAATCAGTGTTACAAGTTTTAAAACATACAAAAAAAAAATAATAAAACAAAACACAATCACACAAATTATACTGTTTTCAATAAAACAAACATAAAATATCAACACATAAAACACAAATAAACCATACAAATAAACAAGAAATAGTTAAATTAATTTACAAGAAAACAGTGATTAAACAGTTTTTATACAAATTATAAACACGACAAACAGTGCAAAAGTTTTAAACAAACACAAAAACAAAAACGTTAACGTAATTTCATCTTGGAATCATCCTACCCAGAAGTTTATTCAGATGCCCCTTTGCCGCTGTATCATCTGTAGGGCAGAGCGTAATCAGGGGAGTAACTCCGAAACATAACCAGAGGTAAAAAGTGTAAAAAAAAATGTGTAATTACCTTAAATTTGTAAATTAATCAAATTAAAGAGATTTTTGTAAATTATTCAAAGATTAATTTCGCTTTGCAAGTCGAACACAAAATATATTTTTATACACTTAAATAATTGTGAAACAATTTATTTATTTGTTATATTTAAACAAAACCCACCCTTAAAAGTGAAACTTAACGCGAATGTTAATCATTTTGTTAATATACAAACATACATATATAATTTATTCTCTTTAATATTAAGAGATAAATTAATATTCTTTAATTGCCGTCGGTATTGCAATATTGTCAAAATAATTTTTATTGCTTTAAAAAATACACGAAAATATTCGCGAGTGTTAATTTTATTTATTTTAAATAAATTAATTAATACTTTATTTGCATTTTCCTTAATTTACACTTTTGTTGTTATTAAATTATTAAGATCAGTGTTTCATTCCGAGTGTTCCTATACCACTTGTATTATTATTTACTCTCAGCTAATAACAGTGTGGTGCGTTCACACTAGCATCGAAAATCAATTTTCATACAGTTTTAAAATAGTAAGTTGTTTGTGTGTTCACACTTGCATCGAAAATTTTTATTTTATATTTTTATGAGACAAAATCGCTTAGCGTGTTCACACTAGCATATTATATTTTATAATATTTGGAAAATTAATTTTAAAACGATTTTACTTGGTTAAATAAATATTTTTAGTATACCAAAGGCTGTTTAAAGGGTTTTAGACAAAAATTATATAAATTACTTTTAATTTAACAAAAAAAAAAAAAAACACAGTTCAAAATTTAATATATTTGCGAAAGAAAATAGATCTTAAAATTGTAAAAAAAAATCCGAATATCGTGTAAGCGACGAGAGAATAATATTTTATAATTCTTGTAGTGCAAAACAATTTAAATATTTTTGTTTTAAGTAAAATTCGGCCAATAAATTAATTTGGTAAATTTAAAATTTGTTTTAAGGAATAAGATAAAGTAGAAGTTATACAATGCCTAGTAGAAAACATCAAGATTCTCCTTCCAGATCGAAAACTTTGGAGAAATTAATGGCAAAGAAAGCAAAGGTTGTACAAAATATAGTTAGAATTCAGCAATCTATAAGGGAAAAGACGATATCTTTTAACCCTATAGAATTAGAATGTCGCTTGGACATTTTAAAAACTTATATTGACCAAGCAATGAAGCTTCAGTCAGAGGTTGATAATTTAGATTCCGATAATGACGATAGAGCTGAGCTTGAGGACATTTGTGTGACAACAAAATCAATGTTTTTGAGTCTACTGGCTAAAAATAGGCAGCCAAACTTGCCTGAAATTTCTTTCAGTGCACAGACACATCAATCAAGACTCTCAAATATGAAGCTCCCCAAATTTAATGGAAAATATTCTGATTATAAAAATTTTATGAGCTTATTTGAGAACTTAGTCCACAATGATCCGACGTTGACAGATATTGAAAAGTTTAATCATTTAATATCATGCTTGTCTGATTCAGCTTTAGGTACAGTGAAAGCTTTTCAGATTTCAGAAGAAAATTATCCCAAAGCATTAGCCAGCTTAAAGAAGGTTTACGACAGTGGATGCCTAATATTTTTTGATAATATTGCAAAACTTTTTGATTTGCTAGAGATCACAAAACCTTCGGCTTCTGATTTGCGAAGCATGATTGATACGGTTTCTGCTATTTACGATTCGCTGTTGTCAATAGGTGACGATAAGAAAATAACGAATGCCTTATTAATACATTTAGTGATGTCAAAAGTAGATCCAGTGACCAGATCAAAGTGGGAAGAACAGCTTGATTTCGAAAAACTCCCTTTGTGGTCAGACTGCGAAGCCGCCTTGAACAAACGGTACCATCATATTTCTGCTGACGAATCTTCTAGTTCAAGACCGAGGTTTAATAGTAATAATAATACTAATAAAACTGAAAATTCTAAAAGGAAAAATTACAAAACATCATTAAATTGTACAAAATCAAATCCATCTGCTGATAAGTGCTTGTTTTGCAGATAAAATCAGCATATAATAAATAATTGCCCTTCTTTTACTGCTGAGCCCGTAACCAAAAGATTTGATTTCATAAAATCTGTGCTAGCATGTATTAATTGTTTGAGAAAAGGTCATACAGTAGCAAGATGTCAATAAGATGTCATGCAGAATATGTAGTGGTTCTCAAAATTCACTATTGCACAAACTTAATGCAAGTTCTAGTAGTTCTAATAATTCGAATAATTATGCTGAACAGCTATCTACTTCACACGCGTCTGTTAATTATTTATCATCGGATGAAAGAATTATTCTGCCACAGCTGTTGTGAAAGTGAGAAGTAATTCTGGCAAATATATACTGGCCAGAGCACTTTTATATTCCGGTTCTCAACCAAACTTGATAACTGAGGAACTTGCGCAACTACTAAGACTGAAAAAAGAAGGAGGCAGATTAAGTTTAAATGGCATAAGTGGAACAAATTCGGTTTATAAATCTTGTGTGAATTTAACTGTCACGTCGAGGGTTAACTCTACTAACTTTACTTCAAAGTTTTGGGTATTGAGTCATATAACTAATTTGCAACCTGATCTTAAAATAAATACAACTAGCTTAAATATGCCTAAGAATATAGAATTAGCTGATCCTTGCTTTCATAGGCCACAAAAAATTGATTTATTGATTGGCGCTGAATCTTTGAATTGATGTGTGTTGGTCATATAAAGTCTGGTCCGAGCCTGCCAATTCTTCAAAAGACGTCGCTTGGTTGGATTGTAACTGGAAAATACCAATCAAAGGGCTCGACCAATAACAACGTTTTTCATTTAAGTACTGTTGTAGAAAACGAGAGCAATGTTGGTTCAATAGTCAGGAAATTCTGGGAATTAGCAGATCTTCCAAATGAGTCAACAAAAATATATTCTGAGGAACAGCAACAATGTGAGGACAAATTTAGAAATTCAGTACGACGCTTAATGTCAGGACGATTTGAACTCTCACTGCTTTTCAAATCTGATACAAAATTGCTCGGCTTATCTTTTAAAACTGCCAAAAGGCGATTTCTCTCTTTGGAACGAAGACTTTCCAAAGATGACATCATGAGACAGATGTATCATGATTTTGAATAATATGCCAGATTTTCCTTATTATGTTATTCCACATCATTGTGTTTTGCGACCTCAGAGTACAACTACAAAACTTCGAGTAGTTTTTGATGCTTCATGTAGAACTTCTTCGCGTGTATCGCTTAACAATTTGCTAATGGTTGGTCCGACGATTCAAGAAGAATTATATTCTACATTAATCCGTTTTCGATTTCATAAATATGCAATCACTGCAGATATTGAAAAGATGTATCGTCAAATTTTAATTGGCGAAAATGACAGAAATTTTCAATTAGTCCTTTGGCGAGAAAGTCCATCTGATTCCCTAAAAGTGTTTCGTTTAAACACTGTTACATATGGCACGGCGTCAGCGCCATTTTTAGCAATCAGATGTTTGATTCATTTAAGCGATTTGTACAAAGAGACTTTACCTATTGGTTCAAAAGTTGTTGGCAGTGATTTCTACGTAGATGATTTATTAACTGGTGCTGATAGCTACCAAGACCTGGGTATGATTCGTAACCAGGTTATTGAAATTTTGAGTTCTGCTGGTTTTAAACTTACGAAATGGTTTTCAAATCATCCTGACTTTATGAGTTCAATACAGAATGAAAAACTATTACATAGCGATTCCGATTCAGCAAAAGCTCTTGGCATACATTGGATTCCGAAGAACGATTCATTTAAGTTTCGTTTGGAAAATAATTTTCAAGAATTAAAAGCTACTAAAAGAAACATATTGTCAGTTTCTTCGCGGTTATATGATCCTCTCGGACTATTGTGCCCTATAGTAACAAAATCCAAAATGTTATTACAAAAACTTTGGATTCAAAAACTTGACTGGGATGAATCAATTCCCATGAGACTAAATACGTCATGGGAAAATTTCAAATCTAATTTACTGGAAATTGATTCAATAACAATCACAAGATTCGTTTATACAACTTCTAAAGCAAAAATTCAAATTCACGGATTTGCTGATGCATCAATTCGAGCATATGGTTGTTGCATCTACATTCGAAGCTCGGAATCAAACAGAATTGTTTCGAGACTACTTACGGCGAAATATAAAGTTGCTTCTCTTAAGACCAAGTATCTTTCGAGACTTGAGCTATGTGCTGCACACCTATTAGCTAAGTTGTGGAATCGAATTAAGTTAATGATGAGCTTTAAAATCGAGTGTTTTAATTTCTGGACTGATTCAGAAATTACACTGTATTGGATTAAAACGCATCCATCCTCGCTATCCACTTTTGTTTCAAATCGAGTGGCTGAGATTCAAGAATGGTCAGACCACGTTTCGTGGCGCCATGTTCCCACCAAGCAAAATCCAGGTGATATTGTTTCAAGAGGATGCGATGTTGAAGAATTAAAAAATTCGATTTGGTTTGAAGGACCTTCGTTTGTACTAACTTAAAGTTCCTACTGGCCTGTCAACGAACACTTTGAGGTAACAGAGAACCAGGAATTATTGTAAAAAAGAAAAATGAATGTACTTATTGCAGTAGAGGATCCACATAATTGCCTATTGGATCTTATAGAAAAATATTCGTCTTACAAAAAGCTACTACGAGTAACGTCTTTTGTACTTAGATTTGTTGACGTTTTGAGAAAACGCAAAATAGACAAAGGATCTAGACCTACTGCAATCGAATTGAAATAGTCATTCTTTCGGCTTGTAGAGACAATCCAGAAAATTTACTTTTCTGAAGAGATATCGAAATTGCAAAAATCTCTTGTCTTGCCATCAAACATTCAAAGATTAACACCATATGTTCATACTTTCACAGAAGAGAAACGAACATTTTCACTTTTAAGGGTAGGTGGGAGATTGCTTAATGCAAACTTGAAGTACAATACCAAGTTCCCACTTTTATTACCGAAAAGAAATAGCTTTGTCTCACTGTATTTGCGAAATCTTCATTTTGAAAATTGTCATGCTGGCACAAAAGCACTTGTAGCTCTTTCGCGGCAGAATATATGGCTTATTAATGCGAAAGAAGAATGCAGCAGAATAGTTCGCCGGTGTGTTCATTGCTTCCGTTATAAACCAAAATTAATGTCCCAAATAATGGGCAATTTACCCACTAGCAGAGTGAGAGCTACCCGACCATTTTTAACGGTCGGCGTAGACCGTTACGTGTCATTGAGAATACCAATTAAAATGTATACAGCGGTTTTCGTGTGTTTCACTTCTAAAGCGGTTCATTTAGAATTAGTGTCTGACCTGTCTACTGATTCTTTTCTTTTATCTTTTAAAAGGTTCGCTGCCAGGAGAGGACTGCCAACAATAGTTTGGTGCGACAACGCGACGAACTTCGTCGGAGCCAGCCGAGTGCTGAAAGGGCTGCAACAGGTCTTCGCATCATACGCAGCGTCGTCCGGGGTGAGGTTCAGCTTCATACCACTTCGGGCGCCACACTTCGGAGGGCTGTGGGAAGCAGCCGTGAAGCAGGCGAAGTTCCTACTTCTGCGAACCGTGGGCAACGCATCGCTCACTCAAGAAGAGATGGGCACTATGCTTGCAGAAGTAGAGGCTGTGCTCAACAGTCGGCCAATCGCACCGCTGTCTCCAGACCCCAACGACGGGGAAGCGCTAACTCCAGCGCACCTGCTGATAGGCAAGGGTCTGCGTCCGCTGCCGCCAGAATCCGCAGAAGACGTGACAGGCAAAGAGGCGAAATGATGGAAGCGATGGCGTCTGCTTTGCGGTCTCAAGCAGACATTCTGGCAGGCTTGGTCTCGCGATTATATCCTGGGACTTCAGGGCAAAGGCAAGTGGTGAGAGGAGATGCCCAGTCTTAAGGTCGGTCAAGTGGTGATAATCCACGAAGAAAATTGCCCGCCACAGCACTGGCTGACCGGGAGAGTCGTCAACGTCCACGAAGGAGACGACGGCAAGGTCAGGGTGGCGGAGGTCAAGACCAGAAACGGCGTATTTAAACGCCCAATATGTAAATTGGCTCCTCTACCTGATGATTGAAGACCTCAGCTCCTTCAATGGGGCCGGAATGTTGAGCCAGTATGATCTTAATAATAATAATAATAATAATAATAATAATAATAATAAATGAATTTAATAAAACTAAAATAAATAATACTAAAACTAATACCTACCCCTAAGACTTACCTTACTTTTGAGTTTTTGTTATAAATGTTAAAAGTAACTGTTATGCTGAAAAATATTGTAGCACAGTATACATAATAAATACTTTTACTTGCAAAGTAATCTTGAAATCGAATGGTGGTGTTTTTTATTTAAGTGGTTTTTACGAGTTTTATTTTTTTTCACCAAAGTGCCCTAAACTATTTTTTTTTTAATTTAAATTATAATTTAGTTAATTTAAAGTTCTTAAAAACTATTAAGAAAAAACAGGGTTAATATCTGGACTTTGGGCTGATGTATCTATGACATGCGGACAATTATACAACAACCATGATCGCACAGTATAGACCTTATGCTTTGGAACATTGTCTTGATACAAATAAAAATTATTGCCGACACCAAGTTTTTGCTTACATTGTGGCAAACTTTCTTTTAAAATGTTAACGTTCATGTGCTGATCCCTCAATAAAGTGCTATACACCAGGCCCAGAACAGAAAATGAACCCCAAACCATTTCGACCCACCACCGTGCTTTACTGTGGGTTTTATATTTTTAGCGAGCAGCTTTTCATTTGCCTTTCCACATATAGGGCCTGCCATCTGATCCAAACAAGTTGAACTTGCTTTCGTCTGTGAATAGCACGTTCTCCTAAAACGAAAAATCTTTATATTGATGCTCTTTGGCAAACTGCAGTCTTATTTTTTGGTTTCGTTTGTTTATAAGAGGTTTTTGTCTTGCTCTGCTGCCATTAAATTCAGCTTTGTTTAAAATATTTCTGATAGTTTGCAGAAGAATGTATTGCTCGTCACTATCATATAAGATTTTATTATTCGCAACTTTCGGCTTATTTTCAACTCTTTTCTCAGTGTTGTATCTTTTTATTATATATTGTACCGTTGATCGGCTTCGACCTATAATTTCGAAGTGATTTTCTAACTTCAACACCTGCTTGTCCTCTCTGTCGTCCCATTATTTTTTTATGATCCAGAAAACACAACTAAGTGAATAATATTATAAAATTTGGAAAGTAATTCAAAATTCATAAACTTTTAAACGGTGTTCGCGAAATACTTTGACGGTAGATGCAAAGCATACTGTACGAGTTTGGCTTTGGCTTCCAAAGTTGCCACTTTTTTGAATGAAGGTTATTATTTTAATAAATGAAGACAATTCTAAACTTTCATTCCGTCATTTAATGCAGTACTTAGGTCTCTAATAAAAATCAAAATATTTGTGTTAATAAGATATTTAGTTTCAAATATATTATATAAAACATTTTTTTTTCACTTGATGTACGAGTTTCGCTTGGATGTACTGTATATAAAAAAAGAATTTTTCAAAAAATGTTTGTTCGTTTTCGTTCAAGTGAATTTTCATGAAGTGTTTGAAGTTCTAGAGTTTTTATTTGAAGATCACTCCTAATTGATGTTAGTTCCGTTGTTATTAAAAGAGTAATGCCAATTGTTTACCATATATATTGGTATAATATCTGTGGCAATAAATAATAATGGCTTAACTCGAAATTTCTTGTTTTGACATACTAATGGTTTTGTCTAAAAAAATTGTAATTGCTTTTTATATAAAATTGTTAGCCACAGAAAAAGATGCACATTTATTTAGAACAAAACTGTGGATTAAAAAAAAACTTTAGGTTAAATTAAAAAAAGGAAAAACCTGAGATAAGATAATTCTTGTAAGCTCTTTTAGAAATATAGCCAAAAAAAGCAATAATCCATTGAAAACAAACAATTTTTATAAAATAATAAGTTAAATAAAAGTTATATCACATTTCGACACATTAGTAAATATAATAATAAGTAATCACTCATAACTAACATCATATTCAGTCAAATCTGAATGAAAATCTGGTGCGTTTACTGTATTAAAATTTATATATACATAAGTCTCCGTATATTTCGTCAACAAGAGGTAACATATCTAATAAATTCTTTTTTTATTGGCGTTTATTGGCAATGGTCCCTCATAACATATTTTTAAAACACTAATTTTCACACTATTGAATCTCCGCTTTTTTATATTAATGAATTTGAACGGATCTTCTTCATTGAGGGATTTTTAAAAATATAATTTCCCAAATTCTTTGGTAAATATGAACCACTTGATCATATTCCAACTTTATTTTTCTCCATCATTGTCAAATTCCGCCAAGTAAATAACTGTTTAGCAGCGTTTCCGTAATCAAATATATTTATTTGATCCATTTCCGTAACTAAAAATTCTTTTTTTAATCCAGTAGATCGAATAAATGGATACCAATCATGAGGATGGTGCATTTTTATCATTGTTTATTTTTTCTTTTTTTCTTTTTCTATTAGAGCACGGTCGCAATCACATTCCATGTGAGTGTGACCAGGCACTAAGAATTTGTGATCTACAGTAGTCACGTTGTTATCAATTTGCGCAAAAATTGAAAACATAGTTGCAACGTAACTATTTTTATTTTGAGTTGGACAGCATTAACTATAAAAAAATTCGTATTTTGTATTAGAGTACATATTTAAAAGATGGTTGAATACACAATAAGCTATCTCATTACCACTTTTTTCGCTAAAGCCTCTTGCTACATATAGCATATTGGTTGATTAGACACAAAGTCATGTACAATTAAGTCGAATGTCTATAATGGTCGTTTGTAAAACGATAACGAAGTCCTCAACATTGGTGTTGGCAGACATTATTGAAGATCAAAACAAAACACTTTAAACGAAACATCATTGATAGCTTTCACCTTATCAGCTTTCCTCAAATCATATGCTTGTTGTGCTTCATTGTGATGACTAGCTTGTTCTGCCTTTACAGAATCAACCTCTTCAGGTGTAGCAATAGTAATCTTGTGTTCAAATAAGTTGCATTTATGGCTGCTGTAGTCAAAGTGGTAAGCACGTTGACTACAAACCTAGTTGGCCAGGGTTCAACCCCTGTGGCAACCAAAACCTAAAAAAAATATTTTTTGTGCTTAATGATATAAATACATATTAAGAATTAACATTAAAAACATGCAGCATCCTTCGTCGGTACTTTTTCATAGCATATTCGCCGGCGAAGTAAAATAACTAATAAAATAACCATATATGTCTTTCACTTTTCACCACCTGTCTTATCTCTCATCTATCCCTTTCCTAAAGAATGTAGCTCGGTTACAAAAATAACTAAATAGGCATAATTGCCTGAAGTGCTACTTCTATTTATAAATAAAAAAGTGTCCAGTTTCAGTCTTTTAAATTTCACTTTGAGTTTACTAAGCAGTGTCGAAAAAGTTGATAACGATACAGAATGGTCGTATTTCTCGCAATATAAGCGATGTATTGCTGCTACAGATAAATCACTTGGAAGATAACGTAATGATGTATCACGACGGCTACAGTGTGACTCATATGATGGAAAACTATTTATGAATTCATTAATTTCGTTTTCTTTATCAGATGACAATTTTCTGGCATTTCGATGTTTCCCACGCTTATCCATAAATCCAGTTCCATTAATTTTTGCTTTAGCAACTGTTTTAATAAATTGTTCTGACTCGCACAAAGTATATCTAAAACATTTTTGGCATACTGATATTTTTTCACCATTTATTTATAAATATGATTGTAAGAATGATCTCTTTTTCTTGAATTTACATCGGTCTTAAACCTCTTAATAGTTTTAGCCTGCAGCACTTCCCTTAATCCAGCAACAGCTGCTCTGCGCAAACGATATGACCCTTGCAACCAATAATTCTTATGTATTTCCTTTTGCTGCTCGTAAGATATTTTATCAACGCAGATTTTCCTGCATGGTTCCAATTTACGCAATACACGCTCGGAACTATTTGTCCGAACCTTGAAACATTAGATTTTCTCTCGTTTCTCAATTTCTTTGCGTGTTTCCTTGACGATGAAGCAGTATCCGCAACATTTGATGTATTCGGCTTAATTAAAATTTTTAATAATTTCAAACAGTAAATTTACAAAATCGCAAGATTACTTACAGTAACAGCAGTAGTGTTACTTAAAATTGAACTCACGTGTATCATCACAAAATACAATTTCTATATCTGTATTATTATTAGCACATGTATTATGATTTAATATAACATTAATTAGCTCTGAAGTAGGAGACACACTTTCGATAATATTAATATTATCCATTTCTCTATGATGTTATTCGCGCCAACACTGTCTGCAAAGCGAACACAACAGCTTATGTTTTGAAAAAATTCCATAAGCACACACACTAAAATAAACCTAACAGTAGTTAAGAACCGTAATTTTTCAACTGCATTTTAAAAAATAGCCTAAGTGGAGCTAATATGTTTTGCAAAAATAAGGATAAAAAACATCGTACAAATGCAATTCTGTTATAAGAACTCATGTTCACTTAAGTAGTCAAAGATAAGAAGCTTTCCGTATTATAAAAGCTTAGTTAAATATAAGTTTTTTTATGAGGAATAACTTGAATGGGATGTTAGTTATTGAACTTAAGTGTATACAAGTTTAACTGCTCAAACATTTTAATATTGATGTAGCTAATTTAAAAAAATTAAGTTAAGATGTTATGCCTTATGTATTATTTTCCAAAAAAACTTAAGTTTAAATATAAATGCGTATAGTTTTATTAATAATGACATTTGATTCTTGAAATTTAGCTGAGTGATATATCTTGAAGAAGAGAATAAGAATATGTAATAAAATAAAAAAGCACTTATGTCAATTTAAGCCATTATTATTTATTGCCACAGATATTATTTACTAAAATGTTAAAATTTATCTTTTAACTACTTATGAAAGAGGCTTTTTTACTCTTTATATTTTTCGCTTATGTATATACATTGCACAAGATCTGTAATAACTTAAAATTTTTGCGGCAACAAAAACTAGTAGCATAAGGGAACACTGTTTTTCGTATGGTCATTTAACTTGCATAAAATTTTAAAAAATTACTTACTTTAATATTTCATTGCAAGCTTAATCGTTAGTAGCAAAAGTGTAATTGATGTAGTAAAAAAGAGTGTGTATAGAGTTTTTTTACTTGCACTTGCTTGTAGTAACGGGCCCCGTCTAGATAAGAAATAAATATGTTAGCAATAACATCGGCAGAATAATGTGACAAAATTGCTTATTGCTTTGGGTATGGGAACACGTATTTATGTTAACTCATAGTTTTGACATTTGCTGCAATATAGGTTACATATTTATTGTCAATTTGGATAACGTTCACAATAAGAATGCATAAGTCGGTATGCCGGTTGCTTTTATATACCCAATGTTAAGGGGTTCCTGAAAATACTAGATGTTTTAACTTTATCCACTTGTGAACTTTCCCATTATCGCATTTATTATACATGCTGTGGTTGTCATTATAATTTAGTTGTAAGGCAATACAGGTGTTTGTTTTAATGGGTAACTTTGATTTACTTTTTGCTTTGTGTCAGTTGTTTATGTTTCATGAAGAAAGAAGAAGTTTCGTAAATTGTGTTATAAACAGACACAATAATGCATTTCGGTTCACTTTCTTAGTGACAATAATTATTATTTATTTTTACTACTAAAGTTAAGCATCTTAACCATTATAGTTCAAAACAAAGATTCGCATCTTTCGATCCTGCTTATTAGCAGTACTACTATACGGTTCCGACACCTGGCTTGTATCTGCTGACATTAAAAATCACATAAAAGTTTTCGTCAATCTTTGTCTCCATCGAATTCCATAGATCTTCTGTCAAAACACCATAAGTAACGCCGAATTATACTCCAGAATCTATTTCTCAGAAATCAACCTTAATGTTCGTAGAAGGAAATTCGGCTGTATCTGGCACACGCTATATGAAGACCCTATTGAGGTTCCACTTAGTGCCATTGTTTAGAATTCTTAAGGCTGTAGACGTACGGGATATCCTGTAAGCGCGTGGAGACGTTCGACGCTGAAAGTCCAAAAAATCCTGACATAAACATCTATACCAGTTTACTGGACCTGCAGATTATTGCTCCTAGATATTCCAAATGGAGAAATTTAATGGATGGCCCTCTTCACGCGAGTCGATTTATATATACATATATTATATTATATAAAATAAATAATTGGTAGAAAGCTAAAAAAGCATTTTTTAGGTTCTTATTTATTATGCTTAATTCCCATAACATTTTTAAATAAAAAAGCAATTTACCTGTTGGTTGGAAAAGCTGGTATGTATACGTATTTTTCCGGTTGTTTAAGCCAGCTTAACAAAAAATCTTTATCTTTAATTTTAAGAAAAGCGGAAAACATTTTTTTTAGTATAAAAACTTCAAAAACAAAATGAGAGTTATTTTAAACCCTGTACCAATATGTTAAGGCTTTAATAAAAATTACTAACAAACAAACCACGTTTTTATTTGTCTTACACTTCCCTCCTTAATAGGCTAGTTACATGCAGACTTTCAATGCAGATGTAAAATATATTATTTTTAGTTTCTTTAAACCATAATTTTCAATTTTATATTTTTTTAAGGAACAGCTAACCTAAAAAACCGTTATACACTTTTGGACTAGAACATTCGAATATACTCTACCTAACTAATTTGCACGGTGTTTTTTTTTTTGGTTCTAAACTCAATAAATCGTGAAACCATTTTGGAACTTTCCTGAATATTAATATCGTAAAATAATTTTGGAAATTTCATGAAGATTTAGAAAAGCTGTAGAAAACTTCGGCTTCAGTTAGTGATATGACCTTAAAAAGTCTCCTTACAGCATAAACTTTCGATCAGTTAAATAATTTTCTATCAGCTCAAAGAAGACTTTAGACAAGTTATGTTCATCATTTTAATCTATTTTTGCAGGTTCTACTCGAGGGTATGATTGCGTCTTTCAACCATGCCATCAGAATGCGGATATGAATGTGCTTATCAACTAAGTAGTGTTACAAGGCAAGTATTGATATGCTGGATTATTGAAAACAAAAATTGATTTTAAATGCCAGATACAGTTATAAATAGAGAAGATAATCAATATATCTTTTTAAAGCTCCGTAAGAGCTATCTTTATAATATAAAACGATGTAGATAAGAGCAAAAATAAGAATTTGGAAACGGTTTAAGTGTTTTATACAACACAACGCCTTATGCTTGTTACTTTAAAGCATAGCTGCCCCGTCTTCCTAAGCTTAAACTCGACTACACCTATACTGTAGGCATGTGAAGTATTATTTGCTTTTTTCATTAAATTTAATTTCAATAAAAAATTATCAAATAAAAGACATTAACTAAATATAAATTAATAAGTAAAAATAAAATTTCTTTTCTATTTTTTCTAAGCGCTAGGTCAGATTGTAAAATAAAAATTATATTTATTATTTTTTCACTATTTAGGCACGCCGCACAGTGGTCAATTTCGCGAGATAGCGGTCAAAACTCTATAACTTTTGACCGGATTGGTATTTTTTTATGCAATTTGTTTTGTTCAATAGGAGGGACCTTAAGCTTCAATTTGCGTGTTCAAACATAAAAATCGACTAATAGGAACGTAAGTAATGTGGAGTTAAAAATGCATTTTATTTTTTTGTAGAGTTTCCATGTAAAAGTTGAATATTTTGACATTTTAAATAGGTATTTTTTATAATTTCTTATTTTCTTCAATTGTATTTTACAACCAATACTTATTTATTATTCCTAAACTTAATTTTGGTCAGAAAATGCCAACATTTGGCCGCTACATTTATTTAGTCTCAATATTCACAATGGCCAAAGGTTGGTTTTTTGTGGAAGAAAGTTAATTCTTGTAAGGATTAAACTGAAAAATAACACTGAAATTCACAGCAATATCAATACCATTTGGATATATTATATACAGAATAAAACATCGAAAAAATTTTAATGAAACTTTTACTATTGATTTAAAGTGCACATATATTTTATTTAAATGTATAAATAAAAATTTATACTAAAATTAGAAACAAATTATAATCTTTAAACTAGTATTAATTAAACAATATTAGTAAAAATTTCTTCCAAATAGCTTTGATTTTCATCTTGCAGTGTTGTTAATCTTCTTCATCTAACTCTAATGAGGTTGATTTCCATTTTTGTCGAATACTAGACATATATGGGTCTGATGTGCGCAACAAAATTCTAATAATAAGATCTTCATTAGTACAATATCTGGAAATTTTTCTTGTATTGTGCTCGCGAAAGAATCTGTAGTCTTTGTTCCTTTTTTATTGCGCTTCTTCTGAGAGATCTCTAATTGGAACCATATTGTGCTGAATTATTTGTTCCCCATGGAACAAAATTTTGTGAACTGTGGTTGGCATATGTCTCCAAGAATATTTTTGGTTATAAAGGGTTGCTGTCTCATTAGCATACTGACCAAATTTTTTTGCATCTATCTTTTTGCTACATGCTATAACTTCTAATATGATTTGGAATCGTCGTATTAAATCATAATCTACTCCAGTTATAGAAGCTGCAGTTTTCGGATCGGAAAAAATCTCCTTGCTGTGTTTTCATCATTAGAATTTCCTTTTTCTTGCTTTGGCTGGTCAATTATAAGGCCTATCTCACGGTATTTTTCTTGAATATGTTTTTTATTGCTTTCTTTTTTCCAAATTATCTTTGTTGTTTCTCACTGTTTCGCCTAACGGGCCAAATTCCAAATCGTATCCCAATTTAAGAATATGCTCCATAAAACGAATTATAGCATGAAGAGATGACATTCCAAATTCATATGCTTCATTAAAACTATCGTCTTGTGTTGGTGGTTGGCTCAATTGACTTGATGTTTTTTGGCATATGGTGCAGCTCGACGAAGACTTTGTTTCGGTTAAAGCTTGTGCAACTTTTCCAACGATCATTGTAAGTGACATTTTAAAGTTAACTTCGATGCATTGGTCATTAAATTCAAATATAACTGGTTGAAGTTCTTTAATTTCATTTTCTTCAGTTATGACAAATTTAGTTTCTTTTTTGTAAGCAAACTTTATTGGTCTACAAAATTTTGTTGACAAGGGAATTTTATTCTTCCATACATCTATTTCTGCAGCTTTACTAGTTGATGGCTCTGAACCAATATAAGTTTTCGTTAAACGTAATGGAACGAAAGAAATCGTGAATAAATTGGCCTCTGATGAATTTTCCGCATTACATTGTTTGTATTGTTTCTGGCCAGAGGACCCATCACATCCCCATTTATAAATTAAAGTCTTGCTGCAATTTTTAAACTTCTTTAAATAGTCAGCATCAAATGTCTTTAATAATCGTTCTGCAGTGTGTTCAAGAAGATCCTGCAATTTTATTTCTGCTGAACTTGAAATTACACCAATAGCAGTTGGTGAAGGTAAGCAATCTTTTTTGGCAGAAACTATATCTCGATATGATGGAAAAATTCCAAAATTTTTTTCATTGGTTAGCTTCCTCAATTCTGTATATTGCTTTTTAGTCATTTTTAAATCCAAAAATAGTGCAAATGCTTCTTCTGGAGTAAATTTATTTTCTTCAGTTGGTGTCGGCATACTTTCTAAATTCCTTTTGTGCGTCTGGGGCTTGCCTCCAATATTTTTTCAATGATAGCAATTTTACTCTTTTTAGTTTTCGATGGTTGAATTTGATGCAGAAATGAATCCTTTATGATGCTACAAGAAACTTCTTCATTGATATGTTTAAGCTTGCGTCTTCGTGATCTTTCACTACAATTATCAATTGGCTTTGCTGGTCGACCACCTTTTCCAGTTTCCGTGGTAGTTACTGATGGCTTTTTAAATATTAGTTTATTTCTTAGCCATTCTTGGTTGCGTGAGTAAAACAATTTCTTGTTTCTGGAACATTGAATTTACTGTTTTCTTAAAGTATTTATTTTTTTATTTTTAAGTTATGAATTTTAATTTCTTGTTTGTCGCATATTTTGAAGAATGGACTACTCATTATATGTAAAATAATGTCGTTTTCATCTTTCCGTTCAAAATATATATCAGATAGAAAACTATAACCGAATTTAGCCATTGTTTAAACAATAATGCAAAAAAAAAAAATTAATGCATGGCTTAATATACTATTGCTCGAAGTTTCAACATGATCTTTTTACCTCTTTGAAGCATAATATAACAGGTACTTGGTTTTACCACTTATTTCCATTGGTTTTAAATTAATTTGCAATTTTCAGGTATTTAAGTTGTGTAATATTAGATGGCAATAAAATCATTTTTTACCTTTTCCAAATGAATTGCAAGATACCACATAATTTGAGAGTTCTATTGTCATTTTTGTCAAAATTTTGATACACCCTTCTATGTGGACTAGGTCCAAATATGGGCCAACTTCTCCTAATTTCAACAGAACTATTTTTTGGGTCAATAAGAACTCTTGTACAAAATTTCACCAAAATATATGCATAATAGCCACTTTCACATACAAATAACTTCTCAAAAAATATGACGTTCATTTGTACCGAACATCATACCTTGGGTCAGAAAAATTGCTGTAGCTCAAAAAATGCAGTCCCGATGCATGAACATGTATATATAGGAATGTAGAGGAGAGTTAGAACTACAAAATAGTAAATTTGTGTTTTTACTCAGCTTGACTCACAGGAGATGTGCTCTATGAAGTAGGAAATTTCCGAGAAATTTGACCTTTTTTAAAAAAAATATTTAAATTGTTCTGAAAACAGTAGAGCCTTAGTTGTTTTACCAGTAATAGGAAATAAGACAAGTTACAACACAAAATTTAGTTTGTCCAAAAATCTTGAAAAACAAGAAAGTTATGATCATTTAAACTTTAAAAATTAACTAAAAATATCATAAATTTACTAAATTCTGAAAAAGCCCATTTTGGACCACCTGTTCCCAGTGAAATAGTTGAAATAGAGTTCTAATTTTTTGGCTCCCGAGGTTTACTACTGTCTACTTTCATACGAGTCTAATAACTTTAAAATCGGAGAACAAAAACCAAAAGGAGTTTTGGCCGCTATCTCAAAATATTGACCACAGTGCGCCGTTGGGTGGCATCTTCAGGAAACAGGAAACAAGATTATTTAAATTGAAAAATTTGTCAAACTAACTCAAACATTTTTTCAAAAACAAATACAAGAAATTCAAAAATTTTTGTTGTTGTGGTTGGAACTTTAATTAGTTGTAACACCTCTAACATATACCGACGTTTATAATTATTTTCTACGTTTAAAACTGATGCATCTTCAAAATTAGGATAATGATTTAATCTGACACAATGGGAAGATAAAGCAGTTTCCTGTGGATTATTAAAGTCTTTATATCTTTGCTCAAATTTATGTCAATTTATTACATTCTTTACTACCATTACAAGTTATTTTTTTTTTTTTTTTGTTTTATTAAATAATCTGTGCAATCTGAATCAAATTTTTTTAATTTTTTATTTTTTCTGCTATTTCTAGTACATAAATTAAAGGCTTGAAAATGTTTGTTTCTGTCACAATTCTTGTGTTACATGCTCTTTCGTACCTTAATTGTTTAAGTAAACTATTTATCAATTGTATTGGAAAATTATTATCAGTTAATACCTTTATTTTTATTTATCTTGTGAAAGTCCTTATCACTTATCTTAAATACTTTATCTTTTTTGTCCGCATTAATAATTATTCTTTTGTTATGTTTGGAATAAAAAGATATAATTCTTCCGGAAGCTGTCGGCTTTTGATCCAATCCGTTTTTAGTTTATTGCCTCTCCTTATTACTAACGTATTCAAATAGGGTAGCTTTCACGTTCTATTTCTATTATGAATTTTATGCTACTAATAAATTTATTAAATGTTTCCAACATATTTTCAATTCCAGATTCTGAAATAATACAAAGCAAATCATCTACATATTTACTTATTATCTATAGTTTAATACTAAGTTATTCAATGAATATGTCTAATAATTTCTTCATAACAATGTCTGCCACAATTGAAGAAGTTGGGGATACCATTGGAAGTCCTTTTTGTTGCAAATATATGTTATCATTATATGGAAAATATCTATTATCTTCTATACAAAATTTTAAAATCCGTAAAAATAAACATTTTTCCATTTTAGTATATCCCAGAATCACGTCCCATTTTTTTCTATTATATTTACTTCTAAGTCAACAGGTATACTCGGAAATAATGATACTACATCAACTGAAACTAATTTTTCTTCATTCTGAATGTACTGGTTCTTTATCCTTTCTTTAAATTCTATTGTGTTCTTAACATTATGTTTAGAATTCTCCGTAATCTTTTTTAATATTATTGCAAAATATTTACAAAATTCACAAGATGGAGAATTAATAAAAGAGCAAATGGGCCTTAAAGGAAAATTCTCTTTATGAATTTTAGGTAACCCATATCACCTAGGAGCTGCAGCAACATTTGTTTTAAGCTTGTTTTTCTTTAAAATAGTAATATTTTTTTGCTTAAAAAGTATTTATACCAAAACATTATTTATTTTTTTTTTTGCAATTTTGTATAATTATATTAGTATAAATTAAATTAATAACATCCCCTAGAATATTGTTATTTCTTAAATCATAATTTTTTTTATTTTCAAATCTCACCTAGTGCTTAAAAAAATTAGAAAAGATGATTAAATATAAAAGTAAAAAAAAAACATTTATGTACATATATTTAGTTAAAAAAATAATAAAAATAAATTTACTTCAATTTTATTAAAAACTTAATTAAAAAACAAATGCCATTAGATAATTTTCTCATGCTTTTTAGGTACGCTTTCTGAACAAAGTCGGATATGAATTCGGGATTAACCTACCAAAATAAAAACAAATTGTTGGTGTGAGCTTTCTAAGTTTAATGATATCTTATTTAAGAAAAAGAGAGTGAGCCTAAGCGAATTGAATGTTTTTGACTGTAATTGTTACTTGATGTCAAGCTAATATAATAGTGAATATTGCTTTAAAAATTGGTAGTTTCAGAATTTTTTGTTAAGTTTTATTAAACATATAGCGCTTTACACTTATTTGTGTATAGTGTGGCACAATTTCCATTATCAAGTCCAACAATAATAGCATTTAAACTGCCCATAATTCCATTTTCATTTCTTAGCCGGGACCTCCTGTTAGAGTTGTTAAATTTCACAGTTAGCCAACTTATTCCAAGACTATTAAAAAAAAGACAGACAGAAAACATTAAGAATACTTATGAAATTATATTTTAGTTATTATTTACTTATTTGAATTTTATTTTACTAGAACTTTGTATCTTTTAAAAAAACTACAGAAAATAAAACTACATATGCAATTATAATAATAACATGTAATTAACCAAAAAGGTTTTTCTATCTGCACACTAAAATTATCCACTGTTAAAAGAAAGAAAATTTATAAATTTACTAGACAAAGCAGCAGGTCATAATTAACATTGAAGCTTGGTTTCATAGTGGCATGTACGGACATAATGTCCACGTCTAACTACAATGCAGCATAATGTCCATCAACGTAGAGTAATTTTATAGTAATCTATGTAAGAAAGATGTAACATCTTTATAAACTGACTCTTCAGTTCGTAAATAAAAATATGGGCTTAAATGGCAAAGCTAAAAATAAAAAACAAGGAAAAAATGTAAAGTAAAATTTGAGTGTTACGGTCGCTAATGTTTTTGTGTACAGTTTAATATATACCGAAAATTTTATATGACTAAATAAAATAAAAATAACAAAAGAACACAAAAAATATTGTGAAGCAATATTATTTTGCGCCCAGCTATGCAGGAAATCTTTAGTAATCCAAGCTGGTATTTGTTTTACCACAAAGAAGAAAATCAAAGCGAGAGAAATAATTTCTTAGCTTGTAACTTATTGATTTTTTTCTTTTTTACTTAATTAAGGTTTAATTTAATAGAACTTTAAATTACCATTTCTACGCTACCCGCATAACTTCAATCTGCCAGAATTAGCCAAACAGCTATTTCTCACTTTTGTTTACAAAACATTTGACCTTAAAAAAGTCTGATCAAATTTTTTTGTAAGATTAAAGAATATACAAGTATTTGCCAATTAAAGGAATATTAAAATAATATTATTTTGTAATTTTGCTATGGAAGTAGACAGCAAAGATGTCTAAAAGAACAAAAATTTGGCTTAGAGTCCTTGAGCTTTGCAGGTGTTTGTATTGTTTTTAGAATTAAAAGTAAACAAGCCAGTGATGAAACATTCAATGTAATGTACTTTTTTCACTACATTTTAAAAAAGAGTATTAAATTTTATTTTGTATAATTATTAATAAGTTAAACAAATGTATGAAGTTATTATTATTATCTTTAATATAAATATTTTTACATCTAAGTGGGGGTTTTCACACAAGACTTATTGTGCTGCCATAAAATCGCAGCTTGTAGGCTTTTTCGGTGAAGAGATTAATTTTTAGTCGCACAATTTTTCAACGAGCTTCAACCCCGCACAAGCAGAACAAAACTAACACATACACACATGGCGAATAAATTACCAGGTGGCAGCGTAGGCGAATTCAGAATTTTTTGCTGGTATACACGACTGTCATACTCCATATATAAAAAATATACACAATTTTTTTATATATGGAGTTTGACGATGGTGTACGCCAGCAAAAAATTCTGAATTCGCCTACGCTGCCACCTGGTAATTTATTCGTCTTGCATACACACTTATAAAAACACAGGTTCTGCGTTCGACGCGTAAAGATGAATACACGAATGATGAATTTTATTATGATTGAATTCAATTTTCTTATATTTTATCAAGGGAAATTAAGTTTAAAGTTAATTTGAGTTGATTTTTATATGTATTTAATAGGGAAAAAATTGAAAACGAAGTTTTTGTCAAATATGAATAAAATATTAATTGAAATCTTCTTCTTATGAATTAAATATTAATTAAAATCTTCAGCTTCTAGGAGTGATGATGCAGCTAACAAGTTACAGCCACTATAAATTCCTCCTAAAATTATTGCCAATTCATCATCAATTATTTCAGCCATATTTCGGCAAGTACGTTCCGCAATTTATGTATGTGTTTAACGAACGAAAAGCAAACGTAAAATAAACAAAGAAATTACTAACACACACAAAGCTGTGTATACGTGCACAATTTTATGCCAGCATAATTAGTCTAGTGTGAATACGAAAGAACAAAAGTTGTGCAGATTAAAAATTAGTCTTGTGTGAAAAACCCCAGTCCAACAAGAATATTTTTTAGAACTTGACCAGAAAAAATTTTTATTCATGATGCGCTTAAACATCATAAATACGTTTGAAAATTACCTAATAAAAAAATGCTACAACATTCTGTGTAAATATTTCTGCTATTTAGTTAATTGGAGTATTATTTTAAAATTTTTTGTGTGGTTATCAGTTTGCTGGCTTTTAGTTATCTTTGTTTTATATATTATGCCACTCTAGCACATTTTCTTTAAAAAAGGGACTATTTAATGTTCATACCGTAAAGATTTTAAGTCTTACATATCATTCCCAAAGCCACAGCAATTTTCTTTGCTAATTTTGGCTAGTAAAGCGTTTATTTATTTTTCTGCATCTGGGAGAATAATTCTGAAAATTTCTGTTTTACTTTTTCGTTGCTAGTTTTTGCTAGTAAAGTTACTGAACTGACCTTATAACAACAACACACATGCTATAACACATATGTTATAACACATAGGAAAATATAGGTGCCTTTAGACGAAATGTTTTTTACATATGACTTGTCAGTTCGAAAATCCACATGTAATTCCATATGTATGTCAGTGTAGTAATTTTTACGTATGGCTTTAAATTTCGCGTTTAAACTTACATGCAAATTATTTCTGACATAACCTACAAAGTAAATCATTGTTCACAACAGTTGCTTGGTGAGCGGCTCTGTTAATGCTAACAAAGATATCAACTCTATTCTGCTTCCCACGATTTAAGTGCTTTTTGAAGCTTTTGATCATTTAAAAACGGGATAAGTGAAGAAACAAAAAGTTGCACCACTGGAAGTCATATGCTTTGTCATATAAAAATGGAACACGCTCTAAATGAAAATATGTCATATGACTTTTACATATGTATTTAACATAAGAAATGTTTTAAACCGTTTACACGATACATATGTATTCTGTTATGGAAAATCTGACTAGCCATATGTAAAAAACATTTCGTCTAAAGGCACCTCAACATATATTATGTTTCATGAGGTTTATATTGTGTGTGTGGATTTAAAAATGGAAATCTGACATTTCATATGGCTTGTACACATAATGTAAACACACCTTAAGTGCGGGCATTATGACATTTTTATAAGCGACATAGACTTAATGCCGTTATTCAAAGAGACGTAAAGAATATAAGCAATGGACATTACGTGCGTGGACCCTATGAGATACCACCTGATTTTATATGTTCCCAAAAAAATTACGTAACTTTTTTTAAAATTTAAATAATTATTTATATATTATTTAAATAACTTATATATATTAAAATTTTTTTAACTTTATGATTAATTTTCTTTTCTTATTTATTAAGCACTATGTCAGGTTTTAAACTAAAAATATTGTTTTTAATTTTTAATTTTTTCAATATTTAGCCACACCGTTGGGTGGCATCTTCAGGAAACAGGAAACAAAATTATTTAAATTGTGTGTTTTCAAATACAAATTATAAATTCATTTGAAAAAATTTGTCAAACTGACTAAAAAAATTTTTCAAAAAACAAACACAAAAAATTCAAACTTTCAAGATTTCAATACTCAATATTTTTATTTTAAAACATGAAAAGAAAATAACTTATATATAATAAATTATTAAAAAGTTACTAAAGAACTACGAACACTAGCTGCTAGGGCCGTCGGCTCTTTGTTAAACAAAAAATAAAAAACAAAAAAAAAGTATGAATACATGCAGAGGATTAACATACACTATGTACTAAGAGGCTATTAATATAAATTTTAGATTTTGTCATTAATATCTAAAGTTTTGAAATATTTTGAAGTAAGTTATAGAATGATATAGCATTGACACTGTATATTGTAGAAATGCGTTAACATTCGCTGACTTTGTATTACATCGTCATCTTAGGTTCCTGTTGTTTTGGTGGTTGTTTTTTTTTTTTCAACAAATGTTGATGAGTTAATCTACTAGGGCTCAGATTCGTTCATATATATTTTGCAAAGATTTTCTAAATACTCCTATTGAAAAAGTTAGTGCTTTACAAAAATGATTACATTGATTACAAAAATGTTTATAAGAACTCCATCACGTATAGCTGAATATAACAAAATTTTATTTTGTGTAATAGCCTTTTTCACTGATAACATCTAACATCAATTTGCGAAGATGTTAACATCTTCCCATAAGAATTACACAGGGCTAAAAATCAACATCTTTAAATGATGTTCCTATCTCATTTTGTTCCACCTTACATCTTTTGATAATTTTAGCGGCATCACTAGAAAAATGACAATAATTTCGGTATTCTGGTGGCATGACTGATGAAATGGCGTTGAAAATATACATAAATATTTTTAAGTTTTTGTTTTTAAATATATAAATAAATTATGGCACATTGTAGTGTGTTGAAAAAAACAAAAACCATAAAAGAAATCTTTATTATTTGGTGATTTTGAGCTTGGAAAAATTTGGCATTTTAAATTAAATAAAAACGGTAAATAAAAAATCAAATATCAAAAAAATTGTTTTATTTTTTATTTTTTATTTATTTTGCCTATCTTTTTCCAAAATGTTCCAAAAAAAAAAAAGAATTTTCATAATCCAGTGTATTGTGACCTAAAAACGGTCTTATGTCCACTTAAAACTTTTCTTCATCTTCTTTTCCCAGGATGGTTTTGCATTATTTCAATCTATCGCATTAATAACTGAGTTTGTTCTTTCAAAGTCACAATTAAACCAATTATTAATATGTCCTCGAATTCAATCTTTTTAAATCTTATTTTTACTAACTAAAACTATGCTTAATTTAATTCTATGTTTTTGACAGCTGAGTTGATGGTAGATGTTGTCAATGTAAACGAATGTTTCACATTTTCTACATCTTCCATGCGTTTCGTCGAGATGTTAGTCAGTGTAAAAAGCCTATAAATTGTATTATCAAAGGCTTTTTATACTGACTTGCATCTCGGCGAAACGCATGGAAGATGTAGAAAATATTAAACATTCGTTTACATTGACAACATCTAACATCTACCATCATCTTAGTTGTCGAAAACATTTAATAGAACGACGCATAATTTTTAATAGTAAAATAATTTTTAATAATTGGACTAATTGTAAACTCAGTTATTATTGCAATGGATTGAAATATTGGAAAACTATCCTGGAAGAAGAAAATACAGAAATGTTTTTAGTGAACATAAGTCTGCTTGTGGGTCACAATACACTGGATTATAAACATTTATTTCAATAAATACTTATATTTTTAAGGTCGGCTATAAAATATTTTGGCAGAAAGATGTCAATAATAAATATAAAAAAAAATATAAAACAAACTAATTTTTTTATGATTTGATTTATAATACACCTTTTTTATTTAATTAAAAATGCTAATTTTTTCTAAGCTCAAGATTACAAATAATTATTATTTCCTTTTTTGTTTTATATTTAATTTTAAAAACAAAAACATGTGTGTGCTGCTCTTTTTTGCTTAAAATATTTATTTATATTTTTAGCGCCATTTTATCAGTGATGTCACCAGAATATCGCAATTACTGTCATTTTTCTAGTGATGACACTAAAATTATCAAAAGATGTAAGGTGGAACCAAAGATGTTGAAAAATGTTGATTTTTAGCCCTATGTATTTCTTATGGGAAATTGATGGTAGATGTTAGATGTTGATCAGTGTATCTTAAGTGCTTCTTTAGCCGCTGTAACAGCTGGTGTAAGTAACGTATTCACCTCCGTTTTTACCACACACATACGGACAATAACAGGGGTTGCCAGATCTTATGTTCATAACAATATTATTTTGTTGGTTGTTAACAAGGCGCATCAAACAGGTGACTGCATCCGAACATGTGTTCATCATATGTTTTAGCTTTTGCGTGTATTTTGTTTTTGTAAAAACTAATTCGAGCTGTCAAAAACGTCTAGTAATGTGTGCATGTATTTGTGAAAAATAAGAAAGCCACTAAAAATATATTAGAATACATACACACATATTGCCAGACGTTTTTGACAGCTCGAATTAGTTTTTACAAAAACAAAATACACGTAAAAGGTATTGCATTCACCTGGTATTATTGCGCCATGGTTGTTAATCCACTTGATGGCTTCTAAGTTTGAAATAGCTTTCACAACAAAAATTGGAGTGAATGAAGGCTTTTTTGTAAAACGTTAAAGCTATCGTCAGTGAAATCATAATATACACCATTGACGAACTTTGACCACTCTGTATAACATATTAACTAGACATTTTGCCTACATTATTCATACTTTTGTAAAAATATGGATATAATATTTACAACTGTAGTAAAATTCTTAGAAAGTGCGAATAAGAAGGTATCAGATTTTAATTTTTTTATTACGCATAGACTTAGGAATGAATTGCAGAATTTCGTTCGTGGCAAGTTTAGCAGTATTTAAAATTTTGAAGTTACCGAAAGATGGTAATCCGTATATTGTTAAGATATTTAAAATCGGAGTGCTTTTGAAGGCTACAATACCAAACCTTGCTGCGGCATGGAAAAAGGTTTGAATTTTGTTTAATGATGTTTTTGAAGCGTACCCGTGGAAGAGCAGACCCTTAAATTTATTCAACAATCAATGATTTTATAATATTAACTGTGGTTTTTACACGAGAATTTGCATTAAGATTTAACCAAATATCCAGAGCTTTGGTGGGACATGTCATCTTCATTTGATCTACCAAGGAGGTTTTGTACAAATAATACCTGCTATGTACAATTATCTTTTCGGCAAAAATGAATAGATTTAGTTTTTTCAAACAAAATCACAGCACTATAAACATTATTAGCCTTTTAAATGATGCAATTAGAAATAGTATCACCGAGATAGGACAGCCCTATGGAATACCGTTAAAAAAACAAAACTAAACACATAATTAAGTAATAAGCCATTCTTTTAGCCGTGAAACGCTAGTATAAATGCCTACCCTGTCAAAGGCTTTTACAGTGGTTAGCTGATTACTAGATGAAAGGGTCTTGTTAATTTGTTGATCCACATTAAGTAAGATATCAATTCTGCCTTTTCGGGTCTTGAAAGTTACTTATTTTTGCTGTATAAGCTTATTTTCTTTAAAGAAACCACCAAAGTCTTTTAGCCATAATTGTTATTATAAAATAACAGCTTGCTTACACAAGGTAGAAGAGAAATTGGTCCCTCTCTTAATTTTTCTTCTTTCAGGTTTCAGAAAAGGTATGATTGTTGAGATTTTCCAATCTAGAAGAATATTACCTGCCTCGATTATGTAGCTGAATAATTTTACGGAATCTTCTTTGAATGAAATTCGGAAGTATTTCAGCATAGAGTTATTTGTTTTATTAAAACCTGGTGTTTTTCTTTTCAGAGGATTAAGCGCTTGATTAAATTCTAATAGAGTTTTTTTAGACTCAATGAATTTTGAAGTAGAAAGCGCGTCTTAATTTAATACAATATTTATAGAGTTTTTTTATTTAAATTGCTTTGACAGAAATTTAAACCACCACAATTCAATTCAATTTGTTTGGCAAATAATATTTACATATATAGGTTAAGTAATATACATAGGTATATACAAAGAGTTTAACAGTATGTCTTTTTTTCTGAATTATTAATTGTAACTTATAAAATATATAATTTCATCGATACATATAAATATACAAATTGGAGGAAAAATTAAAAAAAAACCTTTTTTGAAAATTTCTAATATAACTTACTCTACAAATTAATTACTAACTAGGCTGGTGCTAAACCATTGATATGTTCGTAATCTGGTTTAAACAACGGAGATTAAAGCTTTGCGAAAGTCGATCCACTAATTCTATATTTGCAATATCATGAAGCCTGTGGGTAAAAAATGCCAAGGAAGATTGAAAATCATCTTTAATAATTTATTCTGTACGATTTAGAGTTTTGATATGTGACAGTTTGCGCTGTTTCCCCAGACATGTGCTGCGTATAACATAACCGCATGAAAAATCGATTTCAGTATAATCATTTTGTTTTTGATATTAAGCCTTGAATTTCTATTTATAAAAGCATACAATAGACAAATTAATATATTTTTTATTTGCCACATATGGAACGTGGTCTTTAAATTTTAATTTTTAATCTAGTATAACGCCAAGATATTTCACTTTTTGCTCCCATTGAACTAAGGTATTGTTTAGTTCAGTACTTGTTTGGACAACAAAGCAAGGTTTTCTCTTCCTAGTAAAATATATTGCCTGTGTTTTGTCGCTGTTTAACTTTATTTACCATTTATTAAAGTATGTTAATATTCGGGCTGTCTCTCTTTGTAGATTATTAATAATGTCTGTTGCAAGTATTCCAAAGCAAAGAATTGCAGTATCATCTGCAAAGACTGACAATGTACAATAATCTTGTTCAGGAAGGTCATATGCGTATACATTGTGTAGTATTGGTGAGAAGCATGAGCCTTGGGACAGCCAGCAGTGACATTATACGTACAGAACTATGAGAGCCAATGTGAATTTTAAAAGTACGAGAAGACAGAAAAGCTTGTATAATTTTAATCAATTTATAGGGAAGTTTAAACGCATCATTTAAAAACAAGTCCATCGTGCCATAATGAATCGAAGGCTGCTTTGACATCCAGCAATACCGTTCTAGTCGATATCTGATTATCAAAATTAGATTTAACTAAGTTTTTTATTCTTTGAAGATCTTGTGTAGTATTATGTTTACTACGAAACCCAAATTGATGAGGAGGAATGTTATTGTGGGAGTCGATAAAATTTATTAGTTTTCCCTTAATAATTTTTTCAAGGATTTTACTGATGGAAGACAGAAGTCATATTGGCCGGTATGAAGAAGGACTGGTTTGTGCGGCTTTTTAACAGGAATGACTTTGGACTCTTTAAACTTATTTGGGAAATAGCACAGTTTTAAGCATGCGCTAATAATTATAGTTAACTATTTGATGCCGTCAAGTCCTGGCGACTTTCTTGGTTTTAGTTTTTTCATAATACAAGAAATATCCGTACTATTTGTTAAAGTATGGTTTGAGGAGTTTGGAACTAGCGACTGGAAAAATTGAAGTGGATTATTTACTAACGAGATTGTATCACGGTCACAAAGATTAGCTGATATTGAATGAACTGCGCAAAAGTTATTAGCTAAAACTTTACATTTTTCGCTATTTTTTGTATAACGAGAATTATTTTGCTTCAGGGTGGGGATGTTTTTGCCCCCATTTTCTTAAAATTTTTGTAAGATTCCAAAACGGAGAAGAGCCTGTGTCTTAGGAAGATAGAAGATAAACCCATGATCAGTTTCTTAACTTATTAATTTCTTCCCTTATTATTTCATTAAATATTTTTGTTTCGTGTAAATCTTGTGGGTCTCTAAGCCTTTGCCAGTTTCATCTCATTCTGTTTCTTTGGTGTATTTATCTCCTTAGGTACTGGGGTAAAGGTATCCTTGGGAAGGATAATGTACGTTTTGGCACACTAGCGATGATACTAAGGTTTATAAGAACAATGTCACTAGCGTTCGGCAATATTAAATGTCTGTTAATAATTCTTGAAAAAGTTTTCCAATTTGCCTTATTAAAGCCATACTTTAACAGGGGTAGTATGTTGACGTTACTAGTTACAATAATTCTTATTGGTAAGTAGTCGGAGCTTAAATCATTAATAACGGCTGCTGCCGATATGGGATCAATTGTGTTTGTAAGAAAAAAGCTTTGCTTATTCAGTGAGCTGGTACGTAGGTGTGGTCGCTTGGATATACGATATCTATTTCTACGAATCTAATTTTTCTAATAGAATATTACCCCAACAATTTGCTCTGATGCAACCCCAAGACTGATGTCTGCTATTTAAGTCTCCACCATGAATTTATTTTCGATTGTTGTCAGTTAGTCTACGTATGTCTAAACCAAAGAGTATCTTCCTTTTACTATCCACACCAGCTAAACCACCTGGGAAGTACCAAGAATAAATATGAATACTATCATTTATACTAATATTTTCAATAACTGTAGCATTAATAACAGGAAGTAATTGATGATTAATATTTTTTTAACTACCACAGCAACTCCTCCGCCTCTTGTGTACTCTCTGTTGTTTCTGTATACATAATATTCGTTATGTCTAATAGAAGAATTCGAATTAAGCCAAGTTTCCGTCACCAGACAGACGTGAACATTATGAGTCAGTAGGAATTGAAAAAATTCTTGACATTTGTTGCGAATTGTGCCATTAGCCATTGGGTCAGAAATTTACAAGCGAGGTTAGTAATTACTTTGAATTGGTCCCCTTTGTTTTTACAGTCGCGCAGGTTAGTTATCAGTTCCAAGTTAAGTTTTTTATTTTCTGCATAGTAAATAGGGCATTAGAATTATTATTGTTACAGTTGTTGCTGATATCAGAAATAGTTGGTGTTTTTTGGGTCAACGTGTTAGGAAAGATTCTGCCATAATTTGCAGAATTAAAAGTTTTCGTGCAGAGCGATTAGGCGCTGGTTGCATACGCTGCCTTATCTGCAAGTAGCTAGTTTTATTTGGACAGTCGTCAAAAATAGATTTGTGAGGTCCGTTGCAATTTGCTCACCTTACCTTCTGATAGTGAATACCACACACTTCCAAAAATTGTTGCAATTGTCTCTAGCTCCAAGTAAGTAGCGTTTAAATCATCTATACACTCAATTGTTGTTTTAATATTTTCCCCCTGTAATATGTTAAGTTTTGAAAATAATTTTTTAAATGAATTTGGAACTAAATTTAAAAAATGAGTCTGCTTTTGAAATTTTTGCGTATTTTTAAAAAACTGCATTAGCTAGGCTACTCGAAAAAATTTTTAGATGAGCATAGCAAAGGAGTACTTGAGCCTAAGTTTTAAAGCTGATTACCATCCACCTTCCAGGAATGGCAGTATGTGGTCCCAAACTTGGATATCTCGCACCTTGAAAATTTTTTAATGCACCTTGAATTTTTTTAATACATGGTCTTAAAGACCTAGTCAAAACCTACAAAATTTCGATCTGCATGTTTATGTATTAAAAAAATCGAGTCATAAGCATTTTTAAATTGTAATATTTGATTTTTCGATACCATGCTCCAGTTTCTTTCTTAACTTTTATTTGTTAGCGAACGGAATTCCAAATATTTAGGAAAAAGTTTTTAAGACTTTCAACTTAAAATTTTAAAAGTTAATGCATTTATATTAATTTTAGCCTTAATAGGGCTACCAATCTTATTTTTTGATAGAAAAAAATATTCTTAAGGAATTTACAAAAACTTTTTATTTCTGTTTAAGCTAACTACATGTGTGTACGTTTGCATCAAATTTTGTATAAAATTGATCATCCTTGTAAAAGGTGGTGATCCTTTAATTTGACCTATTTTACAACAATTATTTATGGGGTAATATGTTCTTAAATCCGTAAGGTGGGATTGGAAAAAGACAACTAGTATAAAAAGCTATTACACTCCGAATTGTTGCTGAAAGTGTTCCATGAGCGCATAGTTCATATGTGAACAAGAAAATACAATTTTGGGAATTTTGGTCCTTATTTTAGGATTTTCTTTATCTTAATGTTGTAGAGTTTCTGTTATTTGATTTTAGTTGACCAACATGTACAGAAAATTTTGTTTGATTTGCTTAGTTTATAAAAATTTTATGGCAAATTTAATATTTTTAATCTTCTCAAGTCTCCGTTTCGGAGATCAACAACAAAAAATAAAATTTTGTTCTATTATTTTATTTTTATATATGTGATTCGTACGGAATCTAATAATGGGGAAGAACGAGTAAGTCAAAGATTTCAGTCAAGACCCTTAGAATGATTGTCAATGATCCTCGATTTAAATGTTCCAAATGTTAAAGATGAAATAAAAAATATGGTGGCAGATACGTAGAAAGACTTAATAATCACGTAAATGATTTAGCAGTTTGTCTGTTAGATCAATCAATGAAACTAGAAGGCTTAAAAACACTATGTTTTAGATCTCCTATTTAGGAAATATGTTTAGACAGCTTTATTTTAACTATATATTAAATTATAGTAATAATATGTAATATTTAGTTAAATTATCTCTACTTTTGTATTTTTATGGGTATTGTTTTAATAAGGAACAAGACCTTCTGTTATTAACTTATAATTTAACACATTTGCTAAATATTGTATAATAGATTGCAAATAAAAGTAAACAGTAAAAAAAAATATGTGATTATAGATGACGCAATTTCCTATCAAACGAAAGAGATTAACCTCAATATCATATTTACGTGCTAAACTATGTGTCTTTAAGTATGATTGTTTCGTAAAAAATTTAATGTTTTTTTTAATGTTCTTTTCTAATTTTTAATTCAATTTTTTTTTAAATAATTTTGTTTTCTGAATATTTAACCCAATGGTGTGGCGAAATATTAAAAATAAAAATTAAATACAATATTTTAATTTTAATAAAGTTTTTATTTGACCTTTTTAATTAATTGAATTTAATTTTTAGCAATAGGTTTTTTTTAATATATATTTTCGATATTATGCTGCTCCATTGTGTAGCGTCATCAGGAAAACAAATATATAATAAACAAAATAAAACAACAACACAAATGTAATGAAAATTTGTATTATGTCTTGGCCAATCAAATATAGAATTCAAAATTCTTCCTTTTAAAGAATTAACAGGAAAACCCTAAAATATCAGAAACGCCGATTTTAAGAACATACAATTATGCAGTTCTATAAAAGGCTCTCGGTTGAACTCTGTACCTTCATCAATAAGAAAACGTTGATTTAGTTATGAGGCTTATTTCTCTGAACAAAGAAGAATTAAAGGATTTACTTTATCTTTTAGACGTGCACCATGCTACAGAATATTTAATAGAAAATATATAATATTTAAAAAAAAATTAAAGAATTTTGGAATAATAAATAGAAAATAACCGAAAAAGCTTCAGATAGTTCTTAATAGCTTTTTTTTACAAGCGCGCAAATATTTGTATCCCCCGTTACTTAAATTTAAAAAGATACATACTGGAACACTGATATTTAAGGACACCTAAAAATGATATTGAGTTTAATATTTTTTGATTAATAGGAAATTGTATCTATATTCATATACATAAAAAAATTATAGAACAATATTTTAATATTTTTTACTGATCTCCGAAGATTTTTAAAAATTATGGTAAAAACGTTTGAGCCAAGTAAAAATATTTAATATGCAATAAAATTATGCTTAAGCAATTCAGATCAATTAAAATTAAATAGAAACAATTCTGCAACATTAATCTAAAGGAAATCCCACAACTCCCAATTTAAGGACCAAAAATCCCAAAATAAATGTTTTGCTCATAAGGTCCACATGTAGGCTAGGGCTCATTAATACCTCCAGAAACAAATTGGAATATATATAGCTTTTTTAAAGTAGCCTTTTTTTCGTTTCCAGCTTTAGAATTTTATAACATATAGGGTAAAGTAAAAATTTCGATGTAAAATAGGTCAAATCAGTTTAATACGAAATTCGGTGCAAACGTACATACATATAGTTAGCTTAACCAAAATTAAAAATTTTTGTATATTCCGTAAGAAAATTTTGTCTATCCAAGGCGAATCAATTACCAGGTGGCAGCGTAGGCGAATTCAGTACTTTTTGCTGGTATACACGACTGTCAAACTCCACCAGGTAAATTGATTCGCCTTCTGTCTATCATTAAAATTAAATTATGTGCCATTTTTAAGCTTAAATAATAATTAAAATAATTTTGGAATTTTAAAGTTGAAAATCGTATATTTTTTTAAGTCAGAAGAGACATAGTCTTCTTAAATATTTAAAACTTTGCTCGCTAACTACGGTAAAAATTAAAAAAATATTTTCTGAAAATTGTATTCAATATTTTGGAAAAACTAGTCACAAACACTTGCACCATTTTGTAGTTATTTACCAGGTTTTTAAGACCATGTATTATAAAAAAAAAAAATACAATCAAAAAATTTATGAAATGCCAAACATTAGAAAATTTTCAAGGTGCGAGGTAGCCAAGTTTAAGACCACAGACTCTCATTCCTGGTACTTAGGCTCAAATACTCCTCTGCTATGCACATGTTAAATCTTGTTTCGATTTGCCTAGCCGTTTACAATTAGCAAAGTTGTTTTTAAAATATTTTGATTCGGTCCCACCGTGCACTGGAATATTGAATACAGAAAAGCTAATGCGGCTATCAAAAAGCACGCAAACATTTCATAAGCAGACTTATTTTTAAAATTAAGATCCAGCATCAGTCCATTTTCTTCATCTTGAAAATTATTGCCAAAGCTTAACATATTACAGAGGAATAATATTAGAACAACAATTGAGTGTACAGATCATTTAAACGCTACTTATTTGGAACCAGAAATAATTGCAAAACTTTTTGGTAATGTGCGGTCTTCACAATTGGGTGAGTTAAGTTTCTGTCAAAGCATTATGAATAAAAAAATGTATTAGTATTGCATTAAACTAAGACGCGCATTCTACTTCAAAAATCATTGCGTCTGAAATTACATTATAAGAAATTAATTCATTGCTTCATCCTCTGAAAGGAAAACCACCACGTTTTAATAAAAGAAATTACTCTATGCTAAAATACTTCCCAATTTTATTCAAAGAGGTTTGCGTGAAATTATTTAAAAACACAATCGAGACAGCTTATATTCCTTAAAAATGGAAAATCTCAACAATTATAAACTTTCTGAAACCTGGCAAGAGAAAAAACAAATTAAAGAGAGTTCTTAATTTCTCTTCTACCGTGTATAAACAAGCTATTGGAAAAAATATGGCTAAAAGGCTTTGGTGGTTTCTTATTGGGTTTGTTCTGTATATAAAATAAATAAACAAACTTACTTTATACTTTTATTATTATTTACATACACGTTATTGTTAGTTTATTACTTAAACTTTAGAATCCTTATTTGCATACAGCTTTGTGATCGCTTTAACGTATAGTTGTTAATTTATGTTTATGTACATTTTACTTATTAATCACTCACTTAAAGAAAATACTATTATTATATACTAAAACGACTAACGAAATAAAATACAATAATTACCTCCAAGCTGGAATCCAAAGCTTTTTAAAATCTCTTAAGCGTCTAGTAAATTTGTTGTTTTCGCAAAGAGAATAATGATGACAGGCTCCACCATCTCTTGAAAAAGATGTTACATCATTGAGTGAAAATAATGCTCTTTTAGCCAAATGATCAATCTGTTAAAAAATATTGTATGAACAATGCATTAAAACATAAATAAACAAAAAATACAAAATCAATAGGGCGGAATCATAAAAAAAGTAAAAAGATCCGGACTTGTTCCGGCTTATTTGAAGCTTTGAATAAGATTAGAGGGGGTGTTGTTTGGGAAAATATTCACTTTGAGTACAAATGCATAATACTAGGCTGCTGTAGTTAAATTGGTAAACACGTTGACTACAAACCTGGTTAACCAGGGTTCAACCCTTTCGGAAATCAAAAAATAAAAATGTTTTCTTTCTGTTTAATAGTATAAATACATATTCAGAATTAACATTAAAAAGTGCAGCCTCCTTCGTCGGTACTTCTTCATAGCATATTCGTCGGCGAAGTGAAATACCTAACTCTCTCATATATCCCTTTCCTAAAGAATGTAGCACGGTTACGAAAATAACCAAATAGGTAATAATGCCTGAAAGCGATACTTATCTGTAAAAAAAAGCATTTGTACAAAAGATAAGAAAGAAAATACGTAAATCGGAATACGTATCTCAAAACTTTTTAACACTTTTAAGATATAAACACATTCACAACAGCAACTACCGACTTCAAAATTTCAAAAATAGAATACATTTGTGCATACGAAAATGATTATTTTGAAGCCAGCAAAGCAATAAGGCGAAAGGTTGTTGTCTAGGCTGATTTTGCCGTGCAGCCCAATTAAACAAATACTACTAACAAACATACCAAAATTAGAGCGTAAGACGCGACGCAAAATGACGCATGGCTTTTACGTTGAAATGACATGCCTTAATAAAAGCGCAACGTTTTGTTGTGAACAGTAATGTTAACCTATCACTTTTAATAAAACCCTATAAAATGAAATGCAAAACAGTGATAAAAACGCTAGATAAACCCGAAAAAAGCAAAAATGTCATTACTGTTTTGTAACGTTCTCTAAATACTACGAAAAAAATATGTAAACAACAGTAGCTTGCAGGCAGCTTCATTACCTTACGCGCTGTCAAAATTGGATTTTCCAATTGCTAAGCGTTGACGCCGTGCTATTTAGGGATACTTCATACATTTTGTATGTACATTAGAAATTTTTACAGATATCTTGCGCTTTACGCGCTAATTTTGTTTTGTTTTTTGAATGTTCTTAATAAGAAAGAGAATGTTCGCATTGTTAATCAAAAGATGGCGCTAATTCGAAATTGAGCAGTGTTTGAAAACAAACACTAAAGTACACTACGTAAGTGTTCTGTACCGAATTTTATTAAAATCAGTACACAAAATCATTTTCTACAAAAAATACAAAATATTTATATATATTTTTTATTTATTTATTATTAGTAGTATTTAAATACTTTTGAATTACATTTTGTAAATATTTGCATAAATTATTTGTTAAAGCTCTAATTTGAATTTTGATTTCTAATAAAACTTACAATTGATTTTCTAAAACTGTTAATATTTTTTTCATTTTTTAAATTATTTGGCATAGTATTATATTTTCTTTGTCCTTTGTAGTATAGCGATCGTTGCGTTGAATTTGTATCCGATCGTTGCAATCTGAAATCTTGGTTATTTTTTAGATTGTATGGTTGAACTTCACCAAAATAACGTATTTGCTCTATCAGGTATTCGGTGCATCTCCTATCTCCATCTTCTTAATAAAGGTTAATGCGCTTAGCTCCAGTCTTTGATGTATGTTCATCTTAGCACATCAAGCATTAATTGTATTGAGGTGAAGCGATTGCATTTTAGAATGGCTCGCAATGCTTTCTTCTTTTTGTAGCCTATTTATTTGATTTTCTGTACAACACGTATATAATATCGTAGATCCATATTCAAAATGAGGTTTAATAATCGTATTATATAGATTTATTACTGTTATAATTGATAGTTTGTTCTAATTCGTTTATTTCCGATCTTATTACATATGTATATTCAAGATGTTTTTTAAAACTTAATTCGATATCTATTATAAAACCAAGATGCATATTTTATACTATTTAATTTTTCTATTATTTCATCATTTATTTTAAAAGTTATGTCATTGTTCATCTTGATTTCTATTATTTTTGTTTTATTTTCATTTAATTTTAGTTAATCCACTTTCAACCATGTATTAATCTTATTCATATCTGTTTGTAGGTTTTTATAACAAATTTCTTCAGTTACTGCTACCGAAAAAATCAAAGTACATCAGCATAGTGTATTAGTTCACAATTCTCCAAAACCTTTTCCATATCCAAAACCTTTTCCATTTGTCATTTAATAATAATAAATAAGTATGATTTAAACCATCTCACCTCATTGTCCTTTATGCCGTACTTGTATAATTTTTTTTTTATAAAATATCACGATCTATTGTTTCGAATTTTTTTTTAAATCCAAGAATAATGCTACAATTTTATTGTTTTTCTTCATAAACTTCCATCTGTTTATTACATAATTTAAAGCAGCCTCACATGAGTATATTCTTCGAAAATCAGAATTTCGATAAAATTTTGCGTTTTTCTATATAATCTTCTAGTTGGTTTTTTACGACTTTTTCGAGTATTTTTTCACATGTTTTTAATCCATTTATAGGCCGGTATTCTTTACATTTTACTGTGTTTTTTACTTTCACAATTTGTATAATTATCGATACCTTCCAATTAGTTGGAAATGTTCCATTTTCTAGTGAATTGTTAAGTATTTCGAGTATTTTATTACCTTATATGTCCCAGTTATCTAATACCATTTTATTATTTACTTTATAATAGTCGGGGTTTTTATTTATTACTTTACATATAATTTTTAATTCTTATATATCTATTGTACGAAATTTAAATGTACTGTCTACCAGAGATATTATGTCATTATATTGCACATTATCGATGGATTTATCAATTTCTTTAATACTATCTACAAAATAATTATTGAAATTTTCGGCTATTTGTAAATTATCATTATATTTTATATCTTTAAGTATCACAATTTTTATAACAAATCTAGGGGTTTTAATTCGAATTCTTTTATTTGTACCCACATTTCTTTTTGGTTAGTATTACTTATTTTGTTATTTATGTATTTGTTTTTTTAGTTTTCAATTTTAACTTTATAATAAATTTATATATAGTTTTATATATATCCCACACCTCATCAGTATATTCAATAATTGCTCTTTGATAAGTAGAAACTTTATCCTTTTTCATAGATCTGAGTTCACTGCTAAGCCATTTACTGTTATTATTATTTTCGTTGATTTTCTTTTTTATGGTTAACTTTTTAATCGCATTTTCTAAAATTAAATCAAAACGGTTCCCACATTCGTTCACATTATTTAGTTCATTACATTCTAGGCTTTTTCAGTTTAGGTATATGAGTATGTATTTTCAATTATTTTGTGAATAAAAAATACTTCACTCGTAATGGCGAAAATATACCAGGAATAACTGTAAAAATGTTAAAGGAATGTTTTTTAGTGTATATAAAATTACAATTCCTTTTTGTGTAGACATCATTTAGTTTGATATATGTTTACCTTTTTCTTATGACAATTTCAAATTGTCTATGCTTATAAGTATGTCTCTTTTATGGGACACCTGTCACCGCCTCTTGATAGGAGTTGCTTCACTAAACTAGATATACATTGATGGTGAAGGGTATATAAGACTTGGCATAACCGAATAGAGCACTCTCACTTGTTTTTTTATTTTATTTTATTAATTTTGTAACAATGTACAAAGTACATAGCAAGAACAAGTCATAAAAGTTAATAGCACCTGAAAATTAATGCTTTTTTTGTGTAAAGCTTACTACAATTGTCAAAACTTATTTCATTCATACTTGTTTTCTCACAACATTATAGATGCTGTTAGAGTATCATATGAGTAAGGTATTAATATATATGAGCTTTGCCTTGCGTGATTTTAAATTAGAGGTGTTTCTATGTGGAGTTTCGAACATTCGGATTAATTTTTTTTTTGCTTCTGCAGTTTTAACTTACTTTGGTACTAGCAAACCTTTTTTTTTGCCATTTTAAAGACAACATGTAGGGTATGCAAATAAAAGAAAAATTAGGTCATAAATTATAGCCAATTGTGAAACAAAATTAATTATTAATTATAAAGTTCCTAAATCTTTAGTTGTTGGCTACATACTCAAAAAAGATTTTTACAGCCCAGTAATTAATATAAGCATACCACTTTTGCAAAAAAATTTTTTTCTCGTTTCCAAAATTTGTATTTTAAAATAAAAAAATATATTTTACTATTTGCTTAAGAGCTCTTTTATCTACATAGTTTTAATATTTTGTAAAAATTTCTCATTGCGTTTCAATTTTGTTGTAATTTGTTTTCTATATTTTATGTTCTAAAAAAAACTGTCTTAAACTATCTGGTACCGCCACATAAAATTGCAGACATATTTTTGCGCTAGGTATATTAGATCTTGACAACCGGCTGATCATAAAAAAGTAAGAAAATCTACGTCTTACTTTGACCGATGTGGATTGTTGCTAAAATACAATGTTGGCTATAGAAATATAAATCACATTTTAACAAAACATGATTAAATAAATTTTGTCATTTGGATTTTATTATAATCGTTTAAAAATTTAATTTTTTTCTGAGTTGTTTCTTGAATAGTAATTTTTAAAACACTTTGGGTGCAATGTAACATTGCATGTTTGCATTGGTGCACTGTTTGAGGATAACATTTATTGCATCTCTTCCGCTTCTTAACAGAATTTTTCCACACTATATGCTCTCAAACATCGCAGCGTGGTAAGTTCTTTGGGTCACTTGAATACTGCATTTCCAAGTTTATTTTTGGCTGCCTACTTATATCGTTTTGTTAGTTGTTATTTAGTTGGGGCAGCACGCACGTACTGGCTAGCTAGCTAGATCGGTATTTTTTGTTCCATTTGGCCGTATTGTAAGGAGAATACAAAAAAATTAACATAAATAATATGCTATACCTCGACATTCTCTATACTTAATTTTTTAAGCTTTGATGTTAAAGCTATGCCTATTTGCCCACCTCATCGTGTTTTTTGTCTAGGCTTAAATTAAATAGTTGAAAACACTTCTAATGCACTCTCTTTCGTTTCATAACAGTTTTATAAACCACTTTTAATTAAAAATTAAATCGGTCTTGAAAACTAACATAATGATGTTGTTTACTATTTACAAAAGCTTTTATGTATTTTTACGTATGTTAATAAACAACAGCAAAGAAATCTTAAAACAGACAATGAGCTGATGACACTCAATATATAAAAGATTCATGTTGTTTATATTATTTGTTGTTTTTTTCTGCTATTGCAGTATTATGTAATCATGTATGTATCAAAAAAGTCTTGAATCCAATAAGTTGATATAGAGCACGAAGAACGTCCGCTTCTTGTTAACTTCAAGACTTTAATGGCCCCGGGGAAAAAATAAAAATAGGGGTAGAAATTTACTCTCATAGCTTAAGTACTAAATTATACAATTCTATTTTATTATTAGGTACTCGTATAAGGGTCTTGAAATAGACTAAAAAATGTAAATCAAAAAGAAATTCAAGAAAAGAAAAATAATTTCAATTTTGCGAGAAAAACGCTTAAGGTTTGCACTTTAACAATACGCTGCGGTTGCTACGTTACACTTAAAAACTAAGCCTGAGGGACTCTAATTCTCGTAAAGCAGCCTTTAGTTTGCTTAATGTGTCCTTCTTCTTTGAGTTTGAGCGCATAGTGCTCTGTTTAGATCTTATGCTTCCAACTTAATTCGCGACGGTGTGTATCTCTCTCCCTGCTCTCTAACTGAATACAGCGGGCGTTTGTATAAGTGCTTAAAGAGTGATGTTTCTCTTTGCATCGTTGACACGAGTTTTTTGATAGAACTTAGCAATTAAAGCAATATCCGTATTTCTTGGTAGTAGTGGTTCTTGTCTTTACCAACATTTTAAGAAATCTGTTGCAGAATGGCATTGATGTAGATCCTCCAGCCTAAACGGGACAGATTTAAATTAATTAGACAGAGGTAGGGTTTCCCCCTTTACATTTTAGTTTTGAGATTGATTATGATTGGAATTTTGGGAATATAAAGTGTGAATCTGTGTAAAAAATTATATTATTAATTATGTTTTGGTAAAATAATAACCTTCGAAATTTGTCGTAAAATAAATTCGCTTTTTTCTTTATTTTATTACCATACAAGGCTGTAAATTTTTGTCCAAGACGATATTTACACTTTACTTTTGAAGTTTCCTTAAATACTGCGCTCTCCAAAGGCGACAAACCACTACGAGCTATTTTTACTTTTTCCCATCGGTTCTCGTAAATTTTGCATATTTTGAAAAGTGATATGCAGAATTTTATTTTGTCTTTAACTAAGAGTATATAATATTCCTGTTATATTGAAAAACATAATCTTATATTGCAAAATCAATTGACATAAATGAGACTTTGGGTAAATGATCTTAGGATGGCGTTATGAAAGCAGTGGGCTTTGTTTTGGCAAACAAGCTTAAGCTTTCAAATTTCAATATTCAATAGGATAATACATAAGCTGTGAAGCTTGAATGAGCCGATTCCAAATCTGTAAAACTTCTTTGCAATTAATTACCCCTTGTGAAAGGGAAAAGCCACAGAAATTTTTGAGAAGATTTTAAATATGTTATCTTGTATAGAGATACATTAACTTTTCATATCTCCAGGTTAGGGCTGATACTTTTTATCATCAGTGTCAATGGGCAGTGATTTTTTGTTTGTATTATAAGACATTCAGAATTTATTGACACGGGTGCCACAGTTTTTCCCATTTAATTTATGCGCACGTATCTATTCCTGATATTGTTAAGATATACCTTAGCAGCAACATTTTATTCTTGTTTTTTATACATTTTCATTGAAATAATCTGAAATATCAGGAGTTAAAAGATTGTGAATTAGCGTTGCTCCTTGGTTATCCTTCTCTAATTCCGAAGTAATCCTAAGTAACTTCATGTGAATAGCATTTAATACTGAATCGGGACAAAAAAGTAATTTGTGCCTTTGGTCAGAATTTTGAGCTGTTCTAGAGCATTTACATGTGTTAAACAACAGATATTGCTTGATATCCCTATTTTTAGCTTCTTTCATTTACTTTCCGAGGAGAAGTATGCTGTTTTAACTTTGTGAGAGTAGCTGTTATTGGTGTCCAGGGATACAATTTACTAATTTACATTCTCGCTAGCATATTAATCGAATTTAACGATTCCTTTTTGCACTTCAACTAAATCTAACATGTTCGATTTCCACATATAATAAGTTTGCGCATTGCTCAAATTTCTTTTTTGCAAAGTTTTTAAGCTCTTTAGTAATTCCTTCCATCTAAAACTTAAATAACTATCCCATCTTTCGCGAAGATCTAACATTTTTACTTTCAGCGGATTTTGGGTCTGTTCTTCTATTGAAGATTTTTCGAAAATGCTTCAGAACGGCACCAAATTGTCTGAAGCAAAAATAAAAAAGAGTGCTATATTCGGCTATAGGTAAAATAATTCTAATCAAAAAAACCAATATTAGAGTGACAGAATTAAAAAAAAAAGGAAAAACAATATACCAATTTACAAAAAAAAATTTCACCGACTCTCAATGAGTTAAAAGTATTTGAAAACTTTAGCATTTTCTGTAAAACCTCGACTCGAGGACGGCTCAATTACTCCGTTTCGTTCCATTTCGTTGACAAGTTGTTTGACCTCGCTTTGCTAGCGGAGCATTCCTAAGTGCTTGTTTTATAGGCCTCATTTCGCCTGTATTAATTTCGTGTTTCACAACTACATGTCTTGGCTTTTGTTATTTAGGGCGAACACGGAGATATCTTTTCTCAACAACTGCTTTTCTTTATTTCTGACAGAAGATTTCAGTGCTACCACCCATTTTCCCATCTGTTCTGCTAATAAATTTCGTTGTCTAGCTGTTATTTCGCAGCATACTGAATTTGCCACACTACTGTTAACTATTAATATTCTTTTCGCTATTGGACAGATTAAGAACTCTACCATCGTCGCAGATTTTCACGAGTGCTTTAACTGTTAAAATGTTTCTTAGTTGTAGTTTAGTTTGGTTCTTCCACTTATAAATGGTTATCTGCACAATCTGCCCCCTCACGTGTCCATACTATTGTTTCTGCCTGAGTTGGTAATTTTTCGCGTTTAGTGGCAAATAGCTTCCTAATTGCGGTGCTGCTCTCATGCACAACATCCAGGGGTATTTCGACATTGTGCCAGACCATTATTGCTCGCCCATGTGTAGGTTAATACCGTGAGCTATCATAAAGTCTGCACCGATAATAACTTCATCCACTATGACGGCGACAACAAGTACATAGACAGTGGTTGAATCCCCAGTAACGGTGTACAGTGGCACAATATTTATCGGTTCTACTGCTTCTAAATCGGGCCTCATTATTGACCCTTGTCTGTGGTGAGAACTTACTTTCTGCCATTGATAAGATCGAAAACATTTAAGTTGCTGATTCTCTGTTGTACAATGAAAACGGAGGTTGCGGGGTCATCGGTTCTGGGAACCAGCACTTGCCCCTTAGTGCTAGCTCGATCTAGTTTAAATATGACTTTAACGATTTGGTGTTATTCGCCCGCTTGTTTTCCCTCGACATTATCCTTTATCTAGCTCCTTTTTCTTCGTGGTTATAATCATCACTCTCAAGACATCGAACCTTGTACACCTGTGGTTTTGATATGACTTTTGCGGTCTCCTGTGCTAGTGCATACGAGATAATTTCCACAAAGGTTGACTTTTGTACAGTTCAAACAGAAACGGATTATGTTTGTCTGGGTAAGTCAGCTGGACTGAACGTTCGATTCCGTAAGCAAAGTCTTAGGGCGTCTCGTTTTCCTTCTGAACCCTGCCTCGTAATTCTGTTCTGTGCTCCATTTTGTGCTCGCCTCTGTACTTGCGTTGTAAGGCAACCATTATATCTTTATAATTATTTCTCCAAACGGCTGGTAAGTTTTCGAGTATATCTGCTACTGCTCCCTTTTAGGCCAGAATTAGCTCTAGAGCTTTTTCTTCATTGTCTTATCTGTTTTTTCTTGGCCACTGTTTCCAACTGGAATTCAAAAATATTAAAAGTGCGATGTCGTCAAATCTTGGACTGTTTATCTTGCTAGCATGCTAAGAGATAACTCTTACTGGACGACGCTCTTGAATTTTAAGATCGCGCATTCCCACTTTTAACTCATGCAATTCTTCCACTTTTCTCTCTGTGCCGGACAATTTTTCAATAAAATAACGGACCCTCAGTTACACGACGTCCACTTGTTTGCCGAAGACTTCTGATATTTTTCGTTTACCTCTCCTTAAAGCCTTTCCGATTGACACTAGAGCTTTCTTGTATTGTTTCAATCTTCAGGTTGTTTTCTTCCATTTTCTTCATCATAGCTGCAAGCATAAAATTTAAGTTCATAACGCTATTTACTGCTATTACTGCTGAGCTGGGAAGTTTACTTTAATCTCTTCTTTTTCTCCAAATTCATCTGTTTATATTTATGCAAATTCGCTTTATCACCCGCTGTTGGCAGATCTAACTTACTCTGTTTTGTTTTTAGCTGCTCAAGTTTTACCTCGTTAAATACCACTGTAATTTATTTATTTATTATGTATTTGCAATTTCACTTCTGACACAAGTTGTTACGTTTAATTATTTTCTAAGCGTTTATTAGTTGAGTTTTTTATTGCAAAATAATTACACACAACTTTTACTTCTTTAATTAAGTTACACAATTAATTAAGACGCGATTAATACACGACTAGATGACCCGTGCGAATATTTCACAGCGTTAGTTATCATTTTTGTAAGATAAAATGAAAACAATTAATAGAAATTATAGTAACTTCAATACATTTTATTAAAAGTAAAAAATATTAGAAATCATAATATATCATACATATTTACATACATACACACATATGTTTAAATGCTTTTATAACACTTCTTTGAATGCAATGTTAGAGGTTATGACATGATCATCGTTAACTTTTTGCCCGTACGAATCCCTAATACAAACAATAATATGTTTAAACGTATGCACTCGAGAAAAAGCCACGTATAACTGCCCATGTGAAAAGACCGGTCCTGGTATATACAATCATACCTTTTGTAGGGTTTGACCTTGTGCTTTGTTTATTGTCATAGCAAAAGCAACTTTCACAGGGAATTGTTTTCGTGTCATTCCGAAAGGCACAGTTGGATCAGAAGGTGTAAGGTTGATTAGGGGTATGAGTACAGTTTTATCGGCATGAATAATTTTCGCTGATATTACTTGTTTTAATCTAAATGCATGTTATTTATATTCTTAATTTGCACGTAATATACATATTATATATAACTGACTTAGTAAATAGCGGTATTGCCAGAATGGATTTTAATATTATGTAGAACTTCGTTACCACACTTGAACAAAAATATATAATCATAAAGACAACAGTATTATATGCAGAAGCGACCCTGTATTACCACACTTGAACAAAAACATATAATGACGGTATTATAATGCAGTTATATATAAAATATAATTTTTATCAATAAAAAATATAAATTTTTCAATTTCTAATTATTTTTGATCATTAGTGTTAGAAATAAGCTTTAAAATGAGATATCATTCATTAAATTTGATGCGGTGGTATGGGAGATATTTGCAACCGACAAAAAAAAGTGCTTTAGAAATAATATACATATATGATGATGATGGTAACTTTTTCACTTTTGTAACGGATAAGACCGTTGTACCGAGGCTAACTAATTTTTACAGGTTGCATCGTTGCAGCTGCTGACAATATTAGGTTAATTTTTTAATGTGTAGAATAGCTGTAAAAAGTGAATCATTTTATATTTCAAAATTTCTTTTTTTATTATTCTTTAAAAAAGAATTGTAGGAAGAGTTTTAAATCAATTCAAAAAAAGAAAGTTTGGAGTCTTCTCTTTTCCGTTTTTATGATCGTATGTGTTCTGTGAATCTTGTTTTTAATTGAGTTAATTAGATTTGTTCCGCCAGTAAATATTATACTGTTGTCACACCTTTTGGAACAGACCGTCGTCACTGGTATTAATACATCCTAGCAAAAAAGGAGGAAGACTGGACTTTCTTGAAAACATGGAAATATACAAAATATAAACGTTTAACGGAGATATTATTAACAAACAGGTAAATACAACCTCTGACACAATTTTTAGATCACTAAAATTATAAAAACAATCTTACAAACGGAAAACACCCACAGATGGTCACACTTACCTACCCAATAATAAATGACTGAAATATTAAAATTATATACCTTCAATAAACATGACAGATATCAAGCAATCTAGCTTCATAATACAAAATTAATAGAAACCATCCTAACGGACAAAACTCCCTGAACCCATCACTATGTATGCAACAAACACCTAACACTACCTCACCACTACTAATCAAAACGCGGCTTAAAAATGATGCTCTCACATCGAAAGCGCTCGCCAAACGTGCCAAATAAACAGCCAGTGACGACGGTCTTCTCCGAGAGGTATAACAACAGCATAATATTTACTGGCGGAACAAATGCGATTAACTTAATTTTAGTTTAATAAAAGAAATTATAATAAAAATTGCATTGCTTAAAAAAATCTCAAAAAAGTTTTAATGTAAAAAATTGAATTCATTTGTAATATGTACAAAGCCAACAAAACATTTAGTAACATTATAATACAAAAAACAAAAAAAAAAAAAAGACAACTTAAGGCACATAAAGATAAATAATCAAGTTTTACAATCAATGAACAGCATTTAGGTAATTATTATAATTAAAGGTTAAATTTCGAAATCCTAGTGGTATTTTAAAATATTTTAGTAAATGTTAAAAGTAAAAAATTGATTTAAGAACATATAAATTAATTATTAAGTCAAAACTTTTACACTCATTTGGTTTAATGTCACTATTTTCTTTTGTATCCTTGGTGCGATACAATTCATTTGTATTAAATTCAACTCAACATATCGTCCAAAGGAACTAATGTTTTATATCTATCATATTGTTGCGAATATACTTTATTTAAGTCATAAAAAGAAGTAATAAGAATTGTCACTAAAAAGTGAAACGAAATGGCCTGTTGTATTTGTTTACAAAGCCAGAATTTTCTACAAAAACTTCTTGGTCACAAAACAAAAACACAAAGCGAAAGATAAACACAACCATACAAACACCTTCATTGCATAACATCTAGACAAAATTGACAGCACAGCATAATAATGAAAGCGTGCATTCATTCAGGCAAATTTTACTTTGACAAAGTTTTGCTAAACTCTTTTAAATTTTGTTTGCTGTTCAGACACACAGTTTTTTTTTTTTACAAATTTTGTTTCCTTCTGTTTGATCGTTCTTAATTTTTGGACGTTTTGCATTTGGTGTTTATAACACAAAAATATATTTATGTATATACAGTGCCGGTCAATATAATGGCACCAATTGCAATATTCTGATTCGAAAGATGTAAAAATTTCACCAATTTATTGTATTATTTTTTTTTAGTGTAAAAAAGGAGACATTTTTAATGCTATCTCAGAGTGTGTGCATTTGTTGTCAAATTTCGTAACTGTTCATTAGTTATAAAAGATCTTAAGTCTGCACTTATCGTTTCTTGCAGTTATTAAAATAGCACCAGTAGGCTTTTTTAAACTTGTTTTAAAAAATTTTGTAAAAAATAAGTAAAAACGGAAGGTAATAAAAAATTTTTAGTATATTTTTTATTAAATCGTGTAATAATTTTTTGCAAATTATATATTTATGGGTGCGGAAAATATTATTCGCCAGAAAAACGTGAACTAATAAAAAAATTTGCGTCTGAGGCAAATAGTATTCCAAAGTAAGGGAATTGCTAGGCTATTACAATAAAACGATAATAAATGCTCTGAGATATGAGCAAAAAGTTGAATCCTCTGTTAGGAAGCGAGTTTTGTCACCCTTAATAGTAAAACGGTTAGTACGGACGACTAAAGCAAAACCTTTTATGACAGCTGCGGAGCTCAAAAAAACATTGAATATCCCGGCAAGCATGAAAACTATTCGCCGCAGGCTTCGAAAAATTCCAGTCGTTTCCTTTAAGCATGTTGCTTGACGGATATCTTTTGATAAAGCACAAAGGAAAAGAAGAGAAAAGTGCTTTGGACTGAAGAATCCAAAATTGTACTATTTGCAGGAAAGGGTTCCTGATTTTTTGTCCGTAGGCCACCTAACAGCATATAAAGGCCACAATTCGCATCAAAAACTATCAAACATGGAGGTCATAGTATTATGGTATGGCGTTGCTTCTCGTACCAATGTGTGGGTCCTATATATTGGATCAAAGCCGTTATGGATTCATCGGTTTACGTAAGAATCCTTGATTAAATTATGCTGCCGTATGCTTCCTACGAAATGCCGCTGGTGTGGGTCTTCCAGCAAGACAATGACCCCACACACCTGCAAAATGGCAACAAATGGTTCAGCGATAATTCGTATAAACGTAGTGAAGTGGCCTGCACAGTCCCCGGATTTAAACCCTATCAAAATTCTGTGGACGGACATAAAGAAGGGTGTATCTACAATAAAACCAACAGGCGTTGAAGGGCTCTGGGAGGCAATGCAGAAAATTTGGAGTTCCATCAAAGTTGAAAGATGCCAACATTTAGTGAATTCCAAAGGAAGGCGTTGTGGCGCGGTAATAGCAAACAAAGGGCACGCCACAAAGTATTGAAACCATACAATTTATTTGTCTACAGATATCTGAGTGAAAATATCACTAATTTTTGTTTTTTGTTGTTTTGTTAAAAATGAACTGAAGTGCTATTATTTTGACTGTGAAGTTTTTTTTTATATTAATTAGTGTAATAATTAATTAAAGTAATAAAAATGTAATTAATTTGCAATAAAAGAACTCAATAAAATAAACGTTTATAAATTTAAATAAACGTAACAACATGTTATCAACATTCATAAATGGTATTACTACCAGAAAAAGTTATTTCGATAGGAGCATTACTTGTGAGAACAGTCAACATTTAAAAAAAGACATCGAAAACTTCTTAAAGTGGTTACCAGCAACATCGCGGTAATAGTAAGCTTCGTATAGGCTTTTTGGTGCTTTATTATAAAAGTATTGAGTCCAGTTTATTAGAAAGTTTTGTAGGGTGTCCAATTTTTTTTTTTTTTAATTTTTGAACTCCATAAAGTTTAATTTAAAGTACAGATTAATAACACTTTAAAATTTAATATTGACAATAAACTTCAGAAATAGATGTGTCTCTTGAAAGCCGATTAAGCATTTCTTTTAGCAACTTTTTATAAATAGAAAACAACCTTCTTGTTAAATCAACGTATCAGTTACATTTAAAACAGTTTTGTTCAATTCATTTTAAAATATGTGCCAAAATGATTGTTATCCATATTCAAAAACATATTTAGTAAATGCATTTCCTCTTCTCTTCTGTATTAGCTAATATATTAGACTTAAATTTTTTTCTTGTAAATGTGAGAAGTGTGGTGCATAATTCCTGCATCTATATAGTCAGGTTGATAATCCATATTTAAAGTGTTCAACTCATTTTTAATTCTATTAATGAAATCTATACTTTTTATCACGCAATTCGTTGTTAATATTTTTAGCTGGCTTTTCGTTTTCAGCCGTTGATATCAAAGAAAAAAGGTACCCTAACTTCAACTGTATCTCGTTGCTTTTTTCTTTAGCGCCTTTATCACTTACATTTAATTCAAAAATTAGTATTTATGTAAGTATATACACGAGAGATAAAAAATAGAAGTCAAAGAAAACTGGGTTAATTCGCCGATATACCTACATTTTAAGACGACCTTAAATGTGTAAAATAAAGCTTCAATGTTTTTTTTTCTTTTTTTAATTGCAATTTTATCTTAGAAAATGTCATAAAAATTAGCTAAAAATATCACCAAGTATTTTAAATACCGCCTCCCACCATTCTTAAATTTTTGTTAGCAAAAACGATTTTTTATCGCCACATTTGGCGAGGAATCACCAAATCGAAATGAATGCTTTTATATAACCAATACTAAGGAGTTCTTGAACATACTAGAACTTTTACCTCCATCTACTGTGTAGTAGAAACTTCCTTTAGTATCCTGTGCAGTCATTTTTATTTAGTTGTTATGCAGTGTAGGTGTTTCCATGGTTGTGTTGTGTATGTTTACTTTTCGCTTTGTGTAAGTAACTTATGTTTTGTAATCAAGAAATTCTGTAGAAACTGCTGGCTTTGTAAACTGACACAACAGGCCATTTCGTTTCACTTTCTTAGTTATAATTATTATTAATTTGTTCAAGGATTAGGCAGATTGCATAAATTATTGTTGTGTTATTTTTTTATTGAAATGTTATTTTTTATTTTAAATGAGCAAAAATTTAAGAACACAAATAAATCAACGAAACTTATTTTTGTTTCGTTATATTTTGTGTTTTTTAAATATTTTTATTATTGTTTTCAATTTTTTGACTGTGTATATTTTTTTATGCAAATTAAAATATTATTTGCTGCTTAATAAGACACGACCGAACAAAAAAGTTGCATTGTTGTACCAATTTTCCCATGACCTAACCTTATTAGATTCTCCTTGAAAAAGGCAAGTAAAATTTTGAAAAACTGGATTTAACCAGCTTATGTCGAATTTGTCATTGAGTTTGCATGGTATGACTTTACCTTGAACCAAAACACATCTTTATATATATAATTAAATTTCAATGGGGAAAAATATGTAAAGAAGAAATATAATTGAAAGGAAAGTTAACAGAATAAGAAGAGGATCAACGCGAATCAATTTCCACGTGGGTACCCTAGAAAAATGCATTAATTTTTGCAAGTAGCATAACTGTATAAAATGTATTTATATTTTTCATACGTACAGTTTGACAGTAATGTTTGAGGCGAAAATGAATAAATTCGCCTAAGCTACCAGTGAGTTTTTTTTCGCATTGAAAAGGAGGAAACAAAGGCTGATATCGAATTTAAGAAACTTGACTTGTATTTAAAAACACGTGAAACTGAACGACATGAAAGACTCAGAATTTTATAAATATAAAAGGATAATGGTCTAAGGAGATACGACATTTTTTTATCATATACCTAACGAACTATAATAGGCAGAGTTTTAAAATTCTAACTTTAGTACATAATCAATTAAATGGTTGGTTGGATTGATAGAGTGGATGTGGTAGGATTATTCCTACTGGGACAGCGATGTGTACAGGGAATATTTATTATAAATAATAAAAAAGCTTATTACCAGTTCAATATTTTGCATCGGTGTAAATAGAATCGATCGCCGTTTTCTTCTTATTTCTTCGGTATTACCATCATTAAGCTCGTCGTCACTAGCAGTTCCTTCCATTGGAAGCATTACCATATTGCTTATGTCATCTTTGCTCTTTTTGATATAAAAGAATTGTATTATTGTTTTATTTATTATTGTAGACATTATTGTTGTTAGTTTCTACCATAGTTATGCACATCAGAACCTGTAGTATAAACATTCCGAATGATAGAAACCCCAATGTGGTCAGAGCTATATCAGTTATGTCTTTCAATCCAATTTCTTTCGTGTTAAAGGAGGAATGTGCCGAAGCATAGTTATATAGTTGATGCGGTGGAGCAGTAAAATCATCGTGTCCATTTTCGTAGCCTAGCAAGGATGGTTTTCTTATTATAATGTTTTTTTATTTATGTTAAAGTTTATAAATGTTTAAAAAGTTAAATTTTGTAAAAAACTTATTCTAAATTTTCTATTGCAGTTTCGGTGTACAACAGAGCACGTATGACTTCTTACTAAAGGCTTAAAAATGAATATTAGCAAATGGTCATATAAAAAAATGTACCAAGTATTTTATAATATATTTTAAGGGGGCTTTAAAAGAAAACAAAACCTTCTGTCAGCAAGGTATATCATAACCAGGTACAATCAGTGTAGCCAGAAAAACTATGGTTCTTGTCCCCAATTTGACGAATGGTGTCCGCAAAAATCTAATTTCTAAACGAAAATCCCCAATTCTGTTCCCAAAATATAACAATTTTAAATACTTATCTTTAGTACAAAAAAAAAAAAAAAACTTATTAATTGTTTACGTATTCATAAAATACATACTATATACATATATGTCAGTAATTCAAAATTCTAAAGTATATCTTCATCAAAAATGAAAAACCACGTAACAAAACAAAAATTTTTTTTCTAGAATGCAGAGAGATACAGTTTCATATAAGCCAGAAAATCAATAGAAAAACAAATATGGAGTGCATGTTAGTAAGTTACGTGGTTTTCAATTACAGCTGACGATATCTATATGTAATATAAATCAAAAACCTGTCTGCTAAACGACTAAACCGATTTTAAAGAAATTTGAAATACAGGTATTTGTCCTCATAGGTAAAATAGGGTTTTTATATTATAAAATAGCGGACCAGGAGGGGAGAAAAGGGGTCGGACATTTTTACGCATCTGAATCAATTTTAACAAAGTCTCGGATAAATGATTTTAAAGAAATTTAAAACATAGATAGGTCCTAATCTAAATCTGTTTGCAAGGCTAGGACCTAAATGAGAGAAAAAAAGAATAGAATATATTTTCAAACATAGTTAAATATTTATAAAAAGGAAAGAGTAAAGGGGATTAGAAAAAACAGCAATTTTATAGATCTTAATGATTCTTAAAAAACATCACACACTAAAACTTTTGAAAAATAGATATCCCCTGATCTAGACGATCCAAGCTGATTTGACAGATTTCTCACGTATTCGGAGTGGAGCCCCATAATAAGCAAGGCTATAATATCTTACACATAGGCAACTCCGGGTACAATAGTGTATGTATAAAACAAGTCTATATATATAATAACATACACATTTTTTTAATAGCATACAAATAAATTTTTTATAAATATTTTATAAAGAATCAAAGTAAAACTGAATACATAAGCGGATCAATTCATTAGAAAAATATATTCTTTATTTACTCTTGTCAAATATTAAAAAAAATATATTCTAAAATTTTTTTATACATATTTTCCGATTGAAAACTTTTTATCACTGCTTCAGGAACTTCAAACCTACAACAACAGATTTAATATATATAAAAATGGGATTTTATACTTATCAGTGATTTTATCATTTTTACTGTATCTTATTTCTAATTCAAAATAAAAAATTTAATGCCAATAAATCAACTGTTACGGCCGTAGGGATCAATGAGGTTTCCGACCAGCTCATTTTTCCTTATGGTCCCAGTTAGGTTCCAAACGTTCCCATTGGATACGCCCCACATAAAAATTTCCTACACAAAAAAAAAAAAACAATCCGCAACAAAATAAATAAATAAAAACTCACAAAAAAAAACTTAAAACCACGTCAACACGTTAACACAAATAGTAACCTTCGTGGCAGGTGTTATCCCACGAGGATGCCCTATCAACCTTGTCACAAAAATACTTATCCACCTTAAACTTCAATTTTGTGATTCCTATTTCCTTAACTAATCTTCATGCCTTTTTCCCTTCAAATTAAGCCAAAAACATAATTATTTTCAATTTTACATATTTACATACATAATTTTATTGAAATAACCAAAACTTAAACCTATACACCTTTTAAATTTAAAACACAAAATTATTTATTTCTACCAATTCTAGATAATACAACAATAAGTTAACCAATAAACAATAATACTATTAATTCCTGTATTTATCCTTTTTTATAAATGTAACACGAAGTACCTTTAATTTGTTTTATTTATCTTTCCTTTCAGAACTCAAAACAATGATATTCCGTCTTAATACACTTCTACTACCCTACTTGCTACCCTAAAGGAGCTCCCTAAGGCAAGAGGAATTTCCTGCAGTATTCTTGAAGACTTATAACAAAAAAAAACTAATTTGAATTGATGATATATTTTAATGATATATTTTGTTCTTGTAAATAAAACAAACCAGCACCTTTTCGTTTCCTGTTTCTTTTTCGGATAAAACAAAAAAAAAATGGTATGCCCTCTAACGGGCTATAGTAAAGATAATAAAAAACTAAAATTAAGCCGTGCATCTTTTAGGCGTTTTCAATAAATACTTCACAAAAGAATAAATAAACAATGATTAATACAACATATATAGTAGCTGATTAATTAATGAGTACTAGGAAATAAATAGACTTTAAACTTAAAACAAACGTAATAATAAAATGATCTAAAAATTAATTAATAATAATAAACAAATTTAATATATTCAAACTCTAATTATAAAAATACTTTCTTAATATTTTTTTAAACTGCCTAATTTTTTTAAATGCTAATGAATTTTTTTTTATATATCCTCTTTTCTGGCACACATTTGATCATAAGTGTTAACTAATATTTTTTCCAGTATATGTATGAATTGAGAAAATTTTATATAACAAAAAAAAAAAAAAAAACCATTACATGGCTATAATTTTGGTGTCGAAAGCTTTTTTCTCTTCGGCCTTTCTACTGCTTCCCACGCTAAATATATTAGGCCACTTAACTTGCAACTTTCACACACCATACACCTTTCAGCCAGCTACAGAAATTTGGGAATACACAAAACAAATTTTAAGAATTTCCACGTATTCACATAAAAAGATATTTCTCTTACGTTTTTTTCCTTTAAGATAAAAGAAAACACATATTACTTTAGGAACGCATTTTTTTTCTTTAAAAACTAACCTTTAATTCTTTTCAATTTTTTTATTTAGGCTATTTGCCGCACTCACTTTTGCTCTCACTACATGAAAATATTTTAACGTTTTGGCTATTCCTGCCAAATTTTCCTACTTTTATAACCTAATTATTTTCCAACCTAATTGGTGAGTTTTATGAATTTTCCAATATTTTCCAAAAAAACCTTTTCCCGCCCAGCCGTCCATCTTTTTGTCGATCTTTCTGGACCTTTCTATCTTCCCTCCAAATCACCATATTTTAATATTAATAATTTTTTACTTTTGGCAAAATCTTCATTTGAATTTCATTTTTATGATTATTTATTACTTTTTAATACTTTTGTTTCGTTATATCTATGTTTTTCATCTCTTCTTAAGGTTTTAAATGCTGTCAATGCTTGTTCTTATACCGTTCTGTTTGTTTTTTTATTCGTTCTGGCATTACCCTGTTCTATAAGTAAGTCTACCACACAGTACTGGCAACTGTATTATGCGTATAAGACTACAAAAAAAAAAAAAAAAAAAAATACACACACAAGGCATGTGACAGCAGACCGAACAAAGAGGAAAAACATGGTAGGTAAAAAAAAATAATAATAAAATTTTGTTAATAAAACTTTCAGATATAAAAACACAGAGGAACACAGCTCACAAACATAGACAAGGAAACCAAATAAACAGCCGGACTTACAAGGATCTTTTTACTTTTTACTTTGTACTTAAACTCACCAAAAATATAAGAACGTCAAAAAAAGAAAAACTACAAACAACAAAAGCATAAGGACTGAAACACAAAAACCCTAGAAAAAACACAAATAAACAACAACAAACATTGTTTAATGTACTGTGGCCGCCAAACATAAACATACATATTTAATCATTTTGCACAAAAAAAATATATATATATATATATATATATATATATATATATATATATATATATATATATATATATATATATATATATTTTTAACATGTTTAAGTATTTTTTTACCATTCCTTTTAGTAGTTGCAATTTCCAAGTGACATTAAACCTACGACATTCTTCTCCCGCAACAAAACTCTGAGTCCTCGGAGTATATGCATTAGGAAACGGTGTCCGGAAAAAGTATTTCTATGTGCCCAACGTGAGGAAATCTCACACCCTGAAATAGTCTCATGCTACTACTAAATTTAAGCCGGGCGAATTTTGCATCAAGATTAGAAGATCTTACAAAAGTTACTCTTTTCTTTCCCTATCATAGCACTTCATGTATAAAAACCTAGTATTTATCATACTGGAAATCCGTTTTACCTTTGGTTTCAGTCTCCCTCCAGCGTCGGAAGCATCATCCACATCGCTCTCGAGCAATATCCAACCTTAAAACCTTTCTCATGAAGAAAAGTCACAGTGGCTACCCATAAACAAAAGATCATTTAAAATAAATCATGTAATTGGTTTTCTTTCCAATTGGGCACTTAGAGTGCTATATATATAAAATCAAACGCCCAAAAACTTTAAGTTTTAAGGCTAAAGTAAAAAAAAAACAAATTCATAATTTTTCATTTAAAATTATCGTTATTAAAATGTTATTTTCAACGGGAAGTATTCCTGCTATTCGTATACAATATAAGAGTTTACTCTGTGTATAAATTTTATTCTTTCAGATTTTTCTAAAAAAAATAAATATTAAAATATCACACCGGATTATTGCATAACTTACAGTACTAAAAAAACAGACATCACAGCAAACAATTACATCACAGACATCAGGATCTACTTGCGAACTAATATTACGCAAAAAGGAAATGAAAACACAGGTTAACCGTTTACTAACTCGAAGCTTATAACTATCAGGTACTAAAACTTATATCACAGATTTTAAACTAAATTGCTACGACTGGAAAATATTAGAACATACAACGAATATTTGTATAAATAAACAGAAATAATTACTAATCTTATGTCCTAATATTGCACTTTGAAATTTCGAATTTAAACTCAATGTTTAAATCGAAATAATTGCTAAGCAAATTAAACTTTAATATCTTTTACGTGATAAACGCCAATTATTTTTCCGTTTAAAGTCTCGAGCTCGTACATATCATTGCCTACAGGTCGGGACACGCGTTCAAATTTCTACCGAAATTACTTTGTACCATGTTTCTATGGTAGACTTCCTGTCCAGGCACACATTTTACTGTTCCGGCTCTTCGGTTATATCTTTCGACACTTTTTTCGTACGCTTTAGTCATATTATCTTTTATTTCATTTCTTATAAGTTCAATTCGTTCATTCGGCCTCGCTAGAATACGGTGGTCAGAAATTGAGTGCAATTTTCGGGCTAATTTATATTCTGCTCCACTTGAAAACATGTGGTAGCCAAACAACGCGAAGAATGACGTAAAGCCTATAGCGCTGTGAAACGAGTTTCGTAAAGCACAATCAATTTCTGACAAAAAGAGATCCCAATCTCGGTGATCGTCTTTTAGATAGGCTCTTATAGCAGACAAAATGCTTTGATTAACGCGTTCTGATGCGTTACTGCTTGGCTGATACATAGGAGTTTTAATATGTTGAATTTTGTATGTGTCAAGTAGATTTTGAAAACTTTTTGATGTGAACTGAACACCATTATCTGTATATATTATTTCTGGAACCCCAAATTTATGGAAAACTTCGTGGGTCAGAAACTCTACAACATCGCCAGGGGTCGCTTCTTTCACCGCTTTAATAAACGTATATTAAGAAAAATGATCCAGTACAATAAACACGTAAGAGTTACCAATTTTGGACCTCGGATATTTGCCTAAAATGTGCAAATTCAATTTCTGGAATGGTCGATCTGTAATGACCTGATTCCCTATTTCTGGGCGGAGATTCTGGATTGACGGTTTAATTTCCTTACAAGTTTGACAGTTTTTTATATAAGCTTTCACTGGGGTGAGCATTTTTAGCCTATAAGAAAATCTTCTTAGCTTCTCCAATGTTTTTGTAACCCCACCGTTCACTGTAGTCGGACTTGCATGTGCCCTTTCTATCACCGCCTGGGTGATAGAAATTTTCCACTGGCTCTCTGTGTCATCACGACGGTCAAAATCTATTCTTTTAAGCACATATCCATCTTCGAATTTCAGATCTGGTAACCTATCTTTGTTCTCTGTTATGTGCTGGATTAATTCTAAATATTCTTCGCTTTGGAACTCAGTTGTTTCAAAATCGAAAAAATAATCTTTATTTAAATCTTTAACATTAAAATTTTCTTCTAGTGATCGAGAAAGAGTGTCGGCTACTATATTTTCAGAGCCTTTTCTGTGCTCCATGTCGGAATCATAATCCTGCAACTGTAGTGACCAACGAGCTAGTCTTTCTGTCAAATCCTTTAATGACATTAGCCACTTAAGGCTAGCGTGGTCTGTCACTACCTTGAAGGGCATCATTTCGACATAGAAACGGAATTTCTTAACTACCATTACAGCCGCAAAACATTCCCTTTCCGTCACATAATTATTCTGGCATGCATTTAATTTCTGGTACAAAACAGTACCGATTCCATAATCGCAAGCATCACATTGTATCCAAAACCTTTTGCTTAAATCGGCATGCTTTAGAACGAGAGCTGAAGTTAAAGCTTTCTTGAGGTTTTCAAACGCATCGATTGCTTCGGGCGTCATTTCAAACTTCTTAGCCTTTTTTAACGTATCCGTCAAAGGAGCAGATATGGTTGCAAAGTCTTTTATAAAACGACGGTACCAACCGGCCGTTCCTAAAAAGCTGCGCACTTCAGGCGGAGATTTTGGTACTCTAATTTCTTTTATAGCGCGTACTTTATCCGGATTTGTCTTCAGGCATCCTCCGCCAATCATAAATCCTAAATTTTTTAACTGTTGGAAACAAAACTGCGGTTTCTGTAGGCCTATTGTTAAATTCGCTCTTTTTAAGCAGGCAGCTACCTGCTCTAAAATTTTCAAATGCTTTTCAAAACAGTTAGAGATCACTAACAGATCGTCAAGGTATATAAAGACATTTTCTTTTAGCTTTTTCGGTATTACCTTGTCCATTAATCGACAAAGTCGCTGTGCCTCGTTGCAAAGTCCAAATGGCATCACGCGAAATTGGAAGAGTGGCCGACCTGCTACGGTAAACGCTGTAAAGGGCCTACAATCTTTCTCAAGGTCAATCTGCCAAAACGCAAATTTTAAATCGACACTGCTTATAAAATAAGTCTCGTCTATTCTACATAAAATACTGTTGTGAAGATACTTTATTTAGGTCATAAAAAGAAATAAAAATAATTGTCACCGACAAAGTAAAACGAAATGACCTATTATGTCTGTTTACAAAGCCAGAAGTTTTTACAAAAACTTCTTAATCACAAAAAAAACAACTAACATAAAGCAATCAAAACAAACGCAACACACAACTACACACACCTACATAACGATTAATAAAAATAGACAGCATGTATAAATAAATTCAAAATAATAATGGACGGTTCTGGAACCAAGTAACAGTCATCATGTGTCTAAAATGATAAATGCGTGGTAAAGAAATATTCTACCAACAGATGGACGAAGTTCTGGTATATTCAAGAGCCATAACATTTGGTATATAAAAGCAACGGCCATACAGGCTGAATTGATTTTTAGCAAAAACATCAACCAGTAAAGATCTTGTGGTAAAACAGTGGTGAAGTTGCCATCGCGTATTTTTTTGTACCAATCGCGAATAAGTAAATAATCGTCTAATTGAAGTGTAATTTTATTAAAGTAGTAAATAAACTGTGTTTATTTATTTTGCAATAAGAGAACTCAATAAAGTAAACGTTTACAAATTTAAATACACGTAACAATACCATATATTTTCTGCAAAGGGTACGCATCTTTAATTGTAATTTTACTTAATTTCCTAGCGTCAAGACAGACCTTATTTTTACCTGGTTTTCTGAACACCGTTGTTCTTTTTGACCAAGGGCTCTCGCTCTCCTCTATTACGTTTAACTTAACCATATTATCAATCTCCTTATAAATAATCTCCTGTACCGCTGAAGATAATGGATAGTGACGGTCCTTAAAAGGTACCGCAACATCTATTAACCAATTTTTTCAAATGATGGGAACAACTCAATAACCTCATTTAATTTCCGTTGTTGTTCCTCACTTAATTCATGAGGATGCCCTAAAATCCTCTTGTATTTTCTCAATGTCTAATTCTTCCACTCGGAATATTTCAGGTGCCAGATTAAACATTTTCCAAAAATCCACTCCCAGGTAGGCTTCTTGTTCTAAATCTGGACATAAATAGAATACTTTCTTATTTGTTCTGTTCTTATATTCAATTTCTACCTCGACTGTTCCTAATAATCTGTTCTCCATGCCATCAGCTGTTGAAATTACGGAAAATATAGGCTTCTTTGCCACCCTTACCAAGTAAACTAACCGAAGCCCCTATGTCTAACAATCCTTTTATACGATGGTCACCTATGAAAACATTAGCAAAAATACGAGCATCGCTATACTTATTCGCGATTTTAATAGCTTATATCACCTGTTTCTGTTTTCTCCTTTTTTCTATAAACTTATTTCTTAATTTTCTGATGCGGTCTAATTTTTTTCTTGTTATCGCTTTATTAAAAATTTTATTTTTGACCTTCTTATAATTCGCTTTTTTTTCTTAGAGTGTATAGTTGTGACGCATTTGGGGAGTAAATTTGTTGAAATTTTTCTACTTTTACTAAATTGAATTTATCATCTTGTCCTAAGAACGGTTTGCAGGCAAGATCTCCATGGAGCGCTGATTCCCTGCTGTCACCACGCCCTTGAAGAAGTTTTTTGATTGGCAACTGGTGCAATTTGGCGATTTTACATCTGGTTTTCCGCATCTATAATAAAACAATGCCATCTTTGGGGATGTGCAATCCATAAACATATGGCCGTGTTGACTACAATTCCAGCATATCAATGGGTTTTTAAAGAATTTGTTGTGAGAATTTTCCACACCTATAGCAGCCACTTCTTCATACGGCTCAGGTAATTCAACTAATTTATCACCAGTTTTTTCAAAAACTTCGTTACTTGCCTGGTGAAACGAGATCCTGGGGCAGATGATGATATATTCTTTTGATCTTTCCGGCAAAAAATCTTCTCAGCCTCGAAAAATTCTTGCCTTAATTCTTCTACTGAGCTTACAGCGATTGGATACACACGGCTTCGAAGATCATCCCTGAGGTTCTTCTTAATCAGCTTAACCATCTCCCTTTCGGGCATTGATATCTCGAGCCGCGATCTCATCTGGGTCATTGCAAAGAAAAACGCATTAATCCCATCATCAGGCTGTTGTTTTCTTTCTACAATATCGCTCATCAATTCGAAGCTCGATCTTGTTGATTGGTATGGTTTTAAAAGGGCTTCCTTCAAAATGGTCCATTCTGTTACGTAGTTTGTTTTTATAAATAACCGATATCACACTAAGCAACTCCTTTTACAAAGAGATGAAAATTATCGAGAACTTCATCCCAAGTTTTTGTAAACGCTTAACGCGGAAAACAAAATCTTCGACCGCAAGCTTATTGGTGCTGCCATCAAATTCCAATCCCCATTGATCAACTCGTATTCGTTCGTAAACTTTAGAATGACTTGCCTCCACATTTACTAAGGAATCTCTTGAAGTATTGTTGTAGCTCGTAGATGATGTATCTATTGGCTGGCCTGCACTATTGCATCATCTCTTCGCGGAGCTTTATGTTCTCCTGCTGGGTATGCTAAAGTAAAAGACTTATTTTTCCGCCATCTGTCGCCTTATCTCATTAACTTGTGAAGAAACATCTTGATTTTCACCAATTCTCTCAGATTGTTCCATCGCTATCTCATGTGGGGCCTGGTTATTGCATATCCCGTTTTTGAGAGCTTTTTGCCTGTGAAACAGTTATTGTTTGTGATTTGTCGAAGAAATGTGGGTCTGGCTGATTTGAAGGCTGACTCATATCTAAAACTCGACTAGCACTAGATTTATGGCTGGGAGTATTAGATTTATAGGTTTTCTCAAATGTGAAAGTGGTAGACTTATTTAAATCAAACTGGACTTGTCTTTCTCTGTTCCTAGATCTGTTGTCGCCTATATTTTGGGATATAACCTAAGTGCAAAAACACACATTCAAACTTTACCACACCCTTCTTTTCTTTTAACATTCACCAATCAATTTACTAAAGGAAAAAAAATTTAATTTGTTTTGTTTCCCAGTTTTGGTTTTTAATTCATTTACTAAAACACAAAAAAAAAACACTATCAAAAAAAAAAAATAATAAAAACGCAGAAATTATGTATGAACAATATAAAAAAGACAAAAATAATAACTACATGTATGAAAAAAAAGAAATATATATATATATATATATATATATATATATATATATATATATATATATATATATATATATATATATATATATATATATATATATACATATATATATATATATATATATATATAGATTAAAAATAAAAAAATAATCAATAAACATCAAATAATAATGAATATAAAAACCAAGACCATAAAAAATATATAAAATGATAAATATCTAAACCCTACGAAAAAATTATGAAAAGAAAATGAGTATAATAAAAATTCTAATAATTGAAATAATAAAAAATTATAATAAAATAAAATAACATAATAATAATAAAATAAAAGAAAATATATATATCTAAACAAAAACAATAAATATACTTAAAAATTAAGAACACGGGAATATTAAATTAATTCAACTGTAAATTTTTTTTGTGCTATTTTTCCGATATTGATTATTGGAGGTGAAAGCACGTCCCGATCGCCATGTCGCTACCGCTTACTTAGCTCTTCAGGAAACTTCTCACAATTATTTTAAATGAACTAAAGATTTTTGTCTAAACAATAAAGTAAAGACAAAAATCAAAGTTTAAGCAAAAACAACAATAATCAACTTTGATTTTACTTCTCTTTATCCATTGTATACGGCTAACTTTTTTCAGCTCATTTTATACAGTTTTAAAGATGTTGAAAAAAAAAAACAACAATTAAAACATCACGAAACACTATCATATTTTATTTTTGCTTATTGCATAGGATGAAGAGAAGAAAAATCAATAGAATAGAGTAATGATATATTTTTTTTCTTGTAAGTAAAACAAACCAACACCTTTTTGTTTCCTGTTTTTTTTCGGATATAACAAAAAAATATAAGTATGCCCTCTAACGGGCTATGGTAAACATGATAAAAAAAAACTACAATTAAATCGGGCTTCTTTGAGGCATTTTCAATAAATACTTCACAAAAAAATAAACTATGATTAATTCAACATATATAGTAGCTGATTAATTTATGAGTACTAGTAAACCTTTAAACCTTTAAACTTAAAACAAACCAAATAATAAATGATCTAAAATTAATTAATAATTAATAACAAATTTAATATGTTCAAACTCTAATAATAAAAATACTTTCCTAATATTTTTTAATATAATTTTTTTTAAACTGCCTGATTTTTTTTAATGCTAATAAATTTTTTTTATATATCCTCTTTTTTGGCACACATTTGTTCATAAGTGGTGACTAATATTTTTCTCCAGTATATGTAAGAATTGAGCAAATTTTTTATAACAAAAAAGAAAAGAAAAAGCATTACCTGGCTATAATTTTGGTGTCGAAAGTTTTATCCTCTTCGGCCTTTCTGCTGCTTCCCAGGCTGAATATATTAGGCCACTTAACTTTCAACTTTCACACACTATACACCTTTTAGCCAGCTACAGAAATTTGGGAATATACAAAACAAATTTTAAGAATTTCCACGTATTCACATAAAAATATATTATTTCTCTTACGTTTTTTTACTTTTCCTTTAAGATAAAAAAAACTCCAACGACTCTACCCTTATTCTGGCTTAGGCCTTAATCGTTGCTTAAAATTAACAATCTAAAAATGACACACATAATACTTTAGGAACCGATTTTTCTTCTTTAAAAACTACCGTTTGATTCTTTTTAATTTTTTTATTTAGGCTGTTTGCCGCACTCACTTTTGCTTTTACTACTTGAAAATGATTTAACGTTTTGGCTATTCCTTCCGATTTTCCTACTCTTATAACCTAATTATTTTCCAACTTAAGTGGTGAGTTTTATGAATTTTCCAATATTTTCCAAAAAACCTTTTCCCGCCCAGCCGTCCATCTTTTTGTCGATCTTTCTGGACCTTTCTATCTTCCCTCCAAATAACCATATTTAAATATTAATAATTTTTTACTTTTGGCAAAATCTTCATTTGAATTTCATTTTTTTTTTTTAATATTTTTGTTTCGTTATACATATATGTTTTTTTTTTTAATTCTTCTTAAGGTTGTAAATGCTGTCAATGCTTGTTCTTATACCAGGACCTCATATAAAACAGCAATGTTATTTTTACATTCATAACTATCCTGAAAATATTTCTGGAATTAACTACCGTTTTCATCGAGAATGAAAATACAGTTCTGTTTGTTTTTTATTCGTTCTGGCATTACCTGTTCTATACGTAAGTCTACCACACAGTACTGGCAACTGTATTATGCGTATAAGACAAAAGCAAAAAAAAACTGACAGCAGACCGAACAAAGAGGAAAAATTACGGTAGGTGAAAAAAAATTAATTTTCTAATAATATAATTAAGAATTCTTTTAAAATTTTCTATAAAACTTTCAGATATAAAAACACAGAGGAACGCAGCTCATAAACATCAACAAGGAAACCAAATAAACAGCCGGACATACAAGGATCTTTTTACAAGTACTTAAACTCACCAAAAATATAAGAACGTCAAAAAAAAAAGAAAACTACAAACAACAAAAGCATAAAGACTGAAACACAAAAACCCTAGAAAAAACACAAATAAATTTAAGCAAATCAAATGAGACTAATAATAAACATTTATTCAGCCAACAAACATTGTTTAATGTACAGTGGGTGCCAAACATAGGCGTACGCATTTGATCATTTTGCACAAAAAAAATATTTTTAACATGTGTAAGTATTTTTTACCATTCCTTTTAGTAGTTGCAATTTCCAATTTGAAGTGACATTAAACATACGACATTCTTCTCCCGCAACACAACAATGTGCCAACAAAAAAAAAAAAAAAAAAAAAGGTGAGAATAAAAAGTCCCAAAATATCTCCCACGAAATTCTGTTCCCAAATATCCCAATTTGGGGAGAAATCACCTTATCTGGCTACACTGGGTACAATACTATGATGAGAAGGTACTTATATATAAGTGTGAACAATTGAACTCGCTGCTAACGTTATGCAACACATATATGTATGTGAAGATGAAGTTTTTGAAAATATTTTAACTTAATAGTGATTTATAACTCTGTTTTGTTCAGTTCAGTTACAAAAATTTTTACTAGAGCGTGTTTATGTACTCAAAAAACTTGCAAGGAGAGGGTAAAAACGGGGCGTAAAATTGTGAGAGAGTAAAAATTTGACGCAAGTTTTGGCTAGTAAAATTTTAACTTTCAGAGTTAGTCAAACAGCTTTTTTTTACTGTAGTTTACAAAATAATTTTCTTAAAAGATTGAAGACAATGAAAGTACATACTTAAAAGAATATAAAAGTAGTATTATATTGTTTTTTTTTTTTTTTTGTTATTATAACTTATATTGCCATTCTGTTTGTAATTTCTACAGTATCAATTTCCGTCCCCAAAAAGTATATATATTCTGACTTCTTATGCATAGCGAAGCTGACTAAGCGATGTCCGTCTGACCGTCCGGGTTAGTGTTGAAATCAAGTTTGCTCAGGCACTAGATTAGCTTGAAAATTTAACAACAGGTAATTTCTACAAGCAAAAATTTAGACTACAGACGATGCACCAGTAAATATAAAAAACTACCGTTTACCACAAGTGCAATTAAAACAGATTGATCGACAAGTGCAAGGAGCTATCAACTAGTCTATATAATCACCATTTTTCTAAGGAACAAAATGATATAAGGTAATGGCATTTAGTTGTAGACTACAGTAGTTTTTATGATGAAATTGTATATGAAAATTTCCCTCTAATAAGACTAGAATACATTTTAGATAAATTAGGACGAGCAAAATATTTTTCAACCCTTGATATGACAAGCTCTTTCATCAAGACCTCTTACAAGCTTTTCCACTAGCAGTGGACACTACCAATACAATAGGCTTTTTTGGACTGAAAATATCAAACAGCTTTCGAAAGATGCTTATCATAGCGTTAACGGGATTGGAATCAGAAGTATTCTTATATGTTGACAATATTATTATTTTCGGATGTAGTTCAAAGCACTGAAAACCTTAAACAAAGTATTTTAAAGACAAAAAAAGTACAATTTGAAACTGAATGCTGAAAAATTTTGGTTTTTTTAAATCAGAAGTCTTATATTTGGGACATATAATTACAAAGGACATATCCAAATGGACCCGACAAAATATAAAATAATCGAACAATACACCGTTTGAAAAAACGCATATGACGTCGGAAGGTTTATAGCTTTTTGTAATTAAACGACGATTTATTCCAGACGTTACAAAGACGGCCAGTTGCCTAAAAAACTAACCTTTAACTGGACAGAAGACTGCCAAAAATCATTTAATTCGTTAAGAGACAGCTTAAAAATCCGCCTATATTTCAATATCGATAATTCGATAAATCGTTCGTACCGATGCATCAAATGCGCAATACTTTAACAAGGAGACATTGGACACAACTTGCCTACTTCTTATGCAAGTAATCACTTAACAAACACGAAAATAATAAATCGGTCATTAAAAATGAATAATTAGGTATTCACTGGGGTGTACAATTCTTTAGACCTTATCTTTACGGTAGAAAATTTACTGGTGTGACAGAACGCAGTCCCCTCATTGCACTATTTTCGCATAAAAATCCACTCTCAAAACTATATGGAAGAAGACTAGACCTATCAGAATTTGATTTCGATATTCTATACAATACATTATCACGATTATAAAAAATTCAAAAGTTTTAAAGAATATAATCCCAATCTATATTGAGGGATAAGAAAAGAAAATTTTGGCAATAACACGTAGCGGCATGGTTAACCAAAACAAAAAAAAAAAAATAAGTAAAAAATGCAAAGAAATGAAGTGCACCTCTCAGAAAGAGACTGATCACCTCTACATGTGGGAATGCACGTCGATAAATGTTATAAAGAAGGTTTAAATAATAAAGTTCAAATATGACAAAAAGCTCCAGCAAGTAATATAAAAAACAACAAAGCAAAAAGGAAAGAAACTAAATGATAACATTAGAAGCATAATGTGTAATAAAAGTGGAAATCCTATGCTATTCGAAACATTTACGAAGAGGCTTTTATTAAAACTAAAGAACTTTAAAATTAAAAAGTACGTACTATATGATAACGATAAAATATTTAAATATTTACGGCCGAAAAATGCAACATATTGTTACGTTTATTTAAATTTATAAACGTTTATTTTACTGAGTTCTTTTATTGCAAAATAAATAAACACAATTTATTTACTACTTTAATTAAATTACACTTTTATTAGACGATTATTCACTTATTTGCGATTAGTACACAAAAATACGCGATGGCAACTTCACCACTGTTTATCCGTTTTACCACAAGATCTTTACTGGTTGACGTTTTCACTAAGAATGATTCAGCATGTATGGCCGTTGCTTTTATATACGCAATGTTAAGGCTCTTGAACATACTAGAATTTTACTCCATCTGTTGGTAGAATATTTCTCTACTACGCATTTATCATTTGAGACACATGCTGATTGTTATTTGATTCCAGAACCTTCCATTATTAATTTGAATTTATTTATACATACTGTCTATTTTTATTAATCGTTATGTAGGTGTGTGTGTAGTTGTGTGTTGAGTTTATTTTTATTGCTTTATGTTAATTGTTTTTGTTTTATGAGTAAGAAGTTTTTGTAGAAACTTCTGGCGTTGTAAACATACACAATAGGTCATTTCGTTTTACTTTCTTGGTGACAATTATTTTTATTTCTTTTTATGACCTAAATAAAGCATCTTTGCAACACTGCCGCCCACTTAAGCCTTTTCGTCCCGAATAGGCTCAACATTACCTTTGCCATATTTGGCCAGCCGTTCCAGGTGAACAACTTTCATTTTTGACCTCGGATTATGGTATCTCTGTATCCGGTAAACCACATAATTTAATTTCTTGATCACCTTGTGTGGTCCCTCCCAGTGAGTTTGCAGTTTACGAGACAGTCCTTTCTTGCGTTGATGTTTATATAGTAGAACCATTTGTCCTTTAGTAAATCCCTCCGTGTTTGCTGCTCGATCATATCTGGCTTTCATTTTATCGCTAGACATTTTAATGCGATTACGGACAAACTCATGAAGCTCATGCAGGTCTTCTTGTGCTTGAGGAACATTTCCATTGTATACGTCAGCAGGTCCCGGCTTAATACCAAATTCTAAATCTGCTGGCAGTTTTAGTTCTGTCCCGAACAAGATTTTTGCTGGACTACGTGAGGTTGAATCATGTACAGCTGACCGATAAGCTAGTAAGAACTTTGGTATATGCTCATCCCAATCTTTCTGGTGTGCACTGACCACTTTTCTGAGATATTCCTCCAGGGTACGATTAAATTTTTCTACCATGCCATCAGACTGTGGATGCAGCGGTGTCGTTCTCGTCTTTTTGATACCATATACATCACACATCACTTTGAATATGGCCGATTCAAAATTTCGTCCCTGGTCTGAATGCAGTTCTAGTGGAACACCGTATCGACACACCCAATTGCTAACAAGAGCGTCCACTATTGTTTTGGACTCTTGGTTTGGAATGGCATACACTTCAGGCCACTTGCTAAGATAATCTATAACCACTAGTACATATCGGTTTCCAACATTACTAACAGGAAATGGACCTGCTATATCAATAGTTATCCGCTAAAAGGGGGCACCTGCATTGTATTGCTGAAGCTTGCCACGAATCTTTCTTATAGGACCCGTGGCCGCAATGCACTGTTTTCAATTGCTATCCAATCAGCTACGAATTGTCGGCAGCCTACCCAGTAAAATCGTTGCTTTATCTTTTCCAGCGTTTTAGTTATCCCCATATGACCCCCGCTGGAACCATTATGAAACTGCTTCATTACCTCACTCCTTTTAGAAGTTGGCACGACAATTTAGTCTGTTGTGGTTTTGCCGTCTGTGCTTTCCCAAGATCGCTATAAGCAGCCATCTACCACTTTCAGGCTATTCCACTCAGCCCAGTATGATTTTGCTAGGCGGCTTTCTGCCGATATTTCATTACGGTTCGGTCTTCTGTTATTTTGTTTAGCCAATATAATGTTTGCCAAAATCGGGTCCTCAGTCTGTGCCTTGGACCAGTCTTCGTTTGAACCAATTTGGGTAAGCCGCACGTCAATAATGCACTTCTTTTTTTCGACATTTGTGCAGTGCTTGCACTCTACATTGCATGGCCGTCTTGAAAGGGCATCAGCGTTGTTGTGTTTTTCGCCTTTTCTATGTACAATACTAAAATCATAGTTTTGCAAACGTTCAACCCAGCGTGCGAGCTGCCCTTCGGGGCTCTTAAATTGCATCAACCAACGTAGTGCGGAGTGGTCCGTCCTTAAGATGAAATGTTGACCATATAAGTACTTGTAGCAATGTTTAACACACTCCAGCACTGTCAAAAGCTCCCGTCGTGTAACGCAGTAATTTCTTTCGGGCTTCGAGAGTACCCTGCTGTAGTAACCAATGACCTTTTCTGTTCCATCAATCTCCTGAGAAAAAACTCCTCCTATTCCATCGCCGCTTGCATCCGTGTCCAATATAAATTTCTGTCCAGCTATTGGATAGGCGAGGACTGGTGCCGTACACAAAAGTTTCTTGAGCTTCTGGAATGCTTCTTTCGCTGCCTCACTCCAGTGGTACGTTTGCGACTTTCTGGTCAACTCATGCAAGCTAGCAGCCACTTGAGCAAAGTTCGGCACAAATCTCCTGTAGTATGTGCAAAGCCCCAGGAAACTACGCAGCTCATGAAGATTTTGTGGGCGAGGCCAGGTCTTTACTGCCAGTACTTTGTCTTCATCAGTTGATATGCCCTCAGCTGTTACACGATGCCCCAGGTATTTTACCTCCTTTTGAAACAAGGCACATTTTTTAACACTTAATTTTAATCCTGCAGCTGTTATACGCTTAAATACTTCATCCAGGTTTTTGAGGTGTTCGTCAAAAGTTTTCCCCATCACGATTATGTCATCCAGATATACTAAGCACATTTTCCAATTGAGACCCTTAAGCACACATTCCATTAAACGCTCGAAAGTAGCTGGAGCGTTGCAAAGCCCAAATGGCATCACCTTGAACTGCCATAAACCACCACTCACGCTAAAGGCAGTTTTCTCCTTGTCTTTATCGGCTATCTCTACTTGCCAATAGCCGCTCTGCAAGTCCAAGGTAGAGAACCATTATGTTCCGGCCAACGTGTCTAAGGTATCATCAATTCTAGGCAACGGATAACTGTCTTTCTTGGTGACGTCATTGAGCTTCCTGTAGTCAACGCAAAACCTGGTACAGCCGTCTTTCTTCTTTACTAAAACTACTGGCGAACTCCACGGACTCGAGGATGGCTCAATGACTCCCTTTTGCTCCATTTCGCTGACAAGTTCCTTGACCTCGTTTCGCTTTGCTAGGGGAACACTTCTCGGTGCTTGTTTTATAGGCCTCGCTTCGCCAGTATTAATTTCATGTTTCACAACTGCCGTTCTACCTTGGTTTTTATTACTTAGAGCGAAGACGGAGGCATGTTTTCGCAACAACTGCTTTGCTTTGTTTCTGTCAGAAGATGTTAGTTCTGTAATTTGGGGCATACTGTATTCACCGCACAATTTATTATGGCTTCAGCTGGCTCACATCGACCTATCTCAAAATTTATGTTTATGGTCTTTTCGCTATTGGACAGATTGAGTACTCTCACAGGAACTCTTCTATCGTCGCAGATTTTTACAAGGGCTTTAGCTGTTAAAATGTCGTCTTTTACTTCTGTTGGTTCTACCACCCACAACCGGTTATCCACACAATCTGCCTCCACACGTGCCCATACTATAGTTTCCGCCTGAGGTGGTAATTTCTGGCGTTCAATGGCAAATAGCTTCCTTACTGCGGTCCTGCTCTCATAACCAACATCCAGAGGTATCTCCACATTACGCCAGATCATTATTTGCTCGCCCATGTGCAGATTAATACCGTTGGCTATCATAAAGTCTGCACCAATGATAACTTCATCCACTATATCGGCGACAACAAATATATGGTCAACGCTGATGTCTGCTATAATTAGTCTTACACTGGCTCGTCCATAGACAGTGGCTAAGTCCCCAGTAGCCGTGCGCAGTCGTACATTATTTAACGGTTCCACAGCGCCTTCTACTAAATCGGGCCTTATTATCGACTGAGACGCTCCTGTGTCTATGGTGAGGATTTGCTTTCTTCCGTTTATAAGGCCACAAGCAGTTAGGTTGCTATTCTTCTGTTGCACAATTGAAATCGAGATTGTGGGGCCATCGGTTGTGGGAGCTAGCACTTTCCCGCTTAGCGCTAGCTCGATTTAGTTTAACGATGACTCGAGTGATTTGGTATTGTTTGCCCGCTTGTTGTACCTTGCTGGCGACACAGATCTTGATCTTTTCTTTGTAGATTTGCAGTTGCGCTGGAGGTGGCCAACTTTTCCGCAGTTGAAGCATTTGGCGCGAGGCTTACTCCTTTCTTCCTCCATTATTTGTTTGACAATACCTTTTATCTCGCTCCTTTTATCGCCGTGGTTATAATCATCAATTTTAAGACATCGCACCTTGTACACCTGTGGCTTTGAGATGACTTTTGCGGTCTCCTGTACTAGTGCGTACGAGATAGTTTCTGCAAAGGTTGATTTTTGCATAGCACAAACCGCATATTTAAAATCTGGATCTCGTATACTATTCACAAATGCTTCAATTTTAAACTGATCGAGAAACGGATGATGTTCGCCTGGATAAGTCAGCTGCACCAAACGTTCAATTTCCATAGCGAAGTCTTGAAGCGTCTCGTTCGCTTTTTGAACCCTGCCTCGTAACTCCATTCTATAAAGTTCTCTTTTATGCTCACCTCCGTACTTACGTTGTAAGGCATCCATTATGTCCTCATAATTATTTCTACTTCCGGCTGGTAAACTTTCGAGTATCTCTGCTGCTGCTCCCTTTAAGGCCAAAATAAGCTCTATAGCTTTTTCATCATTGTCCCATCTATTTTTGTTGGCCACTGTTTCAAACTGGAACTTAAAAACATTAAAAGGTGCACTGCCGTCAAAGCTCGGACTATTCATCTTGCTTGCATGCTCAGAGATAACTCTCACTGGTCCTTCTCGAATTTGTAGTTCGCCCATTTGCACTTTTAATTCATTTAATTATTTGTTCACCTTTTTTTTTCTAGGCCGCTGACTCTCAGCTCCACGACGTCCACTCGTTTACTGAAGACTTCTGAAACTTCTTGAAATTTCTCGCTTACCTCCGCTAAAAGTCTTTCTCCATTGACACTAGAGGTTTCTTGTAATACTCTGAGGCTGTCTTTTAATGATTCTTAGAGCTTCTGGTTATTTTCTTCTATCTTCTTCATCATAGCTGCAAACATAGAATTCAAGTCCATAATGCTGCTTGTTGATGGAGTACATACTTCAAACACTTCTTCTTTTTCTATTTGTCCGAATTCGTATGTCCCAATATCAATACCACGCTGCTTAAATTCATCTATTAATCTTTTTTACAACTCCGCTTTATTGCCCGTTGTCGGCAGATCCAACTTACTTAGCTCCATTTTTAGCTGCTCAACCTTAAGCTCGTCAAATTTCATCTTGATTTATTTATTATTTGCAATCCTACTTCTGACACCAATTTATACGTTTATTTAAATTTATAAACGTTTATTTTACTGAGTTCTTTTATTGCAAAATAAATAAACACAATTTATTTACTACTTTAATTAAATTACACTTTTATTAGACGATTATTCACTTATTCGCGATTAGTACACAAAAATACGCGATGGCAACTTCACCACTGTTTATCCGTATTACCATAAGATCTTTACTGGTTGACGTTTTCACTAAGAATGATTCAGCATGTATGGCCGTTGCTTTTATATACGCAATGTTAAGGCTCTTGAACATAGTAGAATCTTACTCCATCTGTTTGAGACACATGATGATTGTTATTTGATTCCAGAACCTTCCATTATTAATTTGAATTTATTTATACATACTGTCTATTTTTATTAATCGTTATGAAGGTGTGTGTGTAGTTGTGTGTTGCGTTTATTTTTATTGCTTTATGTTAGTTGTTTTTGTTTTATGATTAAGAAGTTTTTGTAGAAACTTCTGGCGTTGTAAACATACACAATATGTCATTTCATTTTACTTTCTTGGTGACAATTATTTTTATTTCTTTTTATGACCTAAATAAAGCATCTTCGCAACAATATATATGAAATATATGAGTAATAATTAATACTGTAATTTCAATGTAAAACACATACAAAAAGATTGGGCTTTCGTTATCTTCCATATTGACAAGAATAAATTATCACTAAGTAAATTGATTATAATTAATAAATCTCATTTTTGTTTTAAATAATAACATAACCTGAGTCATTTTTTTTTTGCTCAGTCTAAACACATGTATTACATAGTTTATAGAGGATAGAAAAGTTCAATAGTAAAAAAATTTTGACTATTAATTAATATTGACTATACATGAAAATATTCATAATAATTAATAATAATATTACTGTGTGAAAAATATACTCCTTTTACTTACCAACTTTATTTATAGCATGATTATAAAAATTTCCAGACTTCCCGTCTATCATCGATTTTTGACTGGTTTTATGGAAATTAATAGGCTGAATTAAAATATCAAAAAAATGCATTATATATTAAATTATATCACGTTTCCTTTATTGCGTTTATATATAATTAAAAACAAATAAGAGTGCTATATTCGGCTATGCCGAATCTTATGTGTGTAAATCATATTTAGTGAAATAGCTCCCGTCAAAAAAAAATATGATGTATAATTTTACATAAAAATGTCATCTGTTCTTAACGGGTAAAACTTTTTACAAAAATTTAGTGTTTTAATCTGAGAATTTATTATTCTTTAATTTACTTTAACGGTGCTTGATTCCTTTTAATATAAATATTTCATAATATTCTCATATAGCTCATTAGTGAATTCTACCCAATTTTCAGAGGTGGTATTGGTAACCAGTGTTTTTGCTAATCAGGTGTGCATTTAAAAAAAAGCATACACAACTTCCGTGTGAAAGAAACGTAAAGGTATTTACACTGAAAACTTACGACATGATGCATGATCATATACAGCAAACTTATTTACAACAACACCCATAGGAATGATGGACAGCGCAAACTATCTTCATACAATAAAAATAGAGAGTATCCAGTCCTTTCTAATGCAGTAAATAATTTTGAAGAAAACGAGTGAGGTGATGCACAATGTTACAAACTAGCTGTTACAGTATTTATCGAGACATCATATACAATCACTAACGCCAGTTGTGACGTCATCAAATGTTAATTCACAATGTCTGCGACCACACCGTCATATTTTAATACTACAACTGCAACTGTATTCACAAATTCTAATATTGTGAGACAATTTACAAACAATCAATCGTCATATAATTTTAATGACCGCTGCAGTGCGCGAAATAATTAACGTTTTACCATCTTTTGTCCTTAATAATGATGTAAATTCTATTCAATTTATAAAAAGACTTGAAGAACTGGAAAATGCGTGATGGCATATATTGTTTGCCATACGAAGTAAATTACAGGGTGCAGCCAGATTTTGGGTTGATGCTCAACCATTATATCGCTACAAAGTGTATGACAAATTCTAAGGTACAATCGCCGCATGTACATATATGCAATATCTAATAAAATGGTGATTCTAAAAACAATCATTATCTTAACGTTGCTATAACAGTAAATTCTGGTTCTACGTGTTATAAGTATCGTGAAATTTCACTTATATCGCAAAATTGCCCAAACCACCGCGAAAACCAAAGGATCTCGTAAATACAATTGTGAATATGAAAATTATTACAAAAAATGTTCTTTTGTATGATGTTGTATGTTGTTAAAGAGTCTGGGGTGAAGAAAATGAATTCAATAAAAAAAGTGTTAAAAGGTCTTACAAGGTTTCACTGAATTTTAATGAAAGGCAATGGGACAAGAATCTCGGAAGCAATGGAAAAAATAAGTTAGCTATGAATTTAAGGAAATCGGAGAATGTTGTACAATAATAATTTCAGATATGAAATATCAATTTCAAAACAGCAAGTAATTGATCGAATCATAGGTTAGTTTTTGGAATTAAATATAATCCACCCATCAACATCAGCGTATTCATCTCCAATCGTGGTAAACCCAAAATCGAATGGCGATATTTGATTGAAGAGAATTCAAAGAAATATACTGCTTTCATCACACATAATAGATATTTTGAATTTAATCGCATGGCTTTCGGGCTCAAGAATGCTCCATGTGCGTTCGAGAAAATGATGATGAAATTAATACAACAGTTGAAGGAAAAAATGCAAGCTATGTTGATGAGGTTATAATCGTGCAAAATACTATTGAAGAAATATGAAGAATCTCGAAAAAATATTGAAAATAATCAGGAACGAAGGCTTCACACTTTGACAGTCAAAATGTTTTTTCATGAGAAACAATAAAGACATGAAATCGACGAGAGTGGTATAAGACCTGGTCGTTTAAAAACAATTGCTATAAAGAAGACTTCAGACTGTCACTAAAGTAAGATGCTTTTTTGGACTAACGAGATAATTCTATAAATATGTCAAGACCTATGCTCACATAGCCTCCCTAATAATTAAATTAACGCGGAAAAATGTTTCATTTAATTGGTCTGAAGAATGTGAAGTCGCTGTTATTAAACTGATATCAGTTATTACGGATGAAGAATAAATTTAGTAAGTTACCTGTCCGTTCGACCATCGGCTGACAGTATCAGCAATATAAACAACAATTATAAAAATAATAATAACGATAACAGTTATATTATTGCTGTCGCAGTAAGCATAAATTTGATAATCATATAAAAATAGTAGAATAAGGTAAGAGTTGGCTAATAACATGCAAATAACGGATGGAGTCCCATTCTTTGTAGCTCATACATTACAAAACATATCGTAAACCCGACCGACTACAGTGTTTAAATGGTTGTTCCAAGTGATTTTGTCGCTAAAAGTGACTTATAGATTAGATGTTGACCCAACAAGTGCAACGTTATTGTTATTAGTTTTTACTTTAAAATTAGTCCAGAGGTTTCCTATACTGTGGGAGAAAAAAATATAGATTTAGAGGGATTAATACATAAACTATAGGCATTAGCCCAATCGTTTATTTTAGTCAGCTCATTGTTAACATTCACATATCGGGAGTTCTATTGTTTAGCTGCACAACATCGGCATGCATGTGATATATTACATATATGATATACTTAGAGAATAAAAGTGGGCCAAGAATTGAACCCTTTGGAACTCCTCTTCTAATATTAACTGCATTTGAACTTACATTATTTTGGTGGATCAATTGAAATCTATTATTAGGATAAGATGAAATCATAATTCAAGCTGTGGTGAAAAGAGACACGGTTTTCAAATTTTTTATTAGATTGTGATCAACAGTATCAACCGATTTACTATTATCTAGAAGAATTAAAAATACAATTATATTTTAATCTAATTTCGCTTTAAGGTTATTTTCCATATCTACAAGTACATTAATGCAATTTCTGCCTAACATATAGGCAGACAGACGTTCAGATAACAGATTATGCGTAGACAAATATTAGCTGAAGAAACTTCCAAAACTTTGATTAAGACCAAACAAAGAAGACTGATAGGGTTTTCTACTAAAATACAGCATAGGTCATCATAAATATTGAATTATGGAGATGGAGCATCAACAAACTTATTGTTCGAGAAATCAGCTGCTATAACAAAGTCGAGCATTTCTTTCCATTTTTCCGTGCGATCGATATCGTATGAGAATTACTTTCGATACTACATGGATTTCGGCAGTTGAATAACTTTATAACTTCTGTTCAGGCAGCTTTATAAAAAGCTTTAGGATCGTCCGACTTAAACCTTTTCCAACCAATGAAAGCTACATTCCATTTTTTCTAGAAGCCTTATTTCAGGGCTAACCCATAGTTATAGAATGGCTTTAAGGCATTTAGTTTTCATAGGGACACGTTATTTAATAAGTTCTTGATATTCAACTCTGTTGGGAGTATAAACTTTAAAGCCTGATATCTTGAACATCTAAAGCGAACCAAGTTTCGGAAAGGCATATAAAATCAAAACCTAACCTAAACCTCGTTAGCTATGCGCGTACAAATTTTAGCCCAGATCTATTGTTAGAAGAAACTCTGATCATAAAGCATAAAAGTCGACCGACAAAAAAAGTTACGAATGGTTTAACATTCCTTACCATTATTAATTGAAATTGAGTATAAAAGAAGAGTGTTGAGACATTTTTCTTATATGCCCTATTCTTATTAATACAAATTAGAATTATAAATAGTATTGTAAACTTAACGCCAGATTTCGGCCACCGTAATATTTTTAGGCTTTAAAGCAACTAGGGACAAAGTTTGGGTTTTTTAAACTACCTTTCTAAATAAAAATTTTAAAGTTTTTAAAAATAAAATTTTCTTAATAAAGTTTTATTTTATTTTTAAATATTTCTATAACAATTTATAAAATAAATATTGATTAATTTACATACATCAAATCAAAGAGCCACAATACATTAAGCAATTTTAGTAAAAATTTCTTCTAAATAGAATTGATTTTCATCTTCTAATAGCCTCCTCTTCTAATTCGACTGGAGTTGTTTTCCGTTTTTGTCGAATGTTGGACATATATGGATCTGAAGTAATTAACAAAATCGTGATAAAGTCTTCATTAGTACAACATCTAGTCATTTTTCTTGTGCTATGTTCGCGAAAGAATCTGTAGTTTTTGTTCCTTTTTTCTTGCGCTCCTTCAGACAGATCTCCTATTGGTAGCATATTATGTTGAATGATTTGTTCCCCATAATAAATATTTTTTGAAACGTTGACGCCATATATCACTAAGAGTATTTTTCATTGTAAAGTGCAGCTGTTTTATTGGCGTAATCTCAAATTTTTTTTTTTGCATTTTTCTTTCTGCTGCATGCTAAGACTTGTAATATGACTTGGAATCGTCTTATTAACTCATAATGTAAATTTGTGATAGATGCTGAAGTTTCTGGATCGGAAAAAAATATTCTTGCAGTATTTCCATCATTCGAATTTCCTTCTCCTTGTTTAGGTTCGTCGACTATAACGCCTAGCTGAAGATATCTTTCTTGAATTTGTTCTTTTTTTTTGTTTTTTGCAGTTTCTTTGCTGTTTCTTATGGTTTTGCCTGAAGGACCAAATTCCAAATCATATCCCAATTTAAGAATATGCTACATAAAATGAATCCTAGTATGAAGATGCGACAATCCAAATTCGTAAACTTCCTTAAAGCTATCGTCTTGTGCTGGAGGTTGATTAATTTGGCTTGATGTCTTTTGGCATATAATGCAGCTTGACGACGATTTTGTTTCCGTTAAAGCTTGCGCAACTTTTCCAATAATCATTGTTAGGCACATTTTTAAATTTATATCGATGAAGGTCCTTAATTTGATCTTTCATCTTTTGAAATTCTTTAGTTATGACATCTTTTGTTACCTTTTTTTTTGAAATTTTATGGGCCTCTATATATCAATTTCTGCTGCTTTACTAGTTGAGGGCTCTAGGGTACCACCCTAGCGGAACGAAAGATATCATAAATAAATAAGTATCTGAAGAATTTTCCGCATAAATAAATAAGCAATGTATATTTTGTTTTTTACCAGACGCTCCATCACATCCTCACTTAGAAATTGAAGTAATACTGCTGTTTACAGATTTTTCAAATGTTCATTATCAAGTGTATTAAGCAATCTTTCTGCGATATGCTCAAGAAGACCTTACAGTTTTATTTCTCCTGAACTTGAGGTGACGCTAATAGAATTTTGCGGAGGCAAAAATTCTTTCTTGACTGAAACTAAATCACGGTAGTCAGGGAAAATGCCGTAATTCTTCTCACTCGTTCTCTTGCGCAGTTCCATATACTGACTGCGAACGCTTCTTCTGGAGTAATTGTTTTCTCTTCAATTGGTGTAGGAATACTTTTTAAAATCCTCTCTGTATGCCTTGGTATCGCTTGATTTATTTTTTCAATTATCTCAATTTTATTTTTCTTCTTTTGCGTTAGTTGAATTTGGTGCAAAAATGAGTCCTTAATGATTCTTTGGGATACTTGTTCATTAATATTCTCAAGCTTACGTCTTCTAGACCTTTCACTACAGTCATCAATTGCTTTTTCTGGTCGACCCTTGTTGCCACATTTTTCCACGGCTGTAGATAAATTCTTTTGATAGCCATACTTGGTAACGGTTATACAGCTTTTCCTTGCTTTAAGAGCACTTAGTGTACCGCTTTTTGAAATTTGCTGAAAAATTTCTGATTTTTTTATGTGTTTCAATTTCTTTACAATTACATATCTTAAAGTATTCAGTGCTCAGTATGTGCATCATTATATCGCCTTTATCTTTTTTTTTACTATTTGCTCTTTATAACAGTATTTAGCCATTTTTGAAACTGTATTATAATAATTAAGAAAATATTTTTTTAAATAAGCTTTTCTTCAATTAAAATAATTTCTTTAGGAGTTCAAACATATAAGTTTACTCACAATTTTCTTGTTAAACAGAAAGTTTCCGCCCTAATTTGTGTCTTCGTTTATTTTTGTGCAAACAGTAGGCGTATCTCGTTTTGCGAATACTTTAAGGCTAATACGGGAACGATTTTTTAAATATTTACACAATAATTTTACCATGCAGCTACACATTATAGCCTTTGTGACAAAAACAAACAGGTACTAAGAATAATCAGGTACAGATCATCCTATGCAGTGTGTGCGTACATCTTTTGGGTACAAAATTGTGTTATTCAATTGAGCAAGGAATTAGCTTACATTTCCTACCTATGTGATATTAAAACTTAGATTTGAAAGAATGTCATAATAAACATGTGCATTCACGTATTTTATTTAAGACTTCCTTTTTAATTATTTCTTTATTCTGGATTCATAGTTCTTTATGATCTTATTGTTTGTCTTATGGGTAACCAAAATTCCATTGAATGTTTAGATTTTGCAAATGTTATAGGTACAATATAGTACATCTGTATATTACTAGATTATTATATTATACTACTAAAGGCCATCTTTCAAGGAGATTAAAAAAAATTTGGGTTCACCTTTGTGTTGAAAAGTTAAAGAAATTCAAAAATAACTCTGTAGAAAAAAATTTTTTTAGAAAAATTTCGTTCGTATTCATAATTCTTGTACAAAATACCTGACCCTTGGTGCACACAGGCGCATACAGTCGTACATATAATGGAGTATAGGTGTGCAGGGGAGGTTTTGGGCTATAACAGAGAAATATCCTTATGACGTGGTTTGACGGGAGGGAGTTATGCCCTACTTAGCACGAGAGTTTTGAGGAATTTAGACTTAGAATTTAGTTTTTTAAAACAAAAACTTTAAAAAATTTTTAAAAACGTAACAACTTTATTTTGCTAGCACTGATAACTAAGAAACTGCATAGTTTAAAAAAATTTTTTGATATCTTTTAAAACAAAAATTAGAATTTACTAAAAAAAAATTTAATTTAACAAAATATTCGGAAAATCTTTCTTCTGATCACCCTGTTAAGTGTGTTATAGTTGGAACAGAGTTCTAAATTTTTTCCTCTCGAGGTTTACAGGTATTTACTTTCAAATAAGTAAGAAAACACTAAGATCGGTAACCACAAAAAAAATGATTTTTGGCCGCCTTCTCAAAATATGCGACGTCCAGATTTTTAGTGCACGAAAATGCTCCTACAGGTGCCTGGTTCAATCAATTTGCACTTCATTTTCATTAGCTGCCTTTTTAAGCTCAACAAAGCTATGGATAATTTTTTTCTGTTTGAGACGAAATGCAACATATAAAATTTCAAAATTTGTAAGAATTTACCAACATGTTTTTAAAGTTTCATAAACAGACCGTATTTTAACGATAATTACTACATTCTTAGATGATATTTTGTGCTTATTCTTAAGGTTCTGGAGAAGATATATGGATTTTATTGCTGAAACAAGGGGCCTTAAAGTGCTGCAGAATATTTAAAGAATAATTCAACAGGTTTTCATTTTCATAAAATGGTATTTCATTTTTACAAAATTATTTTCTACGTTTTTGACTCTTGATATTCCCTTCACCATAAATAAATTTTTACAATATCCACTTCCGGCTCAATAAAGAATATATATATTGTGAGTTCTTATGCATAGCGAAGTAAAATGAGCGATGTCCGTCTGTTCGTCCGTGTTCGGGTTGAAATCAACTTTTCCAAGGCACTAGATGAGCTAGAGAAAATGCGCTAATCGATCAGACATAGTTTCGAAAACTTTGCTGTAAAAATCAGTGTCTACATATATATAATCAATATCACGATTTTTTAAAAATAATTAAGTAAATTGAATATTCCCGTGGTTTAATTTAATTGAATAACTTAGGGTATATTGTTGGAAAGAAAAGCTGAAACCGGGTCCTGTGAAAATCCAAATTATAAAGCAGCTGAAATACCCGACGACACCAAAACAAGTTCGGCTGCTGTGGTCAAGGTGGTAAGCTTAGCCGCTATTTTAGTTCATCAAAAACAACAACTTCAAACGCCACATCCAACCACCGCATTCAAAAAGCAACAGCAATGGTATTAACCATGACCACCAATGGTATCAACAGTACTTACAATAACAACAGTTAACTCCACCGTCCAATTATATCAACAGTTAAAACAACAACAGCATCGTCATTTAAGCACATCAACGGTTAGAACTGCAAAATCAACTAATTTCATTCATAGTTTGAAAAACAACAACAATTTATCACCATAAGTTTTAACAGCAACAACCATCAGCAGTTAATCGCATTAAAAGTGTCAGCAACAACAACAGCTTACACCACCAGTTAATGCCACAAACAACAATAGCAACAACACCCAGCATCATGATTTAAATTTGAATGACGGTTTGAAAAACAACAACAGCTAACATCATCATTTAATTCAAACAGCTTCAACAACTCGAGCCACCAGATAAGTACATTAGGCAGTAAACAAATATAGCCACGCGCCAAACGTTCGGTTCATCACATTTTGTATAAGTTTCTTTTGTGAGTGTTTTTTTGCCTCTTAAATTAAAAAACTCGACAGTTGATTTGATCACGCATGAGGAGGGCGTATAACCTAAGCGGATTTGTCTAAGACGCCGCAAAACAATCGGATTGAGGAGGACTCCAATCGGCTGGTTTGTGGAGGATCAGACACAGAAACGGCGGCAGAAACAATTTAATCATCGCGCTGAGCTCACTTTGGAGCAACCTATAGCCCAATGTTTGCAGACCCGTCCTTGTTGCCCTAAATTTCTAAATTGATTTTAAAATACCGTTTTATTAAAATCCTAAAATAGGTTTGGAATTCAAAATAATTTCATGAGTCCCAAGTGATCTATTGTAAATATAAAAAAACTAGCTATGAGAAAAAATCAAATAAAATTAAAAAAAGGCCAAGCATTAGACAAACTTTCAGGTGCGAGGTACTTAACTTTTAGCCCACATAGCGCCAACCTTGGGAAGTTGATGGCATCCTGATTCAAAATTTAAGCTCGAGTAGTCCTTTGCTATGCTCATGCCAAATTTTGGATCAATCAGCCATGCGCTTTACAAACGGCTGAATTATTTCTAAAATACTTTGATTCTGCCCCACTCTCTAAGCTCTATAAACAAAAAAAAATAATAAACATATAATTTAGTATATTTGGTTTTGTGTAATCGGTAATGAACTTTTATTTAAAAGAGTAAGAGAATCAAGAGGTAAGTGATTAGTGGTGGTGTGCCTATAGGGGTATTCCGAATACATCACGCAGAGAATACCGTGATTAGGGGAGGGAGAAGTGAGAGCCATTCCAAGTGAGACCTGGTGACTACATGTTCAACCAAGATTGGCACAAATTCACTTGCTTCCTGATATCTACACTGCAACGGATCACAGCTTATGCCCACGAGCCTTAGTCGTGCCAAAAAAAAAAAAAAAACAAGTTGCAAGTGTGTTGAGTAGATGAAAAAAAACATATGCTATGAAAACTTAATTAAAAGCTGTTAGGGATTCGTAAAAGGATAAAAATTAAAATATTCAATCCATTTTTTTAAGAAAAAATCATTTCTAAGGTAATGCAAGTTTTATTTAAAATAAACAATACAAGCACTAGAGTTAATTATTTATATTAAAAAAAATTAAAACGTTTGTATAAAACTTAAATCTAAATATATATAAAGAATTTAAGTAACTTTAGGGGTAAGTGTAGTGAAAGAAAAAGAAATCAATGAAAAACAATTTAGTAAAAAGCAAAAGTTCGAAAAAGTAGAGAACAACCGTATTCAACATTGGGAAATCTCTGGATCCCAATGTTACCTAAACTCTTCCCGTACGACAAGTTTGGGTAGAAGAGAGCTTTTGAGAAAATAAACTTCTTCTTTTCTTCGGGTAAATTGTATAAAGCGAAAGACAATCAGCTGGTTGAAAAGTAAACAGTAGCAAATGCAAAAAATTCTGTTTAATACAAAATATTTGTGTTTTTATGTTCACCATGAATATTTTGTTTGGCATATTGTTTCGGGATAGAAGTTTGTTTTTTTTTTTTATTTCGTACTTTTGGTCATTTTTACTCTCATTTTACCGAGATATTGTGATGTTTTTAAAGCTTAGATGTTTGTAGAAACATTGAAAATGAAAATAATAAAAAGCGATTGTATGTTTTATTATTGTTTATTAATGCTTTTAAATATTCTCACATTTATACGTGCGTGTATGCTGGTTTTCTTTTTTTTATAACAAATGAATTGTCATATTTGTTATTGTTGCTCATTTTTTATTTTAATATCTAAAAATTTTAAAAAAGAAAACTTATTAACATACTAGCAGAACGTAGTGCAGTATTTTTGGGATTACTACAACCGCCATCAGCATTCTTTACATATGTTTTAAAATAACTTTTCTTAAAATTTTCTAGAGAATTACCGTGGTTTAATAGTAACTTGTGTGTAATAGGTAAATTGTGGAAACTGGAGCAACCCGCTCAGTTGTAAATCTCGGCTGTGTAACCCGAAATGGAGAATCAATTCACCAAACCTTATATTAAAACCGCTTGAAGAGAGATATTTGCAGACACAATTCATCACGTACCAATTTTTTCTGAATTAGTTGATCTGGATAATAAAATTAAATAAAAAAAATATAACTTCCATCATAATGATGGAAATTGTAATGATATATAATATAATTATAACAAATTATAAAATTGTACCTTTATTATTTGCAAAGACAGATAAAGTTGAAATATTGTTCAAAGAGGACTAGCTCTCATCAAAGAAAATAGCATTAATGTTGGCGGAATAATTTTTAAGGAAGTGGTTTATAATGCAGAATATTTTAAACAGTTTCTAAATGTCTAACTAATTTTACTGAAAAGATGCGTGGCCTGTTACTTCCGAACCCTATCACTTGGTAGAAGTGATATTTTGATACAAGAACATATTTTTGACTCTTTCTTTTTTGACAAAATTTTAATGATCATTGGAATAAGGAGGAAAAAATACTAATTCTTTTGCGATTTTACAAACATATTTTTTCAAACATTTAGTTTAATTGTTGAAAACTTCTTCAGAAAATTTTTGTTTTAGAACCTAGCGAAATATAAATAAATGTTTTTAATTTTAATCAAATTAGCTTATTATCACAGATTTTACGGTTACTTTGTTTACTTTTGAAAAAATATTTAGTTCTTAATTTGCTTTGTATTATTGAATGTCTAAACTTCCACAACACCATAAATGTTTGAAAAATAAATAAAATAATCTAAATTACTCGTACATCACCAACGCAGAACTTAAGTCTAGATTTATACTATGTCATCTTTACATAATTTTTTACAATTTTCTTTTGAATTTTAGTGTGTTTCATCGTGCACCTCAACGGTAAAACTTTTTATGCCACTGAAAGTCGCACTTTTCCCTTTTAATCTAATAATCATTATTGTGTTATATTTTCTTGTGTTAATTCAAATAAAACACAAACAGCAAACGTATACAATGAACGTACAAAAAGCAAGTGTAAAAACCAGTGTTTGAAACCAAACACTAAAGTACACTACGTTAGTGTTCTGTACCAAATATTATTAAGATCAGTACACAAAATCATTTTCTACAAAAAATACAAAATGCATAAAAAATTTCTTATCGTCTGTGTATGCGTACAAACACAATATACCGTACACTTCGATTGCAGGATGATGATCACAAACACTACGACAACGTGCTGATTTTTATTTTAGTGTACTGATCATAAAGATCACTACGTAAACTGTAGATATCTTTAGTGATCTCTTTAAGCATTAAAAGAATAGTATTTCCTTAGAGATCTCTTCAAAAGCTTTAAAATGATACCCATATTGATATTTTAAAAATTTCCGAGGCCCATAGCTCGAAAAATATGGACGAGCGCCAATTTTTGCACTAGATGTTTTTCTTATTTTTAATTTTCTATTGCCCCATATATTTGTGTTTTTGATTGGAATTACTTTAGTGACCCAAATGATGTAGAAAAATCAGGGACCGAAAATAAGAGTTATTTTTCAATTTTTGAAGAAATAAATCATACATAAATAAACATCGTAGAAAAGTTTTAATTACACCATCATGATTTGTAGGCGAAATGCATCCAACATTTTGCAAGATTTTAAAATTTTTGATTTTTATTTTAACAATCAAAAATAAGAGTTATTTTTGATTTTTATTTTTTTAAATGAAAAATAAGAGTTATTTTTGATTTTTATATTTTTAAATCAAAAATAAAAGTTATTTTTGATTTTTATATTTTTAATTCAAAAATAAGAGTTATTTTTGATTTTTATATTTTTATATCAATAATAAAAGTTATTTTTGATTTTTATATTTTTAAATCAATAATAAAAATCAATTCAAAACTATTATTAATTTGTTGATGCCGTATGCATTATAATATGCTGCTTCATTCAAATTTCTATATAAATATAACATATTATGTGACTTATCCATTTTCAGCTATAAAAACATGAATGCATAGAAATAGCTTGTTTTGGTTGCCATTCAAGTCAGTGTTAAGAGGTCGTTTTCAGGTGTTCAATTTTACCATCATAATTGATTTTAAATGTTCCTCCGATAAATTATATCTCAAATCTCCCAATATTAATCTGAGTGCTGAAAATGACCTTTCTACACTGACTTGAGTGGCAGGTACAGAATGAACAATTAAAGCTAATTTTCGAAGCCATGGAAAGACAAATTTTTTGCTCTCCCAATATTCCAATAAATTAGCAGAAGTATCCAAACGTTTTTCTTTGTAATTGTCTATTTCAAAATAAGCTTTGAGTACGCTGTCATTTATTGTCGTAGGAGTATCATCGTCGTCCGAAGACGAATAATTCATCTCCATTGACCTTAAGCCGTCTTCTAAAACAGATCGAGAGCTTGCAATGGAGCTTTCATCTATTACAAATAAGTTTTCGTCAACAGGTGGCGTACCGCAGGAAAATCGCTGAGTTTCAGTGTTATGCTAAATACAAATAAAAAAATATTAAAAATATATTATAAATTATTTTAAATTTATTGTCTTAGCTCACCACTTTTACTAACTGGAGTACAATTTTCTTTAAATGATTTTTCGCAGAATTTATTTTGTCATGTGACAACACACGCCTAAATCTGGGGTCTAAAAACAAGGCTGCATATACAGTGTCGCATTCGAGCAACTTTGTTTGCCTTTTTTCGATGTGATCCAGAAGTTGCCTGGACATCTCTGTATTCAAGCCTTTTAGAGTAAAAATTAGCTATAGCCAATTTTTATAAAAATCTCCGAACAGCAAATTAGATTTTTGTAGATTCAGCGTCAGAGTATGTACTGGTTCTAGAGCCTGTAGAATTTGTTCTAGTTCCGTCCACTCATGTATTTGGAGCTGCTCAGATGATGGCAAATGTTCACAGCAAAATTCTTTTAGTTGGTATGTTGGTACGTCGATTATTGGTTTGAGGTTTTGGCTACTTTTTATACTATGTCTGGAATAAAATGAAAAATTTAACAAACACACATTTTGCACATTAAAAGTTTAAGGAAATAACTTACCGATATGCAGGTGTTCTCAAATATTTTACACTTTTCCGTGATTTATGTACTACATTTGTATTTAAGTTATCTAAAAAATCTTTAACAGCTAACTGCAATGTGTGGGCAGCACATTTAATAGAAATAATATTTTCGAATCTTACATTATCCAATATACTTTCGTTATTGTCTTCACTTTCACTGTCACTTTCTTCGTCATCACTATGCAATGATAACAGTTCCACCGCTTTCACCATATTTCTGCCATTATCCGTGGTTATTGCATAAACTTGCGCCTTATCTATATTAAAACTTTTCAAAACATTTTCAACTTGAGTCGTTAAATATTGTGCAGTATGTTTCTGCTTCAATTCAAGCATGGCCAGTGTGAATATTTGAAGAGTATTGGATGAGATTATTTGCAAATTTATGCCCAAAATAGCACGATCATGGCGAGTAGCTGTATCCAATTTAATGCAAACTATTTTATTTTTTGTTATGTTCTTTATATTATTTTGCAACTTATCACATTTATCTTCCAAATATTGTAAAATATTTCTAGAATTTATTTTTGGAAAATGAAGACCATCAAATATTGGTTTTGTTAATGTATTAAATGGCTCGCTATCAAAAAATGACAAGGGCACTGATTGTTTGGTTAGCAAAGTAATGCAAGCATTAACAACTTCATTCACGGACATTTTAATAGTGAATTTAATTTTTTTTTCATTTTCGCATGTATCACTGCTTTCTATTTTAATCTTTTTTTCACTATATGCCTCACTATGGTCTTTTTGTAAATGTCTTTTCAGATTAGTTAAACATATCGCGCTCAACTTTTTTTTACAAATTTTACATTCTCCATTGGAGTCATCAATAATATAGAAATCACGTATGTATATATTCCGTTTTCTTCCCATTATCAAATTATGGTAAATTTTTACTTTTATAAATAAGCAGTTCTTGTCACAACTTCTCCCTCGCGATTGAATGAACAAATAATAGCGTTATTTCAAGTTCAAGGGCAATTCACAGCGTAATTTAGAAACTTTATTACACAAATTTTGTTGTTATTATCACTGTGCACTTTGTTTTTACTCTAATACGTAACAAAGCTTCATAAACATATTACCTATGTCACGAATTTTGAATTGATTTATATTATTGATTTAAAAATATAAAAATCAAAAATAACTCTTATTTTTGATTTAAAAATATAAAAATCAAAAATAACTCTTATTTTCTATCTAAAAATATAAAAATCAAAAATAACTTATATTTCTTGATTTTTTTGATAAATGTCATAAGAGTTACGGTCCCTGAGAAAAATTAGAGGTACCGATCTTGCTGATTTCCAATCGCACCTCTACCCACACTATGTCTCATACGCAAACTTGATTTTAACACTAACACGGACGGACAGACGGATATCGCTATGCGCTATGCATAAGAAGTCGGAATATATGTATATACTTTATGGAGTCAGAAATGGATATCGTAGGAATTACAAGCGAAATGATAAAATTAGTTATACCCTTTTTCCACTTTTTGGGGTAAAGGGTATAAAAAATTGCTTATAATTAAATAAAATATAATTATTTATTTATTACTTATGTTATTACAATACAACAAGAACAAGTCTTATATTAGAGTATTGCTTAGTTATTTGGCATATGTATAGATATTTAAATATTATCGTAAATTTAAACAATTATAATAATAATAATCATTAAAAAAATAATAATAATAACTAACAATTTAATTTTATTTATAATTAACATAACAAAAAACAGATAAAAAATTAAGTCAAAAAGTGGTTATTTAGAAGGTAAAATAATTAAGTAAAGTGCCTAAACATGGCAGATTGGCAATGGCTTGCATTGCTAATAATTTGTATTTGAGAAGGTAATTGGCTCCAAAGACGAATTGAATTAATGAAAAAGTGTTGCTTAGATATCGCTTTTGTATACTTAATGCTATTTATCTTGTTACCTCTATTCGACTTTGAGAATGTTATTTTATGAAAGCGATATAGTGGTTGTCGGTTGTATACTATTTTATGCAAGAAGATAAGTATTCGGCACTTTAATAAATTATCAAAGGTGACATTATAAATTTTATTTGCATATCGTGAATTGCTTTCGTATCTTCTAATACCAAAAATATATCTTGCAATATTATTATATGTTACATTCAGCCTTCGTCTACATTCAGCATTGAGCTCTAAACACATAGACGACAGCAGACTTCACAACTTCACGGCTTCAAATGCTGCCAACTTCAAATGCTTCTTAATTATTTTGAAGACAGCAACAACATAATAATCAGTGAATGTGTCCATAGTATTCCTCTGCAAAATTTTACACACGTATTAAAAATAACAACAGAAAATCAAACAAATAGCTACTTTACAATTATCTTAAAACGAAAAATTAAATAAAATATGACATAAATTAACTCAGACGAAAAACACAATACTACGAAATTAAAAATGAATAGCTGTGTATTTTAGCAATTAAAATTTTAGGAATGCCGCATATATACTTACTTTATAATGAATAAAATTAAAGTTTTTGAAAAAAAATGTAATAACATTACGAAAAACTATAAAAACACATAAATTTATTTCCTTATTGTATTTTTTGTAATGTTCTTTTATGTTTAGTATTAAAAAAAAAGTTTTCGTTCTTATTTTTCCAATTTATATGTATAATGGCAATAATAAATTTGTTTATTGCTGCCCGTCAAAATAGAAAATAGCCTAAGTTGGCAGCAGCAGCAAATGCTGTCGTGTAGTCGTACTGCTGTGATGTCGTCAAAATAATCGTTTTCATATAAACACATGTATTTTATTTTTGACAGTTTGCTGTCTGCTGTCGTTTATGTGTTTAGAGCTTTACAACCAGCAAATAGCTCATAACAGAGACCTGCGCCGATCGGCTATAAGCCCGCTGAGTCGGGCTGCTGATAATTTCTCCTAACAGCCACTGTGCGCCGAAATATTGTCGGCTCTTATCATCTGAAGCAAGCAGCTATTTCTTAGTAATTCTTTCATAGAATTTTTTTATAGAAAAAATAACTGTTTTATGTTACCATATGAAATTTTTTTAAAAATTGCAAAACATCAACCTTAACTTCAAAGATATATTAGCCAAAGTAAGATTTGAAGATCTTTTTCCTAAAATTGAGATTTTTTAAATTCAGTTGATTTAAATTTATTTACATATGTGAATAAATATTCTAACAAAAAATTTATCACTGGTACTAGTGAATGTAAAAAATGATGACATTTACATAGGTATATTTGTAAAAACTAAAATTTCCGGTGCAAAGTTTCATGCTACTGAATTAAATAAATTCATTGATAATTGTGTTGCCTTTTACATTGAGTTCTGTAAAAAAAATAACAAAACGATTTGACTTTATTGACCCGCAAAACATTATTAACAAAAAAGTTTTTTATAAAAAACTTTTTGTAAATTTAATTGAAGACAGTGTGATACAAATTTTAGGTGATGAATTAAGGGAGCTCCGCGACATAGACTTTGATAAATATTTTAAATATTTAGAAAATGTCAGTGAAAGAGTTGTGGCAACAACACCAATAACAAAGCCAACGCCACATTAGAGGGTATTTTATATACTTAAGATTATTTGTTAATTAACAAATGTTCGTGCTTTAATTAAAAAATTCGTGCTGTAAAAAATGAAACCTTCGCATTATGTATGTGTGAAATATTTGCAATTATCAATAGAATTTTGATCACTTTTATAAAATAAGTAATTTTTTACTTGTTGACTTAAAACGGAAGATACATGTTTTATCTCAAAGGTAAAAAAAACTGGATACAATTATGTGGAGTGATTTAAAGTAAAAAACATTGTGTTTTTATAGCCCACATTATTTCTGTACTTGTAGAAGTTCCCCAACATAGCTAAATTAGCATCATCAATACTAAGCATTCCATCAACCAGTGACTCTTCTGAAGAAGCTTTTTCTAGTGCAGGGTCAATAATTAACGCAAGAAGATCAAATTTTAATGTCCTAACCATAACCAAAGTATTGTTTGTACATGATAACTACGAACTATTTAAATAGTCTACTCCTTAGACCCAATAATTAAAAAAAGTTACAAATACTGTAAAAAATGTTTAGTAAATTTTAACATGTATTGTCAAATTGTAAAAACAAATAAGTAAAATTGAATAGCAAAAAATCTTGTACATTCTAACGTATGCACGTAAGTGGTGGAAACCGATTGATTTAAAAACATTCTGTTTTTAAATGTATGATAAAATTCGATCTCCTAAACACACAAACCAACAAAGTTTTTAAATGTATACAAATTCACAAACGACTGTTTTTAAACCGATCGATTTCCATCATATAGGTACATACCTCAAAGTAATTTCATAAGAAAGTAAAGCTTACACCATATGTACACACATAGGAATGTGTGTACTACTTTGTATTTTTAGTCGGCTCGGCCGATTTTAAGCCGCCGCCGACAGTTTTTTGTACAAGCCGGCGCCGACGAATTTTATCGGCAAGTTTCGGGCTCACAACCGTACATTAGAGTTGGCAGTAAATATGTTTTGGCTAGTACCATTCGGATGTGTGTCGGTGTAAAATGTTGCGACATCCATAGGTTTCTTCACATAGAAAAAGTTTTTCCACAGTATATTTTAATATGATCTGACCAATTAAGTTCATTATTAAAAGTTACACCAAGATTTTTTGCAGTGTCTACATAAATTATAGCTGTGTTATTAATTTGAATTGGCGGAAGATACGTTGTAAGGTGTCTTGATGACTTAGTCACTAAAGCAACAGATTTTCGTTGGTTTAAACTCAAGCCATTTGCAGATGCCCATAGATAAATTTGAGGTAGATCTTGGTTAATTATTATAATAATTATTCTTAAATATTTGTATGTATGTATATACATACGTAAAAGAAAAAAATGTATAATGGTGACATTTCCAATTTAAATTTTACAGTTAATAACGAATAGAAAGAAGGTTTCTTGGAAATAATAATTTTTTATTTTTTCTTAATAATCATATATATTTGGATTTTTTAGGAGTCTAAATTTTTTTAACGTGCTATGATTTTTTAGAAGATAAACGTGTGTGTGTACCTCTCAGGTGGCGAAAGCTTCAAAAAACACCCTCATACCGAATTTGTTTATAACATCTTTTTTCTTCAATGGATATTTTTGAAATGTGTTTCTTTTTTACAACTTAGACATAACACTTGCATACATTAATTCAAGTTAAAGGATCCTAGGTGGATTTATGTAAGACAAACTTATTGAGGCGCTCCAACTGCGCCTCGAAATAATTTATACACAAACTACACTTTAAATTTTATTCTTTTATTCCAAATTACTTATTATCAAACACCGAAAATACCCCACCTTTAAAGATTATTCCTTAATTTAAATTAATTATAGATTGTATTTAATTGGCTTAAAATACACGTCCGAATTATTCTTGTCCGCAGCTAAGACTAACTTCAATTCCGCATACTTGTTGGTTTGTAACCTGGTCGATCACGTTGCATTGACATGTGCGAGTATCCAGACGCTGATCCAGTAAAACTAGTTTGCCATAGAATAATTGCAAGGCAGCAATTTCTAATTGGAACGGATGCGCGTGTGAAATATTTGGAAATAATAAAAATGCTTACACTGCCGAATAATTTTATTGGCAGTAACGGCACTGTTGTTAACTTACATATTATACACGAACAATAAGCAACAATAATTGTGTGTTAATTTCTTTATAAGGGCAATAAACGGTTTTAAATGTGAAAATTTACAAAACAAAATTTTGGGAACATCTTATTTTAAGTAAGAACTATGCCAAGTACCTAAGAATATGTAGTCTTAGTTTGTGTTCTTTCTTTCGAAGTACCTAAGTGCAGACCTCTTATATATATTAAAGCAATTTTAATAGGGAAAGACATTCTATAACCATTGATATAAAACCAAGTCCACAGTCTCTACAAAGTAACTACTTTTGGTTCCACAAAGTCCGTCTCCTATGAACCCCTTTTTCTCTGTTATTGATTTTTTTTCCTTTTAATTGCAGTTGCAATTATGCTGCATAACACAACTGTAACATTTTTTGGAATCCATCACACCTATTGCTTTTTCGTTAGCAATCTTTAAAAAACAACTGCTTTAAGTATTTAAGTTTTCTCTTCAACAAAAGGTTATGTAACATGTTCGTAAAATGTGCAAGCTTGAACATGAAAATTTTAAAGCGTATGTTAAGCCGCGATTTTGACATAGACACGAAATTACATATTAAAGCAATTTCGACACTCCATATGACTTATACATGTAGTCTAAACACACCTTAAATAGTAAGTTAATAAGATGTACATTGATCGTTTCGAAAAAGTAGAATGTGTTAAAAAAAGCTGGCGATTAGTTGTTAATTAAAAAAAAGACTTAATGAAAAGACGGTAGATGATTATTTTCCTATTCCAAATATTAAAGACATTTTAGACAAGCTTTTTTATGTGTTTAACTCTTTAGGGTATAGCTGAAGGATTTTATCGGCTTGAAGTAAATAAAAAATATGTTTATAAAAAGGCATTTTAAGAACGCCTTTTGAATTTAAAACATCCCCTTAGAAACATACCGTTACGTTTTTTTATTTGTTTTGATTAATAAACGCTTAGCTCATTGAGTTTCTTTATTGTAGAACAATTTCACACTTTAAGAGCTTTAAATAAAATACATAATCTATTCAGGCGATTATTCTCTTTTTCGCTTTAATACTTGATTAAATTCACAACGAGCATGGCTAAAAAATACTAGGTGGTCTCGATCAGGGCTACCTTTGGCTCGACTAAAGTCGCAATTTAACCCTTTTTTAGCGGTCTGCGACTTTTTTTGTCACCGACTTTTGCAACTTTTTTAATTTTTGTGACATTCTACCGTTTTCTGTAAAGTTTCTCACAAAAAACATTTAATTTCCAGTAAATTATAAATAGCATACGACAACCAAATTTATTAAACTTAAGTAACGCTGTTAGTATACATGAAAATATGTATAGATGCATGTGTATATGTATAATGCAACTGTATATCTCATCATATATTATAAAAATGGATTCTGTAATGAGCTTTTGGCTTTGCTTCAATTGTTTTTTTATGATTTTAATTAATAATAATGCTAAAAAAAGATTTGCGACTTTTTTTCTCAACCGACTTTTTTGTGCGACTTTATTTTCATAAAGCAATATTTTGTGCGACTTTATAAAAATTCCTAACAGTAACCCTGGTTTCGATAGCTAATTCATTGATTGAATCGTTTAGTGTCAAACACCATATAAAAAAATTACACATATTTTTTATATATCTACGTCCCGTTAAAACCCTGGCAGGCCTCATAGTACGTTCGATACCCGTCACCGTTAAGTTGGTGGTGTAGGTTTGGTTGAGATTACTCCTAATTAGCAACGGTCTAGCTCTGAGCCTTCCTGCTTGCATAGATAACCATGGGACCTTTGAGTTGACTACACATTCGGGTGGAGATAGCGGCTGTGAGAGGGGATACATGGACATGGACAAAACCATATATACAAAAAAGACCACAAAGGCCAACCCTAAGAGGGAGCCGACTGTATTGAAACGGCAAAAGCCTGCAATCCAGAAACAACCTTCGTCTGAGACCTCTACCTCCAGACCACAGCTGGGTGCAGCGACTCTCTTGTCTGCCCCAACATCCCGCACCGCAATCCCTAAAGGTTGCGTAATGCCCTCTTCGAGCACCTCAATCACCCCTGCTACAAAACAGAGTGAAAGAGAGGCTCCCCCGCATATTGGTCCAGCTACTGCTGTGAGGGCATCGGTTAAGCTAGCCCAAAGAACTGGTAGTCTGGGCACTAGCACATCCTCCTCTTCCCGTGCACACATCAACATGTCGACGCGGGCATATAGGACCAGAAGATCTGCCTAGCGGATCCTGCAAAAGCTCGGTGGGCAAGATCCGAACACTTTGTCTGAAAGGGACCAGACAAAACTTAAATGGGCCAAACAGAACTTGGAGTCTCGCCCTCCAGCTAACTTGGCCACGATAGTTCTTCAGTTGCCTAAACGGCCAAAGACTTCAACGTGTAGTTAGGGGTAGCTTCGTTTTGGCTATAATAGACACTGGTAAAAGTGACAGGACTATACCTCCAGATAATTGGAGGTTAGTCCAAGCGGCTCTTCCTGGCCCCTCCCCCACATGCCGTGATGCGGGCTGGTATCATGGGCATGTTACATTGATCGCTTGTGCTGATCAACGCACAGCGGACCTGTACAAGCAGGCAATTGACAGCCTAGGTGAAATCTGGTCGGGTGCTAAGCTCTCAGCTGTATCCAAAGATCAGATTCCGAACCGTCCAAGATCCTTCGCCCGAATCACGGAAGATCCCTCCACTCCGGATGAAATTCTGGAGCTGATTAAACTTAGCAACAAAAAGCTGCCTACGGCCGACTGGAAGGTCGCTAATGTAAGCGAGCCAAAGGGCCACTTCCGCGACGCTATCATCGTCATTAACGACGAGTCCCTCGCCCCACTCAACGCCTGTAAGGGGGAGATCAACTACGGTTTCGACTCGATCTCTCTCAGGATCTATAAGGGGGACAATACAGGGAAAAATTCTAAACCTCCCATGGAACCTCTGGTACCAAAGGTTGTCGCAGGACAAACTGAACCTATACAAACGGCTCCGGCCTCCATGTGCGAAGTGTCATCTCTTTATTCGAGTTTGCCGGTGACTTTTTCCGGCAAATGAGGCTCGTATCCGAATATCTGGCAAAAAGCGAGGAATCACTCCTGTCTAGCGAGGGCGTTTCCGGCGCTACCCTTACGGCCAAGAATAATGATGATGAGGGTTGTGCAAATTAATCTTCATCATTCCATCGCTGCTTCTGCGGCCCTACTCCTCCGCCTGTCACAGAACCATCGGTTATCAATGATCGGGTTTCTGGACTATGGACGGCTACAAAACTGTCTACGTCACAGGTCAAGGTAAGCCCAGGGCCTGCATTATGATTAAGTATAATATTAACGCTTTTTTTTTCGCAGATTCAGTGACAGAGACAGCGTTGCAATAGCAGTGGAGACGGGCTCGAAGGATGTCTGGGTTGTCTCCAGTTTTATAGCGCATGATCATGGAAATTCTCCACCACATGACCTGCTAAAGCTTCTGGTTGCAGAGGCTAAAGACCGTCAAATGCGGGTCATCATTGGAGCCGATGCTAACGCTCATCACCATATGTGGGGCAGCACGGATGTCAATGAACGGGGTGAGTCTCTTTTTGATTTTATATTATCTTATGACTTAAGTATTGTCAATAGGGGAAGCGAGCCTACCTTCGTCACTTCGAGTAGAAGGGAGGTTCTCGATCTTACATTGACAGGTGGTGGCTGGTCTGATATTTTCAGAAATTGGAGTGTCTCTCAAGAGTGCTCCTTTTCTGACCATAGGTATTTATCTTATTACTTATATCTGGAATCAGTAGGTTCCGGAGTGTCCCACTCCTACATAAATACGAAACAAACGGACTGGAATAAATTTTGGTCCATTTTAGAGCTTGGCCTAAGGCCTGCTCCCTTCAAGATTAATAACCACTGCAATATTGATCGGGCGGTTGAATTCTTGACCTTGCAGATATGCTCTGCGGCAAAAGCGGCCTCCAATCCACCGAAGCCAAGAGGTAAACCGAAACCTTCTTGGTGGAATACGGAGATTGCAGAGTTACGTAAGAAATGTAGAAGACTGTTTAATAGGGCCAAAAATAGTGGAAACTGGCTGCCCTATAAGGATAAACAAAGGGAGTTTAAGTATGCCATACGAAGATCCAAAAGAGCCTCGTGGAAAACTTTCTGTGGCAACATAGAAAGCTCGTCCGAAACCAGCAGGCTACGCAGGATTCTTAGCACGTCCTCGAGAGTTATTGAGAGTATTCAGAAGCCGGACGGTCAATGGTTGGACTCTGTAATCGATACCTTGGAGACGCTGCTCGATACTCACTTCCCTGTTAGTGAAGGGATTGACGAAGCGATGGGGACTGTGAATTCCGCGTCGATTTGTCCACACACTTTCCGGGTAACCAATGCTCACATTGAGTGGGCCATCATGTCGTTTGATGCCTTTAAGTCTCCTGGAATTGACAATATCATTCCAGCGGACTTGCAACATGGCATAGACCTCATAAAACCAAGGCTATTGCGAATCTACCATGCTTGTCTGAAAAATATTTACTTGCCGATAGGTTGGCGTGTAGCCCGAGTTGTTTTCATCCCTAAAGCGGGAAAGACATTTCAAATTAAACCCAAGGTCTTAAGGCCCATAAGCCTGTCATCCTTCTTACTTAAAACGCTGGAAAGGATTCTTGATCTTCAGATCAGGAACTCCATAAATCCCGCGCTTATTTCTAGCTCGCAGCATGCCTACACGAAATGGAAAACTGTGGAAACACCGCTGCACGTGTTAATATCCGATGTTGAAATGTCCCTTTAAACTAAGGAATTTACGCTTGCAGTGTTTTTTGACATAGAAGGAGCTTTCAATAACGTCTGCCCCAATGCCGGTATAAAGGCCCTTTTGGATCTCGATCTTGATGCAAATCTGATGGGATTCATTGCGCAACTACTGAAGACACGTATCATCACGTCCACTTTGAGAAATGATCACGTTGAAAGGGTAGTGAAAAGAGGCACTGCACAAGGTGGCGTATTGTCTCCCCTCGTCTGGAATCTGGCAGTAAACACGCTGCTACGGCGACTGGACCAAACGGGTAATAGGATGATAGCTTATACTTATGACATTGCTATCGCAGTCTCTGGGAAGTACCTGACAATACTCACAGAACGGGTAAACTATTCGCTCAATGTTCTGTCTCAATGGTGCTGCGATTGTGATCTTGATGTTAACCCTGGCAAAACGGAGATTATGCTCTTCACACGGAGATACAAGATCCCGATTTTTACTGCACCTAGGCTGAACGGCATTGTGCTCAGTGTAAGTTAAATTGTGAAATACCTTGGAATGATACTTGACCCCAAACTTCAATGGAAGGCAAACATTGCCGAGAGAGCTCGGAAGGCGACATGTGTGCTCTATCTCTATCAGAGAGCTCTAGGACCAAGATGGGGCCTTCAGCCTCGGATCATCTCCTGACTCTATAACTGCCTTATACCTGTTTTTTGGTGGCCCGCTCTCGAGAAAACGGTCAACCAAAAGCCTCTTGATAAAGTCAGGAGAACAGCCGCCATTTTGATTACTGGGGTTCTCCGAACTACTTCGACAAAGGCTCTATATGCTCTTCTCCACTGGTTACCCACCAAACTTCTGGTATTGCAACAGGCTAAATGCTGTGCAGCCAGACTTAATGCCCTCTCACGCTGGCTCAGGCTGGATATAAGGCACTCTAAGATTATCGATCGGGATGTGCCACTGCCATCAATGGTGGACTACATCTCTTCTACTCCGTCTCTGGACCACTGGTTTCACATCCATATGGGTCCGTAACGAAGTGGTTGTGGGTGGTACTGTTGACATCTACACCGATCACGGAGCGATCACGGATAGCCTGTTTTGTGTCCCTGGTCACAGGGATATCCAGGGTAACTGTGAGGCCGATGATCTTGCTAAACGGGGCACATTACTTCCTAACGTCTCCTCGCTACCAGACGTTGGAAGCCCTCTGGCAACGGTGAAAATGGCCATAAAGAACCACTACCTAAATTTAGCTCGCAAATTATGGGTAGAGGAAAGTTCCTGTTGTGTCTTCAGATAACTGTGGGCTACACTGGACCTCAAGCGGACCAGGCAGCTGCTCAGACTGGACATAAAATCCATAAGTATAACGGTCTCGGTATGGGCACTGTCAAATCGGCAGGCATTCTGAAAGACTCGGTCTGCCCTTTAATGATTTCTGGCGCAGCTGTGGCTCGGAGGATGAGGAAGAAACCTTACTGCACCTTCTGTGCAACTACCCATCCCTGGCTCGAAGAAGACTACAAATTCTGGGCTCTACTTTCTTTGGAACTCTTACAGAGCTATCATCTCACTCTATTGGGGACATAGGCATTTCGGTTTAATTAGTGACTTTTTTAATGACTCAAAATTAACATCTTCGCAGCAATATATATTCACTTAAACTGGTATTTCATGAATTAATGAATGGAAATTCAAATAAACAAGTACCAATTTTTTACAAGAGATGCAGAATTTTAAGGACATGTGGAAACACAAAAGAACAGAAGCACCAACCTAAATAAATTACCCGTTACCGGAACCACAGGAATAAAAAAGAAAAAAAAAAGATAGTTACTCAATGGTTACTGCGTTTTTGTAACACAATTTTTGAGTTTTTTATGGCTTTTTTGCCTTATTGATTTAATGGAGTTCTCATTTAATTAATATGGCTTTTGGTATAAGACTCTGAGGTTTTCTTTACAAAATTTGGGTAAAATCCACTGATGAACTATATGAGCAGTATCGAAATGGCCATATGGATATGCTTTCCCCGCACTAATACATTAAATTTTTTTGTTTAAAATAATAAATATTTCATGAGAATATCATGAAACATTTATATATGAAGGAATCAGGCACAATTAAAGTAAATTATTAAATTTAAAAATATTTAGAGCTAAGTAAGTGCTGTCGTAAATTTTAAATCGATTTTTCGAGTATCGCAAGAGGAAAACCGTTTTATAATTAATTTTTTGGAAGGTTCTAAACTAAAAATTGCTAGGTGGTATTGCCTTTATGATATTTTTAATGAAAATAGTATTCATGAACATATTAAACAAAATTTTGAAACTCCTAGTAGGACTGGTCAAATAGCACATATTTTTACATTATTTTTAACAATAATTGACAAATTTTCCAAAATCATAAAAAAAGAAAAGATTTTAGGTAATATGTAAAAGAGCCTTGATTCGATAATTAAGTGGTGTTAGTAAAGTTGTTTAATAGTAACTGACAGTAACTTTTTAAAGCATTACCATATAATCGTAAATTAATTTTGTTTCATAGCAACACAAAACACTCTACCACAAAGAAAACGAAGTTTGAAGTCAATAGAGACCAGTAATAAATTCAAACAATAATTGCGAAAAGGTAAGATGTAAACTGAAGAAGTGTACGAGAGATGAAAAGAGGTGTATAAAACTAGGCTTAATTTCGCAAAATCAAAAAGAAGAAGTTTACAGTGACTTTATTTCATGGTCAAGCAGGTCGGATATTAAAATAAAAAAAATTAATTATATTTTATCCCAATTGAACATTATACGGATGCTAATGTGAAAGTATTCCTATTATTATGCTTTTGATACTATTAATATATAAGGGAAATAATTGCAAATGTTGTTAAAGAGCGTTTTGAGTACTTGTATGAAAATGTATGGACACATGCTAACTTATGTAAATTTTTATTTTTTATACCCTTCACCAAAAAAATTTTAAAGGGTATATTTAAGTTTGACATTCCGAATTTTATTAGTACAACATCCGTTTCCGACCCCATAAAGTATAGATATATTCTGCATAGCGAAGTCGATTAAGCGATGTGTTAAAGTGTTGAAACCAACTGTTGGTGGTAAAATCAACTTTGCAAAGGTACGAAATGAGACAAAGAAAAGACGCCAATCGATCAGACATAGTTTCGAAAATCACCAAGATCGGTCCATTTACATCAATTTTTCCACATTATTTGGAACAATGTAGTAACTCCAATGAAAAAAACAAATACATAGGGCAATAGCGAATTAAAAAAATAAAAAAAAACATTAATTAAAAAGAATGTGACACGCCCATATTTTCGGAGATATGAGCCTCTGAACTTTTCAAAAAAGGTCGATTTTTAATAAGGTCAATATGAGATCTTTTAGGAAAAACTAAAATTTTTAAAAAAATTTTAACCCATTAAGAGCCGCTAACATTTTTCTGTAAAATTATATATAGTACTAATTTTTTTGTTTCTCTATCACCCCAATATATGTTTTCTTGATAGGAGCTACTTAACTAAACTAGATTAACATATATGGTAAATGGGTATATAATATTCGGCATAGCCGCATATAGCACTCTTATTTGTTTACTTTCTTAAAGAATGCAGACAATGAAACACTTTTTTCATCAAAAATCGAATGTTTCTTTAAAAATTAAAATCCAGGAATAAAGTAAAAAAGCTGGGGTACGAAGATAAGCCAAATATTTGACCAAAACGACGTAACCACCAAATTATGGAAAACCATTTTTGTATCTCTAAAACACTTATTAAGAAACAGAAGATCCTTCTTACTGTAAATAATACATGTCAGGAAAGATTAAGAAAAATTTAAAAAAAATATTGATTATGTTTTTTTTTAAATATTTGACTAAACTGACCGTACTTTAAGAAGCAAATAACCCAAAAAAATTCAAGAGAAAAAAAATTTTGTTTTTACAGTGAAATCTTTTTAAGAAGTAAATAAACTAACAAAAGGATATTTTTTCGTCATATTTTGCAGCAAATTTCAAAAACATTTAAGATTTTAAATTAGATAAAATTAAAGAAATTTTAAACCCAAAGTGGTCAAGTTTAGCCCACTTCAGCATTGTTGTTCCATAAGCTACAAAGCTACTGATATATAGTTTATAAGCTCGATTCTTCCTCGATTTCATCTTTTAAGAAAATTCAATAATTAGCTTAGAAGTTCTATACTTATATCCATTTATTTCTCAAACGTCCCCACTGAGCATGTTATGGAGACTGATTCAGGGTTTTTTTACATAATACACATAAGTAAGTTAATCTTTAAACATGTGTAATGATTAAACGATAAACATACGCGAGTGTTTAGATTTAGTTCACACATTCCTATTAAAATCAGTTTATATTTAATAGTTATTTGAATTGAAACGTTTTCATTTATTAAGGAACAGCTAAGCTTAAATTCTACACATAGTTACCATAGTTTCTCCGATTGTATCGTCTGAAATCGTCGCATTTTACATTTGAGATCACTTACTATAGTTTGCTCAGTTTGGTTATTTGCAATAGCATAACCAGTTATATCTCCATCTTCTAAATAATCAAATCCATACTCGATATCAGCCTTCCCATTCGTTGGGTCCAAGTTTAAAGTGAGTGATTGGCGACGTTCTGCGGGATATTTCCTCTTTAGACCGCTGAGCTCCTTTCTTTTGTTTAGTAACTGCTGTTGAATGTCCTCAAATGTGTTAACCCTAAATAGTTAAGTAATTTTTTTGTTAAACAATATTCAAAATACGAAATGTGTGTAATGATTAAGCCCCTTTCACACTATTATACTGAGTATTAATATTTTTATTGCATTTTGTAAGAAGAAAATCAAATGAGAGATGTTGTGATTGTCAAGAAATCTAATGTAACATTACATTTTGTTTTCACACTATCACACTTCAAATAAAATTAAAATTATGAGTAGAATATATAGTGCTAGTACGGAATTTAAGCAACGACGACTGAAGAATGGTGCGGAAGGGCCGCCTCATGATAATTTTTGGTCGTTCAGCTTCTTGGTTAATAAAAATACAAAATAAAAATGTTATAAAAAAGTTATAAAAATTGAAGCTTTTTATACTTTGTGGTAAACAAAATCCATATGTAAGCGACAAGTATAGAGGCTATTTTAAGCAATTGCAAGACAAAGAAAAGATAGCATAGACGATGTTGCGCTGTTGTCTGCGATGCAGACGGCATGTTTCTTTGCTCAACAGCTGCTTTTGTTATTTTCTTAATTTGCTTTTTATTTTTTTATCGTAGATGGCGAACAAAATAATTTTTCTTAAGGAATATATATATATATATATATATATATATATATATATATATATATATATATATATATATATATATATATATATATATATATATATCTATATTTTATATTTGTTAAAGCAAAGTTTACATGTGTACATTTTCGTAAAGTTCCGTACTAAATTGATCATCCTTTTAAAAGATGAAGATCCTTCGATTTAACCTATATTATACCTTATAAGCTGGGATCGGAAATAGAAGACTTATATGCAAAAATTATATATGCTCCAAATTGGTACTGCAGGTTTTTTATGAGCCCTAGTCCATATTTGGACTATATAAAAAAAAGAAGAAAAAAATACAATTTTAGAATATTTGGCCCTTATTTTGGAAAGTGGATGGTACCTAGCTTCAAAACTTAATTTCAAATGCTCCCCTCTATACTCAGGTAAAATTTTGGATCACTCAACTTAGCCGTTTACAAACGGATGAGGTATTTTAAAAATATGATTCTGCCCCACTGTGCATTGTGATGTCGGAGCTAATTACATAAGTGGTTTTTGGAAATTTCGCCAGTGTTGAAGAGAAAAAGTTTAAATTTAATGAGAAAAACATTCCTTCGTTTAAAGATTTTAGATGTATGTTTTACTTTGTTCGCAACTTATTAAGTGGAAAAAGTTGTAAAACGTAAATTTAGTTGCTTTTATTAAAAAATATTGTAAATGTAATAATTATTAAATATTTCCATTAAACTTTCTTGGCTTTTATTGTTTTTTATTATGGAAATGCTCTTGCTCTAGAATGCGCAATATTTACAGTATCTGCAAAAATATTCTTAAAGGGCATATAAATCTTAATGAAAGAAGGAGAATCTACTCCCCAAAGTTAGAACTAGAAAATGGTTTAGAATTAGGATGGTTGGACTGGATCGGTTCGTACTTAAATTGATAATGCAATTTTAACGGTATGCATTAAAAAAATAAGCCTTTACTTTTCTCCAATTTCCAAGAATTTAGGACATTTTTAAATTGTATGATTCCTATTTGCATATAACTGAAATTTTCAGACCTGATAGGTGATCTTGAAAGCTATTAGCGCTTTGACCGAAAATACCATTTTTAGACTTTTTGTCATTGAGTTAATACTCTACATCACTGCTTTTTGTCTTAGTATCAGCGTTATTTGAATTCTGAATCTCGGAAACAGACTCCAAGGTTCGGTGCCTGTTTGTTAAAAAACATAAATAATGGAAAATCAATACTTATATTTCATCCACTGTTTTTTGAATTACAAATTCGATAATTTGCATGAAGGAAACGCTTAACGATTTTTATGTATTTTGAAAATAAAAAAATTGTATTTCAATAAATTAAAGCCCTAAACACATAGACGACAGCAGGCAGCAGACAGCAAACTGTCAAAAATAAAATACATGTGTTTAAATGAAAACGATTATATTGACGACTTCACAGCAGCACGACTTCACGACAGCATTTGCTGCTGCTGCCAACTTAGGCTATTTTCTATTTTGACGGGCAGCAATAAACAAATATAGTATTGCCATTATACATATAAATTGGAAATATAAGAACAACAACTTTTTTCTTAATACTAAACATAAAAGAACATTACAAAAATACAATAAGGAAATAAATTTATGTGTTTTTATAGTTTTTCGTGATATTATTACATTTTTTTTCAAAAACTTTAATTTTATTCATTATAAAGTATTTATGCGGCATCCCTGAAATTTTAATTGTTAAAATACACAGCTGTTCATTTTTAATTTCATACTATTGTGTTATTCGTTTGAGTTAATTTTTGTCATATTTTATTACATTTTTCGTTGTTATTTTTAATACGTTGTAAAATTTTGCAGAGGAATAGTATGGACACATTAGCTGATTATTATGTTGTTGCTGTCTTCAAAATAATTATGAAGCTGACTTCAAAGCAGCATTTGAAGTTGGCGGCATTTGAAGCCGTGAAGTTGTGAAGTCTGCTTTCGTCTATGTGTTTAGAGCTTAACTTATTTTTAGCTTAGAGAGTCCTTTTTTATTTTAAAAAAATTGCATATATTTTTTTATTTATTTTTCAATATTTCGGTACTCCTCTGTGTACCATCTTCAGGAATTAAAATGTTTTTACATGTACATATATAAAAATTTTTGAGCAAAAAACAAATATTGAAAACATGAAAAAAAAACTATTTTTCATAATGAAGTTAAAGGAAAAATTTTTAAGTCATATTAACAAAAAACAAATATACATACATATATGAAAAAACAAAAAACTTAACTAATGTTTTTGTGTTCGTCCATGTATAAACAAATAATTATGTAATTTTATGTATTAAATATCTATATATATGTGAAACATTGTCAGTATCAGCTTTAAAATTAATTCTTTTTGTCATTGGTGTATTAACTATATGTAGCATTTCTAACGTCTCTTATAATTCTTTTCAATATTTATAACTGAAGCATTTTCAAAGTTTGGATAATGACCTAATTCAGAACAGTGGGAAGATAATGCTGTTCTTTGTGAATTAACATATCTTAAGTCAGACTTATGTCCAGCTATTCTTGTTTTAAGCTTTTTCTTGGTTGTTCCTATATATACTTTACTACAGTTCTCCTGATCGTTTCCTTTACACGGTATTCTGTAGACTATATTAGAAATGTCAAATTTATTAATTTTATCCTTAGTCCTACTTAATAACCGATTCAATGTGTTATCTGTCCTATAGGCCATATTATATTTATTCTTATCAAAAATATTAGATTTTCTTAAACGTTCAGAAAAACCTGGTACATAAGTTAAAGATTTGTAAATTTTAGGTTCCATAACGTTTCCTGTGTTAATTACTATTTCTAAATTGATTAATTAATTTATAAGTGAGTCCCTTAGGAAAGCTATTATCATATAGAATTTTCTTAATCTTTTCTTTATTCTTTAAGTGAAATTCCTTATCACTAATTGTTAAGACTCTATCTATCAAATTTTTAGCTGTATTAATAATTACACTTTTGTTATATTTAGAAAAATAGTTAATAATTCTACCTGATGCTGTCGGTTATTGATACCAGTCCATTAACAATTTATTACCCTGTCTTATCAATAAAGTATCTAAGTAAGAAAGTTTGGAATCGATTTCCTTCTCCATCGTAAATTTTATATCATCATTGAATGAATTAAATATTGTAAACATATCATCAATTGCACTATCTGAAATAATGCAAAATAAATCATCTACGTACTTAGTAATTACTTTCGGCTTTATGATAAGCTTATCTATACACGAATCCATTAGTCTCTCCATAACAATATCAGCGATAATAGGAGATGCTGGAGATCCCATCGGAAGTCTCTGTTTTTGAACATATGTTCTCTCGTTAAACCGAAAATATCTATTATCCTCAATACAAAATTTTAGAGTTCGTAAAAATAAACATTTTTCAATCTTGGTATGTTGTCTAATTATATCCCATTTTTCATTAATGGTGTCAATTGCTAAATCAACTGGTATACTAGGAAACAGAGATATAACATCTAAAGAAACCAATTTTTCATTATTTTCAATTTTAAGATTCTTTATCTTATTTTTGAACTCTAAAGAATTTCTAACGTTATATTTAGAAACTTGAGTTATTTTTTTTAAATATTTGTAACAAATTTACATAATTCACATGAAGGTGAATTTACAAAAGAACATATTAGTCTCAAGGAAAAATCTGGTTATGGATCTTTGGAAGTCCATATAACCTAGGAGCATTAGCTATATTAGTCTTAAGTTTCTTTTTTTCAAGAATAGTAATAATTTGTTTTTTAAAAAGTTCATCTACTAAATCATTGTTTATCTTCTGTAATTTACTAGTTGGATCCTTATTAACTAATTGATATTTACTAGTATCTTCTAAAATGTTTTTAATTCGAATATTGTAGTCATGTTTTGTTAAAGCTACTGTAGTGTTACCTTTATCCGCTTCAACAATAAGGACGTCTCTATTTCTTCTTATAAAAATCTCAGTTTTTTTAACTTTATCTAATATAAACTTATCTCTATCGGTTAATCTCATTCTGTTAAAATGATTATCTATAATTAAAGATAACTTTGTTCTAGCTACTTCCTGTTCCTTCTTATTTTCTAATGTTTGTACAAAATCTTCTTCTTCAGTTATCATTTTTAAACCTGAAAAATCGTCCTTTGTATAGGGAAGTGCAATCTTGGGTCCTAATGAGAGAATAGATTTTACTTCTAACGGAATGTCTAAATTGGTTTTATTGACAAACCAATTATCGTTAAATTTAATACCTAACTCTTTTTCTTGTAAAACTCGAAGATAACTAAATTTTTTAATATGTATTTTCCTAACTTTTTTCTCAAAAGAAGCTGCCATTATATCTTCAAACTTTAAAAAATCTATCATCTCTGCTTCCGTAAAATACTTAGTTAAGTTTCTTTTTATAAACAACAACTCACTTTGAAAATGCTCCAATATTTGATGATTATCTCTGATGGATAGTTTCAGAATTTCGCTATTCAAATCGTTTATATATGAACGAATCTTTCTTTTAATTCCAACCGAACTTCTTACTTTAAAAATATTTGAAATATCTCTTGTCGAATTTATAATGAAATTAAGAATGATTCCCGAATTTCTACATCTTATAAGAAACGTTATAGTAGATTTTAGTTTTATAATTTTGTCCCTCAACATCTTAAATCTATTAATTAATCTTCTTGTTGCGTTGTTTCTTTTAATTTCAAAATAGTTTCTTCTTAATAATTCTTGGTTGTTTTGAAAATTTTGATAATAGGAATGCTGATTATATTGAAAGTTTCGATGTTGATAAAAATCTTGATTATATATAAAATTTTGATGTAGGTGAAAATCTTGATTATGATGATAATTCCTATGAAATTGAAAGCCTTCAGGATGTTGCAAGTCTTGATTGTACAAAAAATTTTGGTTATGTTGAAAATTGAAATTTTGATGATCTTGATTTTCTTGATTAATTAAAAAGTATTGGTTGTCTTGAAAATTTTGCCTTGTTTGAATGTATATTATTCTTGAGCTCATCTTTTTGAACTAAAGTAACAATTTTTTTGACTCTTTTTTTATTAATAAATTAACTTATTTTTAGCTTAGAGAGTCCTTTTTAATATTAAAAAAATTGCAAATATTTTTTTATTTATTTTTCAATATTTCGGTACTCCTCTGTGTACCATCTTAAGAACTTAAAATGTTTTTACATGTATATAAAAATTTTTGAGCAAAAAACAAAATTTGAAAACATGAAAAAAAAAACTTTTTTTCATAATGAAGTTAAAAGAAACATTTTTTAAGTCATATTAACAAAAAAAAAATATATACATACATATATGAAAAAACAAAAAACTTAACTAATGTTTTTGTGTTCGTCCATGTATAAACAAATAATTATGTAATTTTATGTATTAAATATCTATATATATGTGCAACATTGTCAGTATCAGCTTTAAAATTAATTCTTTTTGTCATTGGTGTATTAACTATATGTAGCATTTCTAAAATATAACGTCTCTTATAATTCTTTTCAATATTTATAACTGAAGCATTTTCAAAGTTTGGATAGTGACCTTATTCAGAACAGTGGGAAGATAATGCTGTTCTTTGTGAATTAACATATCTTAAGTCAGACTTATGTCCAGCTATTCTTGTTTGAAGCTTATTCTTGTTTGTTCCTATATCTACTTTACTACAGTTCTCCTGATCGTTTCCTTTACACGGTATTCTGTAGACTATATTAGAAATGTCAAATTTATTAATTTTATCCTTAGTCCTACTAAATAACGGATTTAATGTGTTATTTGTCCTATAGGCCATATTATATTTATTCTTATCAAAAATATTAGATTTTCTTAAACGTTCAGAAAAACCTGGTACATAAGTTAAAGATTTGTAAATTTTAGGTTCCATAACGTTTCTTGTGTTAATATTATTACTATTTCTAAATTGAATAATTAATTTATAAAAATAGTTGACTACTGCGGCCCGATATGGGTTCATTTCAAATCTAAATCTAGAGGTAAACGAACTCAAAAGGCGTACATTGAGGTTTTCTGTTGCTTTGTGACAAAATCAGTTCATCTAGAACTTAAAACAGACCTTATGCCTTCATAGGGGCTCTTAAGAGATTTGTAAGTCGAAGAGGTCACTGTCAGAATCTTTATTGTGACAACGCAACCAATTTTGTGGGAGCTCGGAATCAACTAGCAGAGTTGTCAACTACGTTATTCGCTACTACTGCTCAAGACAAAATCCAGTGAGAGTGTGCTAGTAGAAGCATCAGTTTCCACTTTATTCCGCCTCGAGCCCCGCATTTTGGTGGACTGTGAGAGGCTGCAGTCAAATCCGCTAAACGGTTGCTGGTAAAGCAAATAGCAAATGCATCTCTGACTTATGAAAAAATGAAAACAGTGATAAAAGAAGTCGAAGCGATTCTCAATTCAAGACCAATTGCACCATTGTCGAGCAATCCAAATGACGAGGCTGCACTCACGCCTGGTCATTTATTGATCGGTGAACCCCTCAAGGCAGAAGTTGCCGTCAATAATGAAGTTGACGCAACTGTACAATCAACTTCAAAAACACTTGCCAAGCAATGGGAATAAATATCGCAAATAAAACATCAATTTTGCAAACGGTGGTCCCTGAAATATTTCAAAGAGCCTTAGCAACGGAATAAATGGCAAACTTAGTGCCCGAATCTGCAACTAGGAACCATAGACATAATAAAGGAAAACTCACTGGTCATGACATGGAGTCTCGGAGAGATAATCGATATACATCCCAGACCAGACAGAGTTGTCAGAGCGGCAGATGTCAAAACACCTAACGGCATCATTAAGCGTGCAATTCACTTACTGGCGCCTCTTCCCCTAGAGTCACCAATAGTGATTGAAAACAACAAACTATGGATTACGATACAATACCAAAGGGAATCAGTTCTCCAAACGACGCAAATAAAGGTGCAGCACCGCGAAAACTTTGTGCTTTATCCCCAACATGCCTGTTGATGCTCCTAGCACTATTCCTTCCATTTGTTGTGTGCCAACAAGTAGCTTTTACGCAATCACTAAAAATCCTGGCTTACATTTTGAAAATATTGGTCAAATTAGACCAATTATAAAGAATTGCAGCTTTTAATTAAGGGAACATCTGTCTTGAAAAAGGCCTGCAATAACCCATCCTTCAATAATCATTGCGATGGTCTACTAACCCATTTTCAAAATGTCAAGAACGAAATGGAGTCTGGTCTAGAAGGACTCAAAAAAAGCGAGCAGCAATAGACATCGTTGGGAACATAGCGAATTCCTTGTTTGGAGTCCTTGATTCAAGATATGCAGAAGAAATGAGCAATACTATATAATAATATAATATGAAATCCAGTGAAGACTACTTGCATAGTCTTCTGCGGAATCAAACGTCGTTTCTAGATTCTACTCTTAATCTTATGAAGCAATCTGAAAACCGTACGCAAACCAGCTTTGAAAAAAAAATGTCAAAATAAGCCAACTTGTGAACTTGACAAATAATGACAATAATCATCGATCCTCTCTCTAAGCGTCCAATTACTTGTTATTACTGAGAATTTGCAAAAAGTTCATGGCTCCATGATCAATTGGGTAGCTGACACTTATCATGGTCGAATAAGCCCAATTCTCCACAACATTTTTTTGCTTAAGTTGACAATATAATAGCAAACCTTCCGGCTGATCTAACTTTACCAGTCACAAATATCATTTATTTGTATGGTATAGTGACAGGCCACGCAGCAATTTCAAACCAACACATTATCTGCACCTTAACCATCCCATTATCAAATCAGAATGAATACGATTTATTTTATATTACACCGGTTTCGCAACTTATAAATAATTATTTAGTTGCTGTCATACCAACTTCTAAAATGATGGCTCTCAACGCTCATCGGGACAAAAATTCCCTATGGATAATACTAAACCCCTGGGCTTCAATACACTTGAGCACGATACCTTCCTATGGCCGAACATTCAAGCTACATATTATAAAGGTTCTCCAATCTATCGCTGTGAAATTCATTTATTTAATAATGAATCTGACTCAACTTGCAACATAGAGTTAATCGGCAGCAAAACTGTGTAGTACAAACTTTACAAAATGAACCAGTGGCTGCTCGCAACTCAACAGCTACTTAAAGTAAGCACAGTATGTGAAGGAGAAAGTAGTTCTCAATTATTGGAAAGAACTGGCTTGCTTACGCTCTCAACAGGATGCACAACGAAAAACGATGGGATCACCACATACGGCCACAAAACTATCACATCAATTTTACATCCATCCTATACAAGCAATGGGATATCATTCCCCCATCTAGTGCAAAATTGGAAGAAGGTAACACAACCCCTGCCATACCTTTCAACTATTGACAACATGACATATTCAGGCGGAAGTAAGGGCAAGAGTTACCAACAACAGCAATACATCATAAGGTTCACAGTTTAACTATCAGCTATGTGGGCCTAGCTCTAATTGTCATGCTGATAATTACCCTAACAGTAAAACAAATACTAAAAAGAAGACTCAAACCGTTATCCGCAGCACCACAGCCGTCACCGACGCACTGTGGTCAATATTTTGAGATAGCGGCCAAAACTACTTTTGGTTTTTGTTCTCCGATTTTAAAGTTATTAGACTCATATGAAAGTTGACAGTAGTAAACCTCGGGAGCCAAAAAATTAGAACTCTATTTCAACTATTTCACTGAGAACAGGGTGGTTCGAAATGGGCTTTTTCAGAATTTAGTAAATTTATGATATTTTTAGTTAATTTTTAAAGTTTAAATGATCATAACTTTTTTGTTTTTCAAGATTTTTGGACGAAATAAATTTTGTGTTGTAACTTAACTTATTTCCTATTACTGGTAAAAAATTGAAGCTCTACTGTTTTCAGAACAATTTAAATATTTTTTTTTAAAAAGGTCAAATTTCTCGGAAATTTCCTACTTCATAGAGCACAACTCCTGTGAGTCAAGCTGAGTCAAAACACAAATTTACTGTTATGTAGTCCTAACTCTCCCCTACATTCCTATATATACATGTCCATGCATCGGGACTGCACTTTTTGAGCTACAGCAATTTTTCTGACCCAAGGTAAGATATTCGGTACAAATGAACGTCATACTTTTTGAGAAGTTATTTGTATGTGAAAGTGGCTATTATGCATATATTTTGATGAAATTTTGTACAAGAGTTCTTATTGATCCAAAAAATAATTCTGTTGAAATTAGGAGAAGTTGGCCCATATTTGGACCTAGTCCACATAGAAGGGTGTATCAAAATTTTGACAAAAATGACAATAGAACTCCCAAATTATGTGGTATCTAGCAATTAATTTGGAAAAGGTAAAAAATGATTTTATTGCCATCTAATATTACATAACTTAAATACCTGAAAATTGCAAATAAATTTAAAACCAATGGAAGTAAGTGGTAAAACCAAGTACCTGTTATATTATTACCAGTACCTGTTAACTCTCAAATTATGTGGTATCTGGCAATTCATTTGGAGAAGGTAAAAAATGATTTTATTGCCATCTAATATTACACAACTTAAATACCTAAAAATTGCAAATAAATTTAAAACCAATGGAAATAACTGGTAAAACGAAGTACCTGTTATATTATTACCAGTACCTGTTAACTCTCAAATTATGTGGTATCTGGCAATTCATTTGGAGAAGGTAAAAAATGATTTTATTGCCATCTAATATTACACAACTTAAATACTTAAAAATTGCAAATAAATTTAAAACCAATGGAAATAACTGGTAAAACGAAGTACCTGTTATATTATTACCAGTACCTGTTAACTCTCAAGTTATGTGGTATCTGGCGATTGATTTGGAAAAGGTAAAAAATGATTTTATTGCCATCTAATATTACATAACTTAAATACCTGAAACTTGCAAATAAATTTAAAACCAATGGAAATAACTGGTAAAACCAAGTACCTGTTATATTATGTTTCAAAGAGGAAAAAAGATCATGTTGAAACTTCGAGCAATAGTATATTAATCCATGCATTCATTTTTTTTCTTCATTATTGTTTCAACAATGGCTAAATTCAGTTATAGTGTTCTATCTAATATATATTTTGAACGGAAAGATGAAAACGACATTATTTTACATATAATGAATAATCCATTCTTCAAAATATGCGACAAACAAGAAATTAAAATTCATAAATTAAAAATAAAAAACTTTTTAAATACTTTAAAAAAACGGTACAATCAATGTTCCAGAAACAAGAAATTGTTTTACTCACGCAACCAAGAATGGCTAAGAAATAAACTTATTTTTAAAAAGGCATCAGTAACTACCACGGAAACTGGAAAAGGTGGTCGACCAGCAAAGCCAATTGATAATTGTAGTGAAAGATCACGAAGACGCAAGCTTAAACATATCAATAAAGAAGTTTCTTATAGCATCATAAAGGATTCATTTCTGCATCAAATTCAACCATCGAAAACTAAAAAGAGTAAAATTTCTATTATTGAAAAAATAGTGGAAGCAAGCCCCAGACGCACAAAAAGGATTTTCGAAAGTATGCCGACACCAACTGAAGAAAATAAATTTACTCCAGAAGAAGCATTTGCACTATTTTGTATTTGAAAATGACTAAAAACCAATATACAGAATTGTGGAAGCGAACCAATGAAAAAAATTGTGAAAATTTTCCATCATATCGAGATATAGTGTCTGCCAAAAAAGATTGCTTACCTTCACCAACTGGTATTAGTATAACTTCAAGTTCAGCAGAAATAAAATTGCAGGATCTTCTTGAACACACTGCAGAACGATTATTAAAGACATTTGGTGCTGACTATTTAAAAAAGTTTAAAAATTGCAGCATGACTTTAATTTATAAATGGGGATGTGATGGGTCCTCTGGCCAGAAACAATACAAACAATGTAATGCGGAAAATTCATCAGATGCCAATTTATTTATGATTTCTTTCATTCCATTACGAAGAAAAACGTATATTGGTTCAGAGCCGTCAACTAGTAGAGCTGCAGAGATAGATATATGGAAGAATGAAATTCCCTCGTCAACAAAATTTTGTAGACCAACAAAGTTTGCTTACAAAAAGGAAACTAAAGATGTCATAACTGAAGAAGTTGGCAAAATAACAGATGAAATTAAAGAACTTCAACCAGTAATATTTGAATTTAATGACGAATGCATCGAAGTTAACTTTAAAATGTCACTTACAATGATTGATGGAAAAGTTGCATAAGCTTTAACCGAAACAAAGTCTTCGTCAAGCTGCACCATATGCCAAAAAACATCAAGTCAATTGAGCCAGCCACCAACACAAGACGATAGTTTTAATGAAACATATGAATTTGGAATGTCACCTCTTCATGCTAGAATTCGTTTTATGGAGCATATTCTTAAATTGGGATACGATTTGGAATTTGGCCCGTTAGGCGAAACAGTGAGAAACAACAAAGAAAATTTGGAAAAAAGAAAGCAAAAAAAAAGATATTCAAGAAAAATACCGTGAGATAGGCCTTATAATTGACCAGCCAAAGCAAGGAGAAGGAAATTGTAATGATGGAAACACAGCAAGGAGATTTTTTTCCGATCCAGAAACTGCAGCTTCTATAACTGGAGTAGATTATGATTTAATACGACGATTCCAAATCATATTAGAAGTTATAGCATGTAGCAAAAAGATAGATGCAAAAAAAATTGGTCAGTATGCTAATGAGACAGCAACCCTTTATAACCAAAAATATTCTTGGAGACATATGCCAACCACAGTTCACAAAATTTTGTTCCATGGGGAACAAATAATTCAGCACAATATGCTTCCAATTGGAGATCTCTCAGAAGAAGCGCAAGAAAAAAGGAACAAAGACTACAGATTCTTTCGCGAGCACAATACAAGAAAAATTTCCAGATATTGTACTAATGAAGATCTTATTAATATTTTGTTGTGCACATCAGACTCGTATATGTCCAGTATTCGACAAAAATGGAAATCAACCTCATTAGAGTTAGATGAAGAAGCTAAACAACTACTGCAAAATGAAAATCAAAGCTATTTGGAAGAAATTTTTACTAATATTGTTTAATTAATACTAGTTTAAAGATTATAATTTGTTTCTAATTTTAGTATAAATTTTTATTAATACATTTAAATAAAATATATGTGCACTTTAAATCAATAGTAAAAGTTTACTAAAAATTTAATCGATGTTGTGTTCTGTATATAATATATCCAAATGGTATTGATATTGTTGGGAATTTCAGTGTTATTTTTCAGTTTAATCCTCACAAGAATTAGCTTTCTTCCAAAAAAAACCTACCTTTGGCCCCTGTGTATATTGAGACTAAATAAATGTAGCGGCCAAATGTTGGCATTTTCTGACCAAAATTAAGTTTAGGAATAATAAATAAGTATTGGTTGTAAAAAACGATTGAGAAAAATAAGAAATTATAAAAAAATACCTATTTAAAATGTAAAAATATTCAACTTTTACATGGAAACTCAACAAAAAATTAAAATGCATTTTTAACTCCACATTACTTACGTTCCTATCGGTCGATTTTTACGTTTGAACACGCAAATTGAAGCTTAAAGTCCCTCCTATTGAACAAAACAACTTGCGTAAAAAAATACTGATCCGGTCAAAAGTTATAGAGTTTTGACCGCTATCTCGCGAAATTGACCACTGTGCGACGTCTACATGGAATATCTCCTTGGAACCAAGACCTTAGGCCACTTCAGCAATACTCGCCAAAAATCATTCATTTGAACTTCCCATTTATGTTGCCGATCCCCTTGGGGTCGCAATATGTTAATTCTTTATGATTTTTTTATTTTCATAGCAAAATAAAAACAAATTTTTGTGGAATTAAGCCCTAAATTTATTTTTTATTATTTCCCACATTTGTCAAGCAAAGCGTGAGATTTACTGCGTCAGAATAATTCAAGGCTAGCGTAAAATTTGCACTTACCTCTTCAAGTGATCTGGTATTTGTGAAATTTAATATCAGCTCTGCATTGACTTTTATAAAAGTGAGATACATATATACTGGAACACTCGTATTTAAAGACACAGTTTAATGCTTTTATATTGGCACGTCTATACTCATGATAGAAGATCGGGATGCCATTTTCGTTTTGAATAATTTTTTTCCTCAGGTGAAACAAATCCCTTTTTAAAGGAATCAATTATATATTCATTATTTGTGTAATAAGGAGCCGTTATAACATTATTTTCTATACATTGGGTACACCTTACTATATTATTTCTGAGAAGGTTTGTTATAAAGTTATCTATTCTTATTATATTAGCTTTATTATATAATTTCTTATTAGATGTGTATTTAAGATATTCGCTTTCTGGAGACCTGTATAATAACGTGCATGTTCGTAAACATTTTCTTTAAAAGTTTCCAATCTTTTCCATGTATGAAGGCGATATATTGAGCCAAATAGGGCAACCATATGTTATTATTGGCCTAATAAGGAATTGATACATTATTATTTTGACCTTGGGTTTAATGCATTTCAAATGAAATAATTGTCTATATAAAAAGAAGCCTTTAAAGGTATTTCCTTTACATGGTGGTTAAAATACAAAAATTTGTCCAGATATATACCTAAATATTTAACTACTTCCTTATTTGGAATGCTGAAATTGGATTGATTTTATTGATTGATTTTGTTACAAACTGTTTCCAGTTCTTCTTTATGTTTGAGTTAAACTTATCGACTGGTGTTCTAATAAGTATGGTTTCGCATTTTTTTACATTAATTTTCATGTTCCAATCAATTGTATATTGTTCGACTAAGTAATAAATGTTTACTGCTTCTATTTTGTCATCAGAATGATATATAATAATATCATCCGCAAATGATACGAAATTATCGACTTTATATACAGTGTCGGAAAAAATAATAGGGACACAAAAAAAAAATTCACTATCTTCTGAAACTGGTTTTTATTTTTACAAATATCAAATCAAATATATACATTAAATTAAAGGTATTCAATTTTTCTATATAAAAATGTAACAAAAAAAATATATAGTCCTGATATAATTGAAAAATTAATAAAATTAAAAGTATTACCGGAAAATATAATAGGGACATTTTATATATTCAAGAAAAAATTAGTTATTGCTATCGAATTCAAATATTATTTTAATATTTGGTAGAAGCTCCTTTCATTTTAATTAATTCCTGACATCGTCGGTTCATTGAGCGCACAAGGTTGGCACAAATATCCGGAGATATGGAATACCAAGCTTCTTGAACTTTATCCCACATTATATGCTTATTCGTACATTTATAAGTTCCAATCCTGTTTTTTAGAACACCCCAAAGGTGCTCTATAGGATTTAAATCCGGTGATTGGGATGGCCACTCCAAACCACGATTTTACACTTCGGGCGGAGTGCTTAGGATCATTATCCTGCGTAAACTCCCATTTTAACGGCATTTTTTCCTCGGCGAAAGGAAGCATTTGATTCCGAAGCATGTCCAAATAATCTACAGCGGTCATTTTTCCTTGTATCCGGAAAATGGGACCAACGCCGGACGCAGAAAAACATCCCCAAATCATTAAAGACCCGCCACCATGTTTAACGGTCTTTTTCGTATACTTGGGATCAAACTCACTGTTGGCTGGGCGTCGCACAAACGACTTTCTGTCTGATCCAAATAAATTGATCTTTGTTTCATCGGACCACAGTACATTATTCCAATTTTGACGGCCCAGATTATTTCTAGCAAACTCCAATCTTTTTTGTATATATTTTTTTTAAGAAGAGGTACCTTTCGTGGACTGCGACCCATAAGACCAGCTTCTCTTAGTCTGCTTCTTATAGTACGACACGTTACGGGAGCACATAACTTATTTTTAAGGTCATTTGCTGAATCAAACGGGATCTTTTTTGAATACCGGATCAAAAGTTTGTCAAAGCGTGCTGATGTTTTACGCTTTCTACCTCTGGTTTCAATGGATGTCTTTTAGTGGATTGCGTTAAACACTTTATTTCTAGAGCAATCCATTGTTTGAGCAATTTGTCTTATTGAAAACCCCTCAGATTTTAATTTTAAAATCACTTTTTTTTCGGAAGCATTGGTATGAGCACCACGACCCATTTTTTACTGATATTCACAACAAATTCAATTATAGAAATTATCAGATTTTTTAATTAAACAATCCAGATTAACTTTTGCAACTTCAATGATTTTTATGGAAAAATTATACACAGCTTTAATTAAGTACGGTTTTTAAAAATTTGTCCCTATTGTTTCTTCCGTATAAATTTACGTCTTTTTTAACTTTTCTCTAAAAAGCAAATAGTTATTGAAGAATAGAGTTTAAAAGCAAACTGACAATGAAAAACCGTTATATATGAAAGAGTTTTACAGTGAGTTCAATCAATAAAATACAGCATAAAAAACTTAATGCCATATGATTAGGAATATTAATATTGTCCCTATTATTTTTTCCGACACTGTAACAGATATAGGATACATAAATTAAAAAGAATAGGAGAATTAACTTTTTTTTGTTGTAGTCCATTAAAAAATTTTGAGGAATTTGAGCGAATTTTGATAACAAACCATAACGTCTTTATTGATTATCATATTATATATTAGAATAATTTGATTTATTTGGAGTTCATATTAAAGCAATTTAAATATTAAACTTGGAATCCACACACTGTCAAATGGCTTTTCCATATCTATGAGACACGCGCCTATACACCTTTTTTTATGCCAGTTCCAATAAATATCAGATGTAAGTTTATGTACAGCGTTCACTGTCAAATGTTTAAACTTAAATCCGAACTGTTTTTCATTATTTAGTTTTTATTGTTACAGAATTTGTTAAAATTTTGCTGATATGTTGTTTCAAACTTGCTTCAGAAATAGAGTATTCCAGCCTATTGTGTTTTTCAATAACAGTAACAGTTCTGGTTTTTTTTTCTTTATATAACGTTTTTATAGTTGAGTTGGTTATTTTTGTGAAGGTATTTTTTGTATTTTGGAACGATTTTCTCTATTGAATTGGCTATTATATTACTAAGTCTGTCTAAATGATGGTTTATTTCAGCGTTCGTAAGATAACGATTGTTAGGAATATATTCGTCTTAAATAATTTTTCGTATTAAATTTTTTTGAAACTTTTTCCAGTTAGTAATTTTATAGTTGTATTTAGATTCAGTACTCTTAATAATAAAATTAATTTTTAGTTCAAAATGTCTCAAAACCCTTGTAGGATGCAGGATGTCCATACTTGTTGCATAGCACACAGAACAGATTGTTGATTTCTTCAGGTGGAACTTGTTGAATAGGGCACTTTCCTCTTCCGTGGCTTGTGCTACATTTTACACATCTTTTCGGAAGATAGCAATTGGCAGCGCTATTGAAAAATCACTAACTATTGCGGCATTGGGGTATTTCGGGTCTTCTAAGTTGTTCGCATTTAAGACAACGGTATAAAAGGGTTCTATTACTTTTTAGAGCATTTATGCTGCTTTCGTTAGAAAAGGACTAACTTTTATAAATTTTAAATTTTCGCTTTCAAGTTTTAAGATTTCAAATAATATTTCATCTGTGTCTACGTTTGCATCGAGACCTTAAGTAAATATGTTTTGGTTTTTGTATCTTTTGGTGTAAAAGTGAAGAATTTTGTTTTTTCCAAGTAAACTTTCACTCTCTGAAAATCTTAAATTGTGCTCATTAATAACGATTTTTTGATTCTTTTATTTTGAAATATTTTGAGTCCATTTGTAATAAAATGAATTAATTCTTTCGTATCAATATCGAAAATGTTTATTGGAGGCATTTTTTTGGTTGTATATTTTTCAAAATTTACCACTGTGTTTTTAGTAATTACTTTTGATGATTTGTTGTTAGTGTTTGCAGTACCTGGTTGAGAACTTAAAGGTTTCTCTTTATCCTTTACATGTTTCTAAAATATTGCTTATACTCTTTATCATATTCATCATCTTTTTCACGGTCTAGCACTGAGTAATAATTGCTTTTAAGTTGTTTTGCTGTAGCATTGTTGTCCATATTTTTGTTTCTTCGTTTTCTTTCGTTATCAACATTAGTTAGGAGTGGCAGCCTCTCGCGACGAAGCTCACTTGAGCACAAACAAATGGCCCGTTGTGATAGTTATCAACATTAATATTATAATTTTTATTTACATTGTTTTTTTAGTATGTGGATTAACATTGTTCTTATTATTTGAGATTAGAGCATAATGCTCACTCATTTTAGATTTTTTTTTAATTTTAAGATTTTGTTTTATTTAATTGTCAACAGTAGAATGTCGATTATATGCAAAAAATTGTTTTTTTTAGTATAACACCAACTAAATTCTCTGATCTCCGTGACACGTCTTACACACATCATGGTAGTAATCGAACTCTCTTGGTATTTATTGTTTTTATTATTAACAATTTGTTTTGTTGGATTTGTCATTCCGTTTGTTAAAGAGCTTAAAATTATTACTTTAATTGTTTTTTTACTTCAATTGTGCTCCATTTGTATAAAGTATATATTTCTTTTACGTATATTTTTTGGTTAGTATTTAACACAATTATTGTAAGCTCTTAATAACAAAATTAATTTTTAGTTCAAAATGTCTGAATATGATTTCGAAACCGACTTTTCCGCAGACGATAGTATTGAAGATCCGGACGTTAATCCTACTACTATGAACGAAAAAGCTCATTAAGTGTGGAATCAGGACCGGCCCTGAAGAAAGTCTGTATGAATTTGCTAAAAATAATTTTCAAAGAAGAGTTTTACACAAAAGTAGAGAAAGTTAGTTTAAAGTTTTTAAATTAAAGCATACTATGTAATTATTATTTTTATTGTTAGATTTCCGATAAAACAACTTGTGCAAAGTGTGTTGCATGTCATCGAGTGATAAGAGGAAGCGGTGTAGTGACTTCAAATTTCATCAAATATTTGCAAGTTAAGCACAGTGGACTTTTTAAAATATACAAGAGTTATAAAGGGGGTACCTCCTTTGGCGGTAACACCCAATCTAAGTTCGATGGTTAACTGTAGCATGCAATGATTGATTGTTCATTGCCCCTTTCCATTCTGGAAAAGAAATCCTTTATAGATCTTTTTCAAAGTACAGGTATGAAAGTGATGTGCAGGCAAACAGCGGCTAAGAAATTGGAAACAAAATATACCGTCATGATGAAAAATATAAAAGAAAATATCGTTTGTTCTAAACATTTTTGTACCAAAGCAGATGTTTGGTTTGGAAATCACAGAAGCCTTCTTGGATATACGTGTCACTAAGAGTTTATGGTGTGGGAAATGACTTTTTCGAATATGAAATTAATGACGTGATGCCAGTCTTTTAAAATGAAAGGTTGTTACCTTCACATAAGAGGTGTTGCAGTTATACTCTGAATTTGCTTGCTTACACCAATTTCGATAAAATATTAAAAAGTGAGTAGCCACTGTATATCTAGCATATGATGGTAAGTCGCGGAACAAAACTTATTCTTTTGCGTTAAAAAAAGTAATCGTTTAAATTGTCACAATTTAAAAAAATTGCAAAATAAATAAAAATCTTCAAAATTATTAAAAATCGTCGAAATTGTTAGATCTCATCAAAATTAAACAAAAAAAAAAACATCACAATTTTAAAAAAGGTTAAAATTGAAAATCGTCTAGTACATTCCAATTAATTTTTAATGCAAAAAAATACGTTTTGTACTTGTGAAAATAAGTTTAATTTAATTTTTTTTTTTATATTCGAGAAATGCTACAATTTGTGGAAAGAGTGCAAGTGGCCAAAGTCTTCGAAAATAATTGAACAACTCATTGCATAACACAGTTTAAAAGCTACTTTGCTATAAAGAAAAGTTGAATAATCTGTGCGTTAAGTTGGCTTTGCCATACTTTTCTGAAAGAGACATACAGTACCTGGAAATGTACAATTTGTTTATGGAACTAATTGCAAAGGCCCCGAACTTTCTTCAAGGAAAAGGTAACATTAATTATGGTATTTTTAATACCAACTCTTATGACACTGAGCAATAGGCCTCATAAACTAAGCAGATCCCAGGAGCTGCAACAATTATTATCTGTTGTTTTAAAAATGAAACAAAGGTTAAGAGAAAGGTTTCAACCATATTTCATGTTGGAGCCTGAGGCAAATATTGCAATTGAGGCAACAGTACTAACTCAAAGCATCAAAATGAAATGTCTCAAGGTGTTGCAGAGATTAGGTCCAGAATTGCCGGAATTTACTGTCGAGAAATCACATGTTCTGAAAAGTCATTACGCACAAACGTGTCGATGGATTTCGTGCAAATTGTACCTAAACCATCTATACTACCATACGAACAAACCCTTTAATCGAATTCGGTTAGATTGTTCGTGAGTTATAAAGTCACAACACACTTGCAACAATTTTTAGGAATATAAAAATTTATTATTTTAAATCTTTTTTATAATAACTACTTTAATTGTGCTTAATTCCTTTAATTTTATTATGATATTCTCATAAAATATTTATTATTAAAAGTACAAAATGAAATGTACTACTGCGGAGAAAGCATATTCATGTGGCCATTTCGCTACTGCTACTGCTCATATAGCTCATCTAAGGGTAAAGTCAAGCAAAATTAAAGTAGATAAACAAATGAGATCTGTTCGGCTTACGTTCACGTTTATCATGTCAATCATAATAATCATACAGGTCTGTTCGGAAATTTACGTGATTTCAAATCAGGAACCGTGTTAAAATCACGCTAACGATTCGGTACTGTTCTGAAAATCACGCGATTTTCAGTTTTTCGGCATGGTTTTCAATATTCGAAAACATAAGAAAACAACTGATTTTTTTTAATTTGTGTTTTGCTTATTTATTTTTTAAATTCTGATTTGAAATATTATTAGAAATTAAATCAACTACTTGCCTGATGCTAAAATAATAGAACATATGTATCTATGTACTTTTATTTCCTTATTGGAGCTGATTGAAGCGCTTAAAACTCGACGTCGAATAAAAATTCGTTAAATAAAAAACTTAATTTTTTTTGCAAAAAAAAAAAAAAATTTAGGAAGTTGCCTCTTTTTTCAATGATAAAATTTGCTTACAGTTTGCATTTAATATTTTTCTGAATTTATTCAAAAGAAAATAACAACTATTGACTAATTTTTTTAAAGCAATGATTATTTTTTGTATTAGGTTTATTGGATTTGTTCCGCCAGTAAATAATGTTAATGGTGTGATCACATAGAAAGCACTCGCCGATAAAACCAAATTTATAGCCAGTTAGAAATATAAGTATATACTTAATAAATCTTACATGCTTTTTTAATACTGTGTCATTTGGGGAAAATCAAGATTATTTAAAAAAAAAAAAAAAAAAACAGAAAAACCAATTGCTGAAGAGAAGAAGAAATTACGAGCATTGTTGAATTAGCAAAAAAAATTAATAATAAAACAAGCGGTTTCCTTAAGAATTTATAAAAAAAATCTTTTTGTTTTGTATGAAAGATAAATTTGTTACAAAAATAAATAGAAGACTTTCTTTTCTTATTTATTAAGCACTAGGTCAGGTTTTAAAATAAAAATATTATTTTTTATTTTTATCTTTTCAATATTTCGCCACACCGTTGGGTGACATCTTCAGGGAAAAGGAAATTATTTAAATTGTGTATTTTCAAAAACAAATTATAACTTCATAAAAAAATTGTCAAACTAGATCAAAAAACAAAGGCAAAAAATTCAAATATTTTAACATAAACATAGATACATATAAAATTTCAATACTAAAAATACATTAAAATTTTTAAATTTCGAAAAATTTCAAAATATACAAAAAACATTATACATACATATGTATACAAACACATAAATTTTACTTAATAAAAATGTTACAAATAATTAAGTTAGATACACTGTAATGTTTACTATTTTTTATGCACTAAATGTCTGTAACACTGCGCAACATTATCAGTATCAGCCTTACAGTGTATTCTTCTTGCTGTTGGAACTTTAGTTATTTGTAACATCTCTAACATATACCGAAGTTTATAATTACTTTCTATATTTAAAACCGATGCATCTTAAGTTCAGGATGATGATTCAGACTGGCACAATAGGAAGTTAATGCAGTTTTTTGTGTATTATTAACGTCTCTATATCTTTGATCAGATTTGTGTCCAGCTATTCTAGTTAAAGTTTGTTTTTTGTTGTACCCACATATACTTTATTCAAACTTCTTTCTATAAATATTATTATTTACCTTAATTTAAAAAACAACTTTTAATATGTCCTCAAACTGCAAAAATCTTTCTTCTCTTGAAAATAGTTTTCTTTAACCCTCCAATAACCAGAAATTTTTTCAACGGTCAATAACCAACAAGGTCCCTGCGGACCTTACATATTGTTTTAGCGAATTCGGGATTTTTTATTTTTACATTCATTTAGGTGATTTTAGAATGAGTGGAAATATTTTACCTAGCATGTAGTAAAACAAAACCAATACTTCATTTAACAGAATAAATAAAATCTAGGAATAATAGTTGAAAGGCAAAAGTAAATATAATTTACAAAGGCTATGACCTATGGTTTATACTTCTGCTGGCGGATTACATTTTTTTAAGGTAGTGCAGTGTTGCGTACATATAGGCTTCAGACAAACAAAACACTTGTATGAAGTCTTCCTTTGGAGATTGGAATCTGCACGGCAAAATCGACAAGAGTCTCGATTACCGCGCGGTGCTATTGGTGGCATGGCAACTTTGTTAGTTGCTTAGTCTTCAAAGTAATAGAGAGAAAAAGTATTACGCTTAATTAATTTATTTTTCTGATAACTTACCACAATTTCGAATACCTCCATAACCATACGTATCTTTGGATGACTAGTAATGCGGATATTTGTGGCCCGTTCCTGTATATTAGAAATAACTAGCTGTTTGGTAAAATTTTTTAAAAATGAACGCCGTTTATCTGATATATTATATTATCTCATATATATATTATAAATGATGCTAGTGCAGCGATATCAATCATATTGCAGAACAATGCAAAAGGCCATCGTTTTGTTGCACGTTTGCAGGTGTAAGTTCTCAACATTTGTTCGAACTATAATCAAGAATAGCTAATGGTTTATTTTTGGTATTGCTTACATCAGTTTCGTTTGTGTAATTCATAGTTGATAGCATAAAAACCGTTTTTTCCTTTTCGGGACATAAGAACATAATGAAACATCTCCTAGATAAAATTCAAATAAAGTCGTAAAAACTTCACATAACTTATGTTTCAAAAATTCAGTAGGAACAAATGCTTTACTACGAACAGTCCCAACATGCTAAGCCATTGGATATTAAAATTAAAGTTAAGTCTAAAGTTGTAAAACAATTGTCGGCATAAATAGTACGCCCACTTTGTTCAAACTTTTATACTAATTCTAAAATAACTCGCTGTCCGTGGTTGATTTAACGCTGCTGATTAGACAATTTTCCACTACAAATTAGGTCTTTCAAAGGATAATAAGATTTGAAGTCGCAGCCCGCCATATCTTTACATGGTTATATATTCATGTGGGGTTATACTTTCTCTAAATTTGACATCATCATCCCCAGAGATCATCAATTGTGGCAGTTTTACTTTTCAAAGTTCTCTCTACGCGAGTATTTGCATTATCAAAACAAATAGTTTTGTTTACGGCGATGAAATGATTCTTTGAAATTGCTGCTTTATAACTGAGTAAATACGTCCACAATTCTTTTACTGAACTAGAATGTACAATCCAGAATGCAGAAATACGCCTAAATATGCATCAAGCTCTTTAAGCTGTAATGGGTTCCATTGACGTAGGTTCCATTGATTAGTTTTTTGTATTCCAGGCTTCATCCAAATCTTTTCTTTTTCTATTTGTTTCCTGAATAATTACATATGCTATTTCGTCAGTTATTATGAATTTTAATGTTGTAAATGAATTATTTCTAATTCCAGGTGCCGACCCAGGTCTGCGCTCAGTATTTTTCACGAGTACGGTGACGTTCTGGGGGATCAACATACCTTTAACTGCCATCTTTTGAAGTAAAGTGTGTAAGTCCAGCAGTGATGTCAGGTATACTGACATCTTGAAATTTTTCGTTATCGGAGTCTGGTTCTTCGGCGATTTCGATGTTCATTTCTTCTTCGTCATCAGATGCTTCGCTAGTGGGAATGAAATTTGGATCTTCGTAATCAATTTTTTTGCTCTATGCTCACTTTTTTTCCTCTTATAGTCACTTCAAAACATTAAAACTCAACATATTTTATAGCAGTACATAACAGGTCCCCTTGGACCTTGTTGGTTACCCGCATAGTAACCGTCCTGGATCCTCCATAAATATTTCAGTATATAAATTTATAATCGTAAACTTATTTTAAAACCTTAAAAACATTACAAATGTAGATGTCATGAGATCTTATAGAATTCTACCAAGCCATCTTGAAACACGGGGCTCTAAAAACACGAAAGGTCCGTATCATCGGAGAGTTAATCATCTTCAATCATCATCAGCATTTAAATATAAAAAAGAGATATCATTTTAAATTTATTTAATCAATATTATTATATTCTAACCGAAATAAACAGAAAAAATAAGCAAGTGATTTCAAATCTGCAGTCATTTAGTTAACCGTTTTTAAGTCACGTGATTTCTGTACAATTTGTAAGCAGAACACCTTTTACGTGATTTAAAATCACTTTGACAAAAAGTGATTTACAGAACAGACCTAATAATATGTGTTCTGCCACCTACATATCTTCTAAATTATGTAATATTAGATCGGTTGGATAAGTAGCTGCCAATTTGAAATCAATAGGTTTTTTTGCGAAAACTTTGTAAAGTGTATAACAAATTGTATAAATAAATTACTTAATTTGTTTTTATTGATTTTTGTAGTACAATTATGTATTTTATAGAAAATAAGAGTGGAAAATTTTGTTATTTTATGGTAGCTAAGGCTCTATGAAAATCTTTTTTAATTTTGTAATTTTTTGTTACTTTCAATAAGCAGAACAATTAAATTAATTGTTTTTTTGTGATTTTAAACAAAACGCACGTGTGACTTAAAGATACAATGTAATTTTAAATCACGTGGTTTTAGAGCAGTCCTCTGTGCTAATTTCTAAATTTATGTACTGTTTCTGTAATAAAAGCGATCCACTCGTATGAAAAGCACTAATTTTCTTTGAGTTATTTCTTAAAAAAAATTTCAAACTTAACATTTTTTACGCCAAAAATTGTAAAACATTTAATTTTGAAACGAAAGTTAATAATGTATCGACTATGCCCGATTTATTTGTTTTCATCGATGATGGTGAGCTTATGCGTACATTTACTTTGTCTTTTACTTTAAAGATTTGACTTTGCAGATGATGAAATTGAAGTAAGCCCTTCTCCAGAAGAGCAGATTAACGTTGACCAACGATCCGCAATAAAACATCAGTTCTTCAGCTATTTAAATGATAATTCAAGTGCTGCCGAGATTTGGCAAAAATATGATTTACTAAGGGATGCTTTTATTTTTTTTAATGCGCCCTTAACGTCTTCAGCTCCAGTTGAACGACTGTTTTCTTTTGCAGGGATCGTCAATAGTTCAAGGCGGCAATCTTTGTCTGATTTTTATTTTGAAAAGTTAGTTGTAATGAAGGCCAATTGTAAATATATGTAAATTATAAAACTTTTTTTTTGGAATCGAATGTATTTGTTTCTCGTTATTATATTTTTTACATGTTTTTCCTTTTTTTGTTGATTTAGGATGTTATTGAATTTGTTTTGTTACAGAATTTTTTACGTTGTAAGTACAAATTTTTCAAAATAAAATGTATATGTATGTAATATGAAATGATGTAAATTCAAAAATTTTTAAAAAATAGTCAAAAATAATCCTTGAAAGATTCGCACAAGGCGAAATAATACAGGTGATTGCACGGCTACAACAATACAACACAAAAAACAACAGGGAATTTGTTGCTACAAAATCTAGTTACGTTGTCAAAAAAATTGTTAAAAAAACAAACATAAGAAATTGGAAAAAAACTAGACAAAAATATTTTTTATTTTTTTACCAGAATTCGGCGGTGATGTATTATGCAAGTCATACACGTTGCGACCTGATTTATAATTTGAGAATGTTGTACAACAGATTGCAGTGTTTGTGGTGCAGTTATATGAAGAGCAAGATGAAATAGTACCGAATACAAAAAAGAAATTTAAAACCATTTTAAACTTTATGCGATGCTCACCCACCTACTTGAAAGCCTTTATTCTATTTACGTGTGGATAAACATCAAAATTCTAAAGGAGCTACTAACATCAATTATGTTCTTATTCGACATTGGTTACAGCCAGAATTCCCTCTATATAGCTATTGTAACTTTTCTACAAGTGAGTTTTTCTCTTTCTATAAATACGAAACTTGAAAGGAACACTAGAGAAAACGTTTTGAATTTGAAAGGTCTCCTAAACATTGTTTCGTTGGAACTGTATTTTGGATTGGATAGACGACAGCGATGAATGGCCTTTGTGTAGGGAGACATAAAAAAAAATTCAAATTATGCAACTACAAAATTATTTATGCTTGCAGTGCCAACGACTTCGTCCGCGTTAAATTTATAATTTTCTTAATATTAAAATTTAAAAAAATTTACAAATTTTTTTTCAGAAATTTAAATATTTCATTTTTTATTAAAAATCAAAACACATTAAAATTTTGTTAAACAAATAATTTATTTTTGACAACATTCATAAAGGTTAAATTAGACGTGCCATACCATAAAGCCATAGCCGTAACCATGGCCATAACCATAATCATATTTGCTGCCAGCGAATAGTGGTGCCATAGCCATTAGCAACTCGTATTTGTTTTGCCGTTTGTTAAGGAAGCAGCATAATGAAAATATCCATTAAAACTCGCCAACACAATGCAGCGAACATGAAAAAAAAGGACAAAATAAAAAAAAGCAAACAGTTAATACCTAAATTCAATTGTCTACCATAAATGGTTATGGTAAAAATCAAAATTTAATTTATATCTATGGTTACGGTTATGACTATGGCATTATGGCATGTCACCAATAATCAAATATAGTGTTTCCCATAAGGTTGGTTTAAACAGCTGTTTTATATGGTTATGGTTATGGCACGTCTAATTGAACCTTAAACAAGACAATTCGCTTTGACAACTACAGCGTATACAGCTGATGAGCTTTTTCGCCCGTGCGTTCACCTGTATTATTTCGCCATGGATTCGCATAGAAAACGCTGTCAAGTAAAGACGTTTGAAAAATAAAATAATTTTTTTTCTCAACTTTAATTTAAAATCAAAAAGGACAAAATATAGTATATTAATTTTTAAAATAAAAAAAGGTTTAATTTGTGCTTTTATATATTTGTGTAAATCAAAGAAAGAAAAATATAGTCTTCTCCTTTTTAACGTTTACAAATAATATTAATAGAACTTAAATTCAAATAATAAGCCTTACGTGTCTTTTCTCTCAACATGGGAGGTCTCCTATTTGATAGCGACAAAATGGTTAGGAACCAACATTTTTTGGATCCAAATTTCTTTATAATGTCCAGAGTGGAAGTAAAAGCTGCTGAATGCTTAAATAACGTGTCTCCATTTCTTATTCAACGATCTATTGACGCAGCTAGTGGAAAGGTAAAGTTATGCAAGAAACTCAAGTTTGGAAAACTGCTTATACAATGTTTTAACGCAAAACAAGCCAATAAAATAACAAAAATTATTTCTTTATCAATGGATATAAGAATTTGTGAAAGTTACTACAATGATCTACGTTCGATGAATGATGATGAGATCCCATATAAGATTACTGACTAGAATCCTAATGTCGTTGAAATCAAAAGAAAAAAGAAAAGGGATCCTGAAAAAATATTTCTGGGCTATATGTCGACATTTATTCCCAACCCTTTACGATGTTTTACTTTTTATCAATTTGGGCACGTATCAGAATATTGTCTTCCTAAAGAAAAATCTGCTCACATTGCAGTAGTGTCGAACACACATCTATTGATACAACAGGTCGTCGAGAAAAATTCAATCGTCAGGCAAAGTGTGTTAATTTTCAACAAGAACATAATAATTTCTCTAGAGATTGTAATGTATTTAAACAAGAATTTGCTATCCAAAAAATTAAAATAGTACAAAAGAAAACGATAAGCGAAGCTCGCAAAGAATATAATAAAAAAAATCAACTTTTTACTTCATACGCTTATGTTTCTAAAACTTGTAGCTGTCAATGCAAATGTCTAGAAAAAGAATTTAAATTATCAAATACACCTGAAGAAAACAATGCTGGTCCACAATCAAGTAGAACTAAACCACCCAGTGCGTCAATTCACTAAAGCAGATGTCTCGAAAGTTGAGATTCACCCAAAAAAATTGTCCAAAAGGAAGAAAAGAGAATTAATATATGCTGAGAAAAAGTTTGTTCATCAAATTCAAGCTCAAAAAAAAAAAAATTAACGACAATAGTAACGATGATATTATGGATTATACATCTAGTTCCAATGAATAATTATAAAATATTACAATGGAATTACAACGGTATCACGGCACATATCGATGAAATTAATTTGATCATATCTAAAATTAACTGCTTAGCATTATGTATTTAAGAAAAAGATTTAAATCGAATTATAATTAAAAACTTAAAAATTATACATGCTATTTTAAAAAGTTTCCTTCTGCTACTTCCGCTCATGGTGGTGTTTGTATATATCTAAATAATATATTTAAAGGTAAGCAAATTCCTATTACATCTGCATTTTAAGTTGTTGCCATTAAAATAAATTTTCCATTTCAATTTATTCTTTGTTCCTTGTATCTTCCCGGATCAGTAAAATTCTCAAAAAATTATCTAAATAATTTAGTTCACATTTTAATCTTTCTTGTCTCATTTTGGGGGACTTTAACTCTCATAATATGATTTGGGGATCTTTTAAAACAGATTTAAAGGGATAATTAAAGAGTTTATTAACGATAATGAACTTAATATCTTAAATAATATAAATTACAATACACATTTTAGCTTTGCACATGGATCTTTTAGCAACATATTTCTTTCATTAATTTCTCCAAAATTTCAACATTATTTTGAATGGATATTAGTGATGATCTCCACAGTAGCGATCATTGTCCAATAATGATATCTTTAAACAATTTGACACAAAATTTCGAATGTAGGTCAAGTTGAAGTATAAAACGAGCTAAATTGGAAAAATTTTCTTGTAATTTAACAGAAGATTTAGAGAATTTTCAAAGCGTAGATGAAGCTGAAGCTTATATAACAAAAACAACTTTAAAAGCAGCTGAAATCTCAATTTCTTTAAAAATTCTAATGACAATAAAAGAACAGTACCCTGGTGTAACGACAACATAAAATATTTAATTAAGGAAATAAGAAGACTGTTAAATCATATTAAGAAAACCCCTGGTACTAACAATCTGGAAAGTTTCCTTAAAGCCAAATCCCTTGCTCGAAAAACCATTAGAGAAAGTAAAAGAAAATCTTCGCAGGAATTTTGCAACACTATAAGTTTACGTACACCATCCTCTGTTGTCTATAAAAAAATTAAGACATTAAATGGTTCTTCAAGTTTTCATGAAATTTCGAGACTTGAAGATGGCATTACTATAATAGATAAAAAAGATATAGCTTATTCTCTAGCATTAAATTTTCCACTAAATTCATCCTCTTCAAATTTCAACCCAGCTTTTATGTTTTATGCTATTTCCACAAATTTTCCAGTTGATTTTTCAAACCACAATGAACCATATAATACCAAGCTTACAATAACTGAATAAAATCTGCTCTTAGATCATGTGATGGCACTTCTACGGGTCCAGACAATATATGATATGAAATGATTAAAAATCTGAATGAAATCTGTATACGATATATTTTAGATTTTTATAATATTATTTGGACAAAACAAATATTTCCAAGTAACTGGAGAAAAGCTTTAATCATTCCAGTTTTAAAACTAGGGACGGATGGAACTAAAAGAAAGAATTACACACCGATATCACTTAAAAATTGCCTTCGCAAACTTTTAGAAAGAATTATAAATAAAAGATTAGTTTTGTATACAGAAAGTCATAATCTCCTTAATATCAATCAATCTGGTTTTAGGAAAAATACGGGAACAATTGATAACTTGGCCATACTTCATTCTGATATAGCGGAAAGTTTTTCATTTGGTAGAGATTTAATTGCTGTTTCTTCGTCATCCAAAAGGCATACGACTCTGTTTAGGAACAACTAATTTTCAGAAAACTAAATTTATCAGGTATAAAAGGGAATGTGTCAGCGTTTACTTTTAAGTTTTTACTCAGAAGAGAATTTTGTTGCATAGTAGGAAATACATCTTCCGATTACCATATTCTTGAAAATGGCGTTCCTCAGGGTTCAGTTTTAAATGTTTCACTTTTTCTTTTAGGAATTGATGATATATTAAAAAACTGCAATAAAGATGTTAAGGGTTTGTTATACGCAGATGATCTTGTTATATATTGCTCAAGTAAAAAAATTTCGGCTATTATTAATAAAATTCAAAAAACTTTAAGCAAACTTGAAAGTTGGAATAATACAAGTGGATTTCAGTTCAATAAGGAAAAACTGTAGCAATTAAATTCTCAAGACGTAAGAAACCAACATTTAATAATCATAATATTATGTTTAATCGACAAGAAATTAATCTTGTAAAAGAATTTACATTCTTGGGAGTAACGTTCGATGAAAAATTAACATTTAAAACTCATATAGAAAACATAAAAGCTAAAGCTAATTCGAAACTGAAAATTATTAGGATGTTGCGATGTTCTCAATATGGATCTGATCCCTATACTCTTCTTAAAATATTATGCTCAATTATACATTCTTCCACTACTAAGTCTTATCTGGCGCAATTAGATCCTATATTAAATACAGGAATTCGACTCTCTCTTGGGGCTTTGAAAACTAGTCCATCCAAAAGTTTACAAATCTTATCTTCGTGTCCGCCTCTACACCTAAGAATACTAAGACTTTCACTTAATTTTATTTTAAAAATATACTCCCTTACTCCTTACCAAATCACCCATTTCATACCAAGATCTCTGATATGATTAAAATAAATCAACTTCGAGCGAGAAATCCGAAATTTCTTCCTTTATATGTAAGACCCATTGATGAACTTAAGAAAGTCAACTCTAAATACAACATTAATATTGAACGCATTGAAAATTGTTCATACTCAAATTACTTCTGAAGTAGTGCATCAAAAAAATTTTTGGCATTGAAATTCTGACAAGAAATAATGAATTCGGAAAAGTTAAGAAATGACTTACTGAAATAAATTTGTATAGTTCGATTTAAACCTTGTATTTAATATATATCTTTTTTCTCTTCTCCTTTTGAAAATTTTACAAAAGAATGTTGAAATTAGATTAAATTAATTGTAATTTTTAAGATATCATTTTACTTTATTTTATTTTATTGATATGCATACACACGGCCTATATAACCTTTCTGTGTTGTGGCCTTCCAAATACAAATAAGCAAATAAATAATCCTTGAAAGTAGTCAATTATTTTTTAGATTATTTTTGATTATTTTTGATTATTTTCTCGTAATTTTTATTAATCTTGATTATTTTTAAATTATTTGTATTCGTAATAAATTAAAAATCAGGAATTGTTTAAAAGAGAATTATGTAATCAATACCATTGCTTTTAAAGTGAAATCTAAATGATTATTAATCGTAATCCAAATTTAACAGCTATGGTACCATTACGCAGTACGCAGAAATTTTAGAAAAATATTATTGGCCAACCATTAAAAAGCAAAAAGTTTTATAACCACTATCCTGCATGTTAATTTAGACGTTATGAGAGAAACCAAGCTAATGAACCTCTCCGAGAGTCAGACATACCAACTCAACCAAGAGATTACATGCGGAATATTACTTATAACTATAGATCAATTTTTCAAATACATATTCGCCCAAGAAATAATTAAAAAAGACAAAATAGAAGATAAAATGGAAGAAATATTTATTAACAATTTTCAAACGAAATGCAAACGACTCATGAATGATAATGAAGCAACAGAAGCAACAACTCAAATCGAAAACATAGAAAGTAAAAAATACATTTTCAGAAGGTAATGCATTTTCATTTAATGGATTCCTATCTCACGTCACAAATTTAACAAAGATATACATACCATATCAAGAGAGATTTTATAATTATTACAATCCAACTGCAGAAGAATAAATTCAGATCAAAATCGACTTAAACGAAAATTAAATTTCAGAGGATCGACACTAAAACTTATCACTGGTTTTCCAGATCATGATGAAGCAGTTCAAATTCAGTCAACAGTAAATAATTTAATCGAAAAAAATGAAAAACAAAAAATAATTAACTTGAGATTTGAGGACCTATAATTATTTTAAGATAAAAAATATTCTGGTAATAACGAATTTCAAATTGTTACTTATAAATATAAGGAAGTACCCTTAAAATATCGACAGTCATTAAGAGGATGCATATTTAAAAACATATATTGTGTTAAGTGTACCACAATTAATACTCAAAATATAAAAAATCATTATAAAGAAACATTGGTTTTCCATTTCAAAAGCAATAGGAACTATACCAAGGCGAATAAATTACCAGGTGGCAGCGTAGGCGAATTCAGTATTTTTTGCTGGTCTACACGACTGTCAAACTCCATATATAAAAAATATACACAAATTTTTTATATATGGAGTTTGACAGTGGTGTACGCCAGCAAAAAATACTGAATTCGCCTACGCTGCCACCTGGTAATTTATTCGCCTTGAACTATGCTTTATGGTCACACTACGCACATTCATTTTCTATTGTTGTTTGTTCAAAAAGTTATGATTTAGTATAATATATGGGCCAGAATATGCCTGTATACATATTGCCCAAAAATTGCTGCACATGGGGTGTCTTAATTAGCATACAATTTTCTTAGCATTGTTAGAAGTACTTGCGAAAAAAAAATATTTCACAAAATTATTAAATTCTTTAGGTACTAACAAAAAGTATTAAAAAATACCTGCCTCTGAATTAATTTATAATTGCAGTACAATATAAAGGGATGGTCGCATTTTACAAACATTTTCCTGAAACCAGCAAATATTTGTTTGCAGTAGTCTGAAAACAAAATATTTATTAGAAGCAACCAATGCAACGAAACAAGACAGCTGATATTGCGCTAATAAAATTTTTTACTAGCAAACAATTAAAGCAATTAAATATTAGTTCTTACAAAGTTTTTCTAACAAAAAAAAAAAAGAGGCAATTAACAGCTGTATCATTCCTCGTTGCTTAGTATTTAAACTTAATTTTGAAGTTTCTGAAAAAACGCGGAAAATATAAAATTATCACATATGTATATTACATAAGAATAACATGTTAGAAGCAAATCAAAAAAATCGATATTTTCGATTTAGAGTGAGGCAAGATTTTTAAGATCATGCAAACTTAAACCATTGGCGACTGTGTTTAAGTATTATTTTAAAATAGAATCGCAGCAAATATATATAACATTTTCAAAATACTCTTTACTTAAACAAATTCGTTGCCTATAATAGGTTATCTTTTTTGAAATATGTATTGCGTTTGGTAATCATTTCAAAACACTTTACGACGATACCATTTTGTCCGAACTCAGGGATTGTTTAATTAAGATATTTGAAGTAATATAGCAACTATTTTTTTTTTTTAAGAGAAGTAGCTCTTCAAGCAACAATGCCTAGTTAATTAGTAAACGTGCTACATTTTTTAGGAAAGGGATAGAGGAGACAAAAAGCAGGTGATAAAAATGAAGCCGTTTTATTAATTATCGTCGGCCACAGGTTGACAACTCTTAACATGTTTTTTGTACTTTTCACAAGACAAACACAAAAACGGTGTTACTCCGTTGCTAAACCGTGTTAGAAGTAAATAAAAAAATCAAAATTTAATGTACTATTAAAATTATTTTCTTTAAAAAAATTAAAATAAAACGTAACGCGATTCGATTTTTTGCTAGTTAAAAGTTGTCAACCTGTGACCGACGTTATTTGGTTTCGCCGGCGAATGTGCTATGTAGAAGTAGGGATTAACACTGTCAAAAAACATCGATGTTTTTTTCCATGCGACGCATCGCAAACATACATCGATGTTGCATCGATATATCATAAAATGCATCGATGTGTTTTTTACATCGATTGTTTTTTTTTTAATTATTTATAATTAAAATTTTGATGCTTTTTTATTATTGTTATGTTTTCGAAAAATCTTAAATTTATTTTACATCTTCCAATACTTTTTTCAATACTGTTTAGAAATAAAAGTTTACCAAGTCTTTCACCGGTCAATCTGTTTCTTTATGAGTCATCACCTGCACCGCTTATGAAAATAGTCTTTCGGACGAAACCGATTGTAAGGTATTTAAAAGCGATTTTGTAAAGCTTAGGAGACTGCGATTTACAATCTTTCCAAGTATCCAATGGAGTCCTCAAATAAGCTGAAAGTTCATTAGACAATATATCTTCATTCTTATTGCTTTTCCAATTTCTGTGAACACGTTCGTATATCAATCTGCACGTTCTGTATACAATTTGTCATTTCGATGCATCGAAAGAAAACATCGATGTTTTTCGATTGTTTAGGAGCAAAAAAATATCAGATTATATCGATGTTTCGACACAATACATCGAGTGTTTTTAAAAACATCGATGTTTTTTGTCCATCCCTATGTAGAAGTACCGACGAAGAAAGCTTGCTGCGTGCTGTATTGTTAAATTCTGAATGTATATTTATACCATTAAACAGAACAATACATATTTTTCTTTTTTGGTTGCCGCCGGGGTTGAGCACTGGCCAACCTGATTTGTAGTCAATTTGCTTACTACCATGACTACAGCAGCCTTATTTTAGAGTGATATACCAAACTAGATTTAAGCCAAATTTTATTTTCTTTTATCGAGGACATTATTTAATTAATTTATTCTGGAATTAATCAAAATTGTAAACTAAATACTGATGTATTTTCAAAATACTTTAAAAAATTTTTTAAATGAGCTTAAATTGAACAACAAGCCACATTCTTTCACTTTAACATTCAATATCAATAAAAAACCGACAAACCATCAACTAGTCAATCATAACAGTTTGATGGTAGATCAAATATGAGCAGTTGCTCATCCAAGATAACATGATTGATAAAACCGAAAAGTTAGCACGCTTAAATTTAACGTTAAATTAAAATCTCCTGATTTAACTTTCGCGCGGCATATAACTATGAATACTTAGTTTAGTCCAAGACACTCTAAATAAGTTCTCTGCCACGTGTACCGTTTTCGGCACACCCTAAACTGCATTTGTATACTGAGCTGAATTTCGGAATTTAAAATATTATAATTATGAAAATAAAAAATATATGTACTGTTGAGTTCGCACGGCGTGATACAAACTTTTAAGAGCTACACAATATTATATTAAATATTAAAACACTTTACTTTTGCTTAAATATGCACGTTTTGTTTATTAATAATTAATTTGTGTATATCGCGCTTTAAAACGACTTGTTTCCACCGTGTCACAATAAGAACTACTTTTTTGTATTTTAAAAAATGATCTTTCGATTTTAAATATTTAACGACTACCGTTATTAAGCAGAACAGTTACAAATTTAGTACAATTTAAATGAATATTTTAATAAAGTAAATAAGGACAACGGTGGAATGAGAAAATATGTAAAATAAGGAATTTTTGTTTATATACATGTATGTTTGTTGTATGCAAGTAAATTACAATAAAATACAAAATACAGTGGCGGCGGTAACATTCCCCCCATCGTAAGCGAGTTAGGTGTCCATGAGCTTGCCATCCTTCTTACCGACGTCTAAGACTGCTATTTTTGCCACGGGCCTCTCATATGTACTGGAATTTGTTTTGATCGCGACACGCCGAACTTGTCCATCTTTTGCGGGAAAAACTTTTGTTATAATGCCCTTTGGCCAACTATTTCGTGGAAGCGTATCATCGACTATGACGACTACATCTCCTACTGTCGGGGGTTTTGTTTTTTCGAACCACTTACTGCGTCGCACTAAACTTGGGCCATATTCTCGCACCCACCTTCGCCAAAAATGATTAGCAAACTTTTGCGTCTGGTGCCACCGGTGTCGGAGGTCATGATCGTGTTCTAACAAAGGCTTGTTGCCTGCAGCAGACCCAAGAAGAAGATGATTTGGAGTCAAGGGGTCGTCTTCACATGAATCCAGGGCTACAAATGTCAATGGACGAGCATTTATGATGAACTCAACTTCCCATAGGGCACATCTTAGAGTTTCGTCGTTGAATTTAAATGCAGGGCACATGGTGTGAAGATTTGATTTAACCGTCCTTACCAATCGCTCCCATGCACCGCCCATATGTGGAGCCGCTGGAGGGTTGAACCACCATTTAATTTCGTCGTATTTCGAGGAGACTTGTCGAAGACTTAAATTTTCTTCTCGGATGATTTTTTCCACAGCTTTGAAATTAGTGCCATTATCTGTATATATTTCTATTGGAGTGCCACGCCGACTTATGAAATTTTGTATACACATAATACACGAGCTTGTGTCGAGACTATGTGCCACTTCAATATGTAGTGCTCGCACTGTCAGGCAAGTAAACAGTACACCCCATCTTTTTTCTTTACGTCTGCCAACGGTTACATATAAAGGGCCAAAAAAGTCAATACCAACGTAAGTAAATGGACGTTCAAAACTTGCTAGTCGAGCTAGCGGCAAACAGGCCATTTGTGGTAGTTGGGGCACAGCTGCTTCGTTTTTACAAAATTGACACTTCCGTCGAACTACTTTATAGAGAGCTCTTAATTTAGGGATTTGGAAATATGACTTTATTCTACAGATCACTGCTTCGTGCATACAATGATGGTAATTTTCATGATAATATCGGACTATGAGAAAAGTTATATAGTGGCCATGAGGTAAAACTATCGCTTGATTGCAGCTTAACATGTTTGCTCTGCCACAAGTCCGAATTACACCATCTTTGTCCAGAAAAACGTTGAATTGCTTCAATTGACTGCTTCTCTCGATCTCTTTGCAGTTCTGCAGACTCCATATCTCATCAGAAAATTCGCTGAGTTGCGCGCATTTAAATAAGATATTTTTGGATTTTCTGATACGTTCAAATATATTGTCGTCTTGTATTTTGAAGCCGTGAACTACAGACTTTAATTTTTCTATATAAAACAGAAACAGGGCTAAGGCTCTATAGAGTCGTCTCCAACATGAGAAATATTCGAAATTTATAGAGAAACTTTTAAGCAAATCGATATGCAAAAGACGATTACGTACCTCTTCATTATCGGGGTTACCTAAATCTGCAGTTTTTGGCCATTCACTTTTATCGCGCTTCAGAAACTCGGGTCCTGTCGTCCACATATCGTTATCTGTTGGGCCTACTTTTTCTGAGTCGACGCTGTCGATAAAATCGTCCATGTAGTGGTAGCTCGTAATTGCTTTGAATGCTCGAGGATACTTATCGCGAAATTCTTCTGCATTTTTGTTTCGAACAAAATGGGCAATGCACGGCGCGCAGTTAAGGCCGAAAGTTAATGCCTTCATCACGTACATAGTAGGACGTTCACTTTGATTACTGCTTGCGGGCCACAGAAATCGTTGTGTGTGCATATCTTCATCCTTTACTTTAATTCGATGAAACATTTCAGCTATGTCGCCGCAAATCGCGATTTGACCAACTCGGAATTCAATTAAAATATTAAAGAGCGAGGTGAGCAGGTCAGGACCACTTAATAAAAAATCGTTAAGGGATTCACCGTTCGACTTTGCTGCTGCATCCCACACTAGACGTATTTTACCTGGTTTGTTAGGATTAAGTGCTACAAAAATTGGGAGATACCACGTACGACCGGGATATGAATATACTTCTGAGGCCAACATTTTTCTTGCGTAGCCTTTAAGCATGGTTTGCTGTAGTTGTGGATCCTTTATAAACTTTTTCTGCAGACACTTTAATCGATGACATGCGACCTTGTAACTATCGGGCAACGATACTTGTTTATTTCTCCAAAGCAAATTTACCTCAAATTGTTGTTCTTTCTTTACAGCTGTACTCTGAAGAATTTGCATGGCTTTTTCATCTTCAACTGATAAAATATTTTTCTCCTGAGAGACTTCTAGGGCAAAATACTCTTTTACTTCATCGTGAAGCTCCTTATACCGGTCCTCGCACTTACATGTATGAATGTTTAATGAGGCTGACTTTTCGGAAATTTTTCCACCACCCTGCAACGTCCAGCCTAAGCGTGTTTTTGTTGCTATTAGTTGCCCACGGTCACCTTCTCTTATTTTCATCGGGACTGCCACTCTGGTAGGCCTTTGAGATACGGGTTAGCTTTTAATATTTCAGCAAAATTCAGAGACTGAATGGGCAAATCAAGGTTTTTAACTGTACGGACGTCGTATAAAGAGAATTTGGATTCAGCTTGTATGCTAGAAACTTCCAGGTTAATTTTCATTGAATCATCTTCAGACCGTGTAGTATTGCCTGTCCATCGTAGCTCTAGAGGCTCACTCTTACCTTTTAGTCCCAGTTTGTTAAAAAATGTTTGCTCCATTAGAGTCACTGATGAGCCTTCATCCAAAAACGCGTATGTGTCTTCAAAGCCACCATTAAAGTAAACACGGATTGGTAGTATTCTGAAACACGATCTCTCTTCATCACTATGTGCATTTACTATTTCTCTCCGTTCGGGCACATTAGTATGCTTGTGCAACAATGGGTGATGCTTTACTGTACAGCCATTAATACCACATTGTTTGTTTGAGAAACATTTACGACGATGAAGATTTAGACACTGACGGCACAATTTATTTTCTTTTACTAAATTCCATTTAGCATCTAAATTTAATAATGCGAACTCACCACAAGTCTGGATTTTATGAGCCTCGCTTTTGCATGAAAAACAAATTGGCTTATTTGTGCTACTTTGATGCGTATTCACTGAACCACTTTTCTTACACATTGCTGGGGATACTACTTGGCTAGCTGCAACAGCTATAGCGTATATCCAATCGCTAAACAATTTCACTATGGGAACCTTATTTTCTTTTGCGTGCATAGCCCAATTGAGCTTATGATTGTTTGGCAATTTTTCGACTAAGGTTTTAACAAGCATTGGGTTATTTAAATGAGCCGTCATATTGCAAGCTTCCATCGTCGAGCAAATGTTTCGAATAGTAAGAGCGAATTCAATAATACTATCTAATTTGTCTTTTAATGGAGGAATTTTTGTTGCCCTTTCTATCATAGAGTCAAGTATATGCTCTGGACGACCAAAACACATTTCAAGAGTTTGAATTATTTCGCCCACCATAGATGGAACTAGCAATTTACTTTTTACCAATTCTTTAGCACGACCACGGAGACACGACTGAAGGCGCATTAAATTTTCACCATCAGTGTAACCGGCTAATTCTGTGCTATTCCTATAATTGCTGATAAAGAGCGGCCAATCTTCTGGGTTACCATCAAAATTTGGAAGCTCTTTAGGTATTACCTGTCTTGCTGCAATCTGCGTAGCTGTTGGTTGGGAAGACGAAAATGCTTGTGAAAAGGAACACGACGGCTGCATTGAGTCACCTTGAGAAAGTATTCTATATTTCTTTTCCAAATACTGGCGTTGAATCTCTTTTTCTTCCTCCAACATTTGCAGCTGAAGCTGTGTTTGAGAGGACAAGTTCGAAGCACAGGGAGTTTCATAGTGCCGTTTACTGGAATCATTATCTTGCACGACGGTTGACTGAGACGATTTTAAAGTTTCTATTGCATTTTGGGCAATAGTCGTGGATTTAGGCACATTATTTGGTTTTCTAGTACATTCGTAATTTGTAGGTGACGACGTTCCTTGCGTTCCGTCGGAAAATTCGACGATTGTATCAACCGGCGCCAATTGTTGAGTAGTTTTGGGCATGTTCATTTGGACCACTGATTTTTCGTGGCACTTTGAACAACTCCAGCTTTCATTAGCAATATTTGAGTCTACCCCTACACACTCAAAATGATACCATTTATCGCAGGAATCACACTGCACCATACGAACGGTGTCTCTTAATTCGCATTTATTACAATTAAAATCGGTTTGAGACATTTTATTTAGTCTTTTATGAAACGCGATTTAATTTTTATTTTTTTTTAAATAAAATTGCGATATATTGATTTTAAGAGATAAACACAAGATTTATGTACAAATTGTGTTTTTTGTTTTCAATTAAATTGTTTTTATGCAAAGTTGTTTTAAAGAATGTTGAGTTCGCACGGCGTGATACAAACTTTTAAGAGCTACACAATATTATATTAAATATTAAAACACTTTACTTTTGCTTAAATATGCACGTTTTGTTTATTAATAATTAATTTGCGTATATCGCGCTTTAAAACGACTTGTTTCCACCGTGTCACAATAAGAACTACTTTTTTGTATTTTAAAAAATGATCTTTCGATTTTAAATATTTAACGACTACCGTTATTAAGCAGAACAGTTACAAATTTAGTACAATTTAAATGAATATTTTAATAAAGTAAATAAGGACAACGGTGGAATGAGAAAATATGTAAAATAAGGAATTTTTGTTTATATACATGTATGTTTGTTGTATGCAAGTAAATTACAATAAAATACAAAATACAGTGGCGGCGGTAACATGTACGTTCTCTAAAATGCATGAAAAAAATATATATGTATGTATTTATAAAAAATTATTAAAGTGGTTACCGTTATAATCACCCAAAATATTCTTCCTTAACTTTCGATTACCATAAAAAAATGTGTTATGTAAGTTATAAACTAAAGGCTTATTTTTACAATTAATGTAAACTAAATTTTTCATTAATACAAACAAATGCGTTTGACTGTAAATGATAACTAAACATTTTTAAAAATCCCGAGGAGATATGAATATTTTTCTTCTATTTTCTAAAATCTGCAACATACATATATTGATACTCTTCTTGTAAAAATTTTGCACGAGAAGTAAGAGCCCATTTTTTATACATATAAAAAATATCCCACACAGCTGGCAGCAAACTATAAGAATGGGCAATTAAAATAATTGTTACACATAATGAAAATATGAGAACAATATTAAAATGAACAACTTCCATTATTAAAAGAAACCAATAACACGAACTACATAATAAAATTAATAAAACATATTTGTATGCATTCGTTCTATTTATTTAGTTTAAATTTTTAAATATATGTATTTATTTTATTAATGTAATTGTCAATCCATAGCTGTTTATTATTATTATTTTTTTCAAAGAGAAGTAACATTTCAGAGAATAATGCCTATTCAAATATTATGTAACCGTGCTACATTCTATACAAAAGGGATAAAGGAGAGAAAAGAACAGGTGGTGAAAGCATAGCAATTTGATTAGTTATTTTACTTCTCCGGCGAATTTGCTATGAAAAAGTACCGACGAAGGAGGCTGCATGTTTTAATGTTAATACTGAATATGTATTTATACCATTAACATTATTGAACATTGCCATTATATGTAACAATTATTCCAATTGTAATCTATATACATACATACTCATAAAGACGTGCGTACATAAAAATAATATCAGCCTTCATTACTAGAGCGATTTTTATAGTTTATTGCCAGCTGTGTGGATGTTTTTTTTTTATACCCTTTACCATAAAAACAGGAGAAGGGTGTAACTAATTTTGTCATTCCGTTTGTAATTTCTACAATATCCATTTCTGACCCTATACAGTGTATAAATTCTAACTTATTATACATAGAGAAGTCGATTAAGCGATGTCCGTCTGTGTTAGTGATGAAATCAACTTTGCCGAGACACTAGATCAGCTAGAAAAAATTTAAATACACCAATCGATCAGACATAGTGTCGGAAGAGGTGATATTGGAAATCAGCGCAGCGGGCAAAACATCACGCATATCTCTAACTGTTCTGTATCGTTTGGAACAATGAAGTAAATCCAATCAAAAACAAATAAATGAGGCGATAGAGAATAAAAAAATTAAGAAAAAAAAACATCAAGTGCAAAAATAGCCGCTCGCCCATATTTTCAGAGTTACAGCCTTCGATTTTTTAAAAATTTTTAAGATATTAATATGGGTATTATTTTAAAGCTTTTGAAGAAATCTTTAAGTAAATAAAAAAAATTTTAAATGCTTGACCCATTAGAAGCCAATGGCATTTATATATATATTTTTTTACTTCTTTGTCACCTTTATATACGTTTTTTGTTTTTTTGGAGTTACTTCACTAAACTAGATTTAGATAAATGAAATTGTATGTAAGATTTGACATAGCCGACTATAGCACTCATACTTGTTCTTTACTCTTCTACTTCTCGCACAAAGTATAGCAAGATTATCTAAACTTAACTTGGAATATTTACATGAAAGCGGTAAGTCGGGCCAGAATCTACCTATATGGGAAAATTTTTCCAAAATATGTATATTTTTGTTACTATTACAATTGGGCTATTGTTTGCTTTTTAACCGACTTCAAAAGGAGAAGGAGGTTATCAATTCGACTAAATGCTGCTTTTTTATGTTTGTGCCTGCAGAACTCAGTCATTTCTGAGCCGATTTTGAAAATTGTTTGTAATTTGATAGAGTATGCTTACAGATTGGTCCCGTTAAAAAAATTATAATCTTAAAAATAAAGGGTGCCCCAACAACATACCTATATTTAAGGTGTATTATGAATCGTAAAGCACACTTTTTTAAATTAAAAAAAATACTTATTAATATAGCTCCCGACAGCAAAAAGTAATACAAAAATAAATCTAAAAATTAAAGGGTGCCCCCATAGGTGACGTAAATTGACTTATATGCGCCTATCTTTTGAACCGTTTTAGATAAAAGCTTGAAAATTGGACAGGATGTCGATTACTATGACCGCGTGTCCCGATAGTAAATGTAATTTTATGTATGTAGTCAAACTTTCAAACTTTTATAGCCAGATAGTTAAAATTAACAAAGAACTTTTATTGCTTAGTCCGCTATAGTATCAAGTACAAAATTTTTATTTGGAAATTAAAGGTTGTCCCCATACTTGATGTAAGTTGATATTTGTGGCTAAACTTTTGAACCGTTATAGAGAGAAAGCTGAAATTAACAAAGAATCTGTATTGCTAAGTCCGCTATAACAACAAGTATAACATTTTAGTTAAGAAATAAAATAGTATTCTCATATTTAAAGTAAATTGACTTATATAGCCCTGTCGTTCGAACCGTTATATACAAACACTTGAAAATTTAACAGAATATTCACTCTTTTGTATGGTATATTAAGAAGTAAAAATATTTAATATTATAAATTATAGGGTGTTACAATAGTTTCTCTTATTTGATGTATATGACCAAACTGTTGAACAGTTGTAGACAATTAAATTAAAAGGGTTTCCTTATACCTGGATTAATTTGACCTATATAGCCCTATCTTTGAAACCGTTACAGACAAACTCCTGAAAATTAGACAGAATGTCCATTACTATATTAAATATAATAACAAGTACGAATATTTAAAATTAGAAATAAAAGATGCTCCTATGGTTTTTATCTTATGTATACGGCCAATCTTTTGAACAGTTATAAACTGACGCTTAGAATTTAAACAAATTTTGTCTTACTGCTAATGTTCTTGTTTAATTTGTATTTATATTTTGTTATAAAATATAAATAATATAATTATTGTATATTTACCGTCTTAAAGAAATATGATTTTAAGTTTGTTTGTTTTAAAGTTGGTTTTTTATTTGCAAGAGTTGTTTAAATTTATATATATTGTACTTCAGTTAAAAATTTAATAGGGCCAACTATACTTTTACCATTTGTAATTAGTATTTTTTTAATATTTGTATTTTCTTTAAAGTTACTTCGAAATTATATGAATGAAATTTAATATCGAGGAAGACTTCCCATGTGCAGCAGTTTTTGGGCTAACAAATTATGGTTCTTATAGTTAGGTCTTATATTTTTGAAGACAAATATGTGTTGAAGTGTGATCACATATGCAACATATTTTATTTTGCTGTTTGGACGAACAATAAAAGTCAAGTTAATGTGCGTAGTGTGATCCCAATACAAATTTTGCATTACTTTGAAATAATTTAGTGCAAATAAGAAAAGCAAATATCAAGCAAATGTTTTTAAAATGTCACTGTAATTTCAGGCAAATGTTTTTTAAATGACCGTACCTTTACATATATATTTAATGGCGAAACTACTAATAAATTTTTAATTGTTTATATACCTTTTTAACCATGTTAAATATTGGGATGAACCTTCGTCTTCTATTAGTTTATGATTCGAGGGCAAAGAGTTTATATCACTTAATTTGGCTGCAAATGAGTTGTTTTTTGCTTTTCCAAATCGTTTTTCTATTGTTTCAGTAAAATTAGCTGATTTTGGTATCGAACCTACAATTTCCTTCGATATGTAATCGGATAGCAAAAATTCGTTCATCATTTGCCTGAAAAAGCATAATTAATTATTATATTAACTTTTATAAGTAAGTTATGTGCTTTATAAGCATTTAAAAGGTATCTATTATTTTGAGGGCTAGTATAGGATTTTTATGTCTGTTATCCAAATAAAACTTCTACGCACCTGTGGTATCGCATGCCTCTTATAGCTGAACTCAAGTCACTTGAGTTGACAGAGGTGCACAATGGTTTAAGCGTTGACTTTTCTTTTCTGCCGATATATTCATGATGAAAAAAACGACCAAGTTCATCTGTTACTATTTTTAAAGGTATTAAATCGTTATTCAATATATCATCTATATTGAAGTTGACATCGACTGTGTTAAGGGGCTTTGATTGAAAGCAAGCACATATTTTAATACTTAATAGTAAAAATAAAAATGCGATATTGTTAAAATTGTTAGTGTTCTGCATTTATCGTCAAGCGTATTGCAGCAGTGCCGAAATAAAACTGGTATAAGTATTCTTGTTATTAAATTTTTTTCATTATTCATGGAGCTACATACATATTTCTTACCGTCACAGAACATGAGTAATGTTTCACACTAAGTATTTTTAGTTGTGCTCTAAATATAATTATATTAGTTTGCGTTTTTTACACACATCTTTTAATTTTTGAATGCTTACAAAATCGTAGTTTTGAAAGTCAAAACAATTAAGTAAGATGAATAGTATGTAAGTATGTTAGATACGTACTTTACACGTTTATGTATTTATGTACGCACATATGCATTATTTTGTCCAAATCCAAAAATTTAATGCAGAGTGTGCTTAAGTTTTATCTTAAATAAAATACAAAATATCTGGAGGCAGGGACCTACTTAGAAGCTGGCAATACGGCTTTCACAGAGGACGCTCTACAGAAGACTGGCTCTTAAAATATAAGCAAAAACAAACATCAAGTGAAAAAATTGGCTCTCGCCCATATTTTCCGAGTTATGGGCCTCTGAACTTTTCTGAGAAAAGTACGATTGTGTACCATATTTTTTTTTATATCCATATGATTATCATTTTTAAGCTTTTAAATAGATCTTTCAGAAAGTACTAACATTTTTTAAAAATGCTTAAAAGCCGATGACATTTTTATGTAGCATTATATATAGTACTTCATTTGTTTTCTTCTTTTTAATTCTCTGTCACCTCAATAATTTCTTTTCGATTGGAGTTACTTCACTTAACTAAATTTAAATACATGATGAAGGGTATATAAGATTCGCCATAACTGAATATAGCACTCTTACTTGTTTTAACTTTAATTCGAATTCCTGTAAATGGTTTATGTTTATTGTTTATGATAAAAGCATAACTAAAATTATGTCGGGACAGCAACCCTAAGCAAAACTTAAAATTTTTCTAAAAAAAACTCTTTTTTGAACAGAAAAACTTTATGGTAGGAAAGAATTTTTTATTCCGATTTTTATTTAAACTATTCAAAGGGAAATCTGCAGTATGTTACATGTGTTTATACAATATAATGAAGGGTATGTAAGAATCGGCATAGCCGAATATACTTTTACTAGTTAGTGCTAAATATAAAATTTCTGAGCTTTTATTTGTTGTAAATAATTTTATAAACATCAGTGTTCCATTCAGTGCATTTAGTAATTACTCTCAGCCCAATACTGTACCTTATACAAGTTAAAAATATCAAGATATTTGTATGTTTACTCTAGCTTTCGATATTTTTATTATATTTTGTTTAAAATAATATATTATATTTTTAAATACATTTTTAAGTGAACTAATAAACAAATTTACGTAGTGAAATTATCGTTATATATTCCAAACGCAAATCTTAATGATTAGTATTTTTAAACTTTAATATTGTTAACAGAAAAAAAATATATATCTGAAAAAAAAATTCGAGTGCTGTGTAACCGCCAAGAAATATATATTTTCAGTAATTCTTTTAATGAAAAAAAAAATTGAGGTAAAATATTTTGGAAGCTTAGGAGAAAACAATAATATTCTCCTTTTAGATTGAAATACAGTACGTTCATAAATAATAGCACATTTGCTAATCTGTAAATTAATAATTCATAAAATTTTAACAGGGCATGCTATAATTTTCATCTCTTTGTGAAAACTTTATTAATATGTTCTCTTTTCAAAATTGATCTCATTTTACACAAAACTCTCAGGAATTACAAATACCGTTATCAAAATTGCTTACATTTATATATTTAGCATATTTAAGCGTTCAAATTGCATAGCACAAATGCAAAAAATTCTTTGTATAAAAAAACTACCGTTTTAAAACAACATATTGCATTCAGTTTTATTAAAAATATTAGTTATAAGCAAAATGCCATGCGGAAAAGTACTTAGCGAATCCGAAAAAGGTCAAATTTTAACATTGACAGAAATTGATGCGTCGAAAGCTGAAATTGCAATTCAAATCTGCAGAAGTCGAAAGGTTGTTTATAATTATTTGGCAATTATTGAAAATTATGGCAAAAATAAAAGCAGTGGTAGAAAAAAAAAGTTGAATGAACGCGAGCGCAGTCTTATTCTAAGGACAGCAAGCAACAGTACCAAAAGCTGTAACCAACTTGCTGCATGCGTTTCCAACAAAGTGTGCAAAACGACCATTTGGAATGTTCTAAACTCTTCCAAACATATTCAAAGACAGAGAATGAAAAGAGCTCCTCGCCTTTTGAAACGTCATATCAATGCACGTTTGGAGTTTTGCAAAAATAATATGAATACAAATTGGTCAAATGTAAGTTATTTAACACCTTTGAGTTATAAAATGGGTAACTTATTTATTTCTTTTTAAAGATAATTTTTTCAGATGGAAAAAAATTTAATTTAGGTGGCCCTGACGGCAATAATAGTTACTGGCGTGACTTACGAAAAGAACCCCAATGTTTCTCACGAAGAAACTTTGGTGGTGGTTCTGTTATGATTTGGGGTGCATTTACTGAAGAATGCTGTTTGGAGTTGCAAATCGTACCAACCAAAATGAATAGTGAAAAATATTGTGAATTGCTTAAGTGCAGTTTATTGCCATTTTTATATAATAATATAAATAAGAAATATATTTTCCAGCAAGACAATGCAGCCTGCCATGCCAGCAAATTTACAAAAGAATGGTTAAGCTCAAATAATGTCGAAGTTTTGGAATGGCCTTCTTGCTCTCCAGATTTGAACCCTATAGAAAACATATGGGGAATTCTCGTCAGGAGAATTTATGCTGGCAATCGTCAATTCATGAGTGTTAATGAGCTCAAAAATTCAATTTTCAAGGAATGGGAGGCACTGGATCAGGCTCTTCTGAAAAAATTAACAAGTTCTATGAAAAATAGAATATTTAATTGCATTAAATCGAAAGGTGGTCTAATAAATTATTAAAAGGTTTTCTTTTATTGTTTTTGTTAAATAAATAAATAAAGTTGATGTTTAGTCTTTGTTATACAAAGAATTTTTGGCATTTGTGCTATACAATTTAAACACTTAAATATGCTAAATATATAAATGTAAGCAATTTTGATAACGGTATTTGTAATTCCTGAGAGTTTTGTGTAAAATGAGATCAATTTTGAAAAGAGAACATATAAATAAAGTTTCCACAAAGATATGAAAATTATAGCATGCCCTGTTAAAATTTTATGATTTATTAATTTACAGATTAGCAAATGTGCTATTATTTATGAACGTACTGTATAGGTAAAATGTGCATGTGTGTTCCAATAGCAAACAAATATTTAAAGATAACACATTCATGATTGTATTCAGCACCGAACAAAAATTCAAGACGTACATAATAGATATGAAAACAAAAATATGTGTTGGTTGTTTTGTGTATATGTATATGGTATTTTTGTTAGCAGTTTGGTGGTTTTCAGTCTTGTAGTCGGTTACTCAATTTTTGTTTTTTGATTGGAGTTACTTTACTAAGTTAGATTTACAAACATATATGGTGAAGGGTATATAATATTCAACATAGCCAAATATATCGTTCTTTCTTGTTTAATCCAAAATAATTGTGAAAAAATTGATTTATTTGCGGTTTTAAGCAAAACCCAGCGTTAAGAGTAAAACTCAACGTGAGTGTGAACATTTGTTAATATAAATTCATATATGATTTATTATCTGTACATATAATAAAACTGTAACAGGGTCATTTCTGTACATGAATTATTTTTGAATATTTTGTTATTGGGTTGGATACTCGTAGTAATCGATGTGGAATACGATATGTGTTCGAATCACATAAAAACTTTTGAATGAATTTGAATTAAAGTTTGTGAGGAGGTCCCTTAGAACCTTGATTTAAATAAAGAATACTTTTTATTTCATAAAAGTATGTCATTTCCAAGAAAAAATAGAGAAATATGAAAATACGAAATTTTGGTGGTATAATGGTACTAAAATAGTTTTCAGCACATTTTATTTTTGTAGATGGAAAATTTTTAACACTGTTTACTGAATTCTACAAGAAATGTTTTGAAACATATTTTTCTAAATTTTAATTTTAAGAAAAGTAGAAATGATACACGGACGACCTCGTGGGCACTGCTAGTTGAGAGATAAATGCATATTATAATAAAATCGCATTCCGTTTGTAATTTCCAAAATATCTTTTTCCGATTTCATAATTATATATATTCTTAATTCTTATGCATGGCGAAGTCAATCGAGCGATGTCCGTTCGTCCGTGTTAAAATCAACTTTGCCAAAACATTAGATGATCAAGAGAAAATTAAAAAACGCCAATCATCATGTCCTTCAAAGCAGCGGGAAAACACCACGTCTTCCATAATTTTCCACACTTTTTTAAGCTTTCGCTTGTGTTCCTACAGGTGGTTGTGTTTATGATTAAAATTAATAAAGAAGTAAGAAAAATTTTTTACCTTTAATCTGATATAGCAACCTATTCATTTACTAAGACGAGACAACAACCCTTAGAAAAACTTTATGGCAGGAAATAATTTCTTAAGTCGATTTTTATTAAAACTTATCAACGGTATACCTGCAGTAAAGTCATAAACCTTATACATACATATATGGTGAAGGGTATGTAAGACTCGGCATAGCTGAATATAGCACTCATACTTCTTTATTATAATAATAATTATTGTTATACCCTTTACCATAAAAACTGAAAAAAAATTTTATATAAGTTTGTAGTTTCTACGATATCCCTCTCCGATCCCGTTAAGTATATATATTCCTAGTCCTTATGCATAACAATAAACAGTGGTTTAAAAACGATTTTGTTTTTCTTTTTGTACAAAATTCTCACGAACCACTTAAGTTATTTTACAGAGGCAAAGTAGAGGTGTTTCTCGAACGGTCGGCCTCCTGGGGAGAAGGGTAGGCTACCAAAGTTTTTTGGTAAAATCATGAAAAGGTTATTTTCATATCAATTAGTAATATTTTTTAAATTTAATTAGACCTTGGAGCGATCGAGAATTAAAAAAAAAAAAATAAAAACATCAAATAAAAAAATTGGCGCTAGCCCTTATTTTCCGAGTTATGGGCCTCTGAAATTTTCATAAAAAAGTTCGATTGTCAATATGGTCAACATGGGTATCATTTAATAGCTTTTAAGAGATCTTTATTAAAAACTTAAATATTTTTTTGATAGGAGCTACTTTACTAAACTAGATTTTCATACATAGTGAAGGGTATATAAGATTCGGCGTAGCCGAATATAGAACTTTTACTTGTTTTTCGTTTTCTTTTGTGTAATAATCTATCTTATTAACTGAGGTAAGATTATTTCTAAAATCTATTTTCTTTATTTTAAATGGGCCCTTGTATTGGATGTCTAATTTGTGACGTATCCGTTTACACAATTTTTATATTCTGTTCCCATGTCCAAGATGAACATCTTAATTGGACTATAGGTTTGAACAAAGTTTTTAAAAATTTCCCATACTACAGTTTTAGCATTTTGATAGATACAACATATTTTGTAAAAATAAGTACTGCGTATTTATTTTCTTGAATGGATCTTATTTTGGCCCTATTTTGTCCACATATACCATATTAAATGCTCTTGTAGGCGTTGTCGTGACAGTCATTGCACACTTTAAGTGGTTATTAGTTTTTGTCGCTTGATATTTGTGAAATATTACTACATATTTAGTTGTCATGTTCTTCCAGAAGTTAAATCTTTTTATTTTCTCTACAGTTCCAAAAACTCCGCAATATCCACCTCTACGGCATCATCGAGATTTTTCCGCATAATTTCAAGAATTGCCTAATTATTATCAATTTGGTTTACCTCATTCAATAGCGCTATTTTAAATTTTCCCTAATAGTTTTTTAAAATTTATTTTCTGACTTCAGTATTTTATTTTTGTATTTGCATATACCTTTTATACATATTACCAGCTTATTGTACCCGACTATTTACAGAGTCTAGCCAGTAAAACAAAAAAAAAAAAAAAAAAAAAAAACAATTTTTTGTGTTTTAATCGTTCAGACATAAAAAGAATTGTCCAATTAGATAAAAAAGTAGCCATGGGTATTTTGAACCGTCTAATAGCTATAACTTTGTAGGTTAAAGATTAAGTTTCAAAAATTATTTTTTCAATTGCATGTGCAATAAAGACATCATACTCAAATTATTCCCATTTTTAGAAAAAACGATGCTCTAGAACTTTGGGAGAAACTTATTTTGCTTAAAGAGATATGCTCGTTTAAAAAAAAATAAGAACAATTATTATATGTTTGGAGAAGTGCCTATAAAATTGTCTTAAATTAGGGGTTTTCTCGATGAAAATTAGCATAATAATTGATACAAGTTGGATTATCTCATTGGTGACATAAGAGACATATACTTGAAACTTCGCTAAAACACTCACTACATTATATTCTTTTAGATCTTGAATGATTTATACTTCGCAAGACTTCGTATCAATGTAATATTTCAAGTCAAAGGCAATATTTCAAGTCAAGCGTAAGACAAAGCAAATTACCTTCTCCTTTCTTTTACTCCCCAGAATCTCATTATAGATCGATACAGAAAACACAACTTAGGTTCGTTTTTAGAATTATTTTTGTATTTATTATTTCATCTTCTTGCTTATATTTGTTTTTATTGTTCTATGTTATATATATGTATGTAATTGCATTGCGTTTTGCATTGGAAACCAACAACAAAAATACTTTTTTTTAAATATGAGTAAATGTAAAAAGTAACGCAAAAAAAACAAAAACAATTGGTAAGCCCTTTGTTTATTTCTTTTGTTTTAATTTTCTCATAAAACGTGCACTTCGCAAAGCAAATAATAAGCATTAAGTTTTGAAATTAAATTAAAAAATAATAATATTTAATAATAAGAAAATGGATAAAAATAAAAATAACATTTTCGAACTCTGAGGTGTTTGAAATGTGAATAGCCGCTTCTAAAAGTGAACGTTTGCGTAAATTATATTCGACTATATTTGATAAAATAAATATTTCTGACGCTAATGATAAAGAAAAGAAAAAGGTTAGAAACAAAATGTCTGTTCGAATATTAAATTTTACGACTGGTACCCTATGAATGTTAGCATGCACAATATATTATTCCATGCGATCGATGTTATAAAAATTTCATTAACCCATCGGTCAGTTATCTGAAGAAGCTCAGGAAGCTCTTAACAAGAATTGTAGACGATACAGGTTGGCGCACACACGCAAATCTTCAAGAATCAATACAAACAGAGATTTGCTAACATGTTGTTGATAACATCAGATCCTCTAATCAATTCTTATCGACAAAACCCCTTCAAAAACTTTTCATCGCTCGCACCAGAAGTCATAAGGTTTTTAGTTGAGACTAGTTTTGATACTCATAAAGATTTACGTTTTGAGTTTGCAGGAGCAAGTGAACCTGAAGAAACAGAAAAGTTTAGCTAATCTGATTATAATGAATATTAGAGTAGAAGTTTGGTTTAACTCATAAATGTATGACTCATTTATTATGAAACAGTAGTTTTTAATCATAAAAGTGTTTTGGGAGATAACATTTAAAAAATCCGAAGAGAGATACAAACATAAAAATTTGATTTAGATTGAAGTATGTTTAAAACTAGTATCACGATTTTGAGTAAGCGGGAAATTATTTCAATTTATATTTTATTTCGGTCATTAAATCTAAAATTTTTATCAAAAACCTTGACTCTTGTATTTTGTGGTTCTTTTAGTGTAACTAACTTCCAACCAAAAAATTTTAGAAAAGGTAATCGAGTGTGGAATTAAGCATTTTTGGCGGAAGGACTTACCAACTAGATTACCAACCTAATAATTTTAACAAGGCATCAGACTTGTATAAGCAAACACTGAGATTTGATTATATTGATTATTGCAGGAAATAAAAATAGTCATTAGAACGTACCTTAGGTGTTCTTTTTTAATTATAAGAACTCGTTCAATTATTACTTCCCTTATTTGCGAACTGATATAATGTGTTTTTATTATATGGCAAGTACTTTTTAAGGTAATGTCTAATTTTTTGGTGGGTTATTTTAAGTCCATTTTATTCTAGAACACCGTATGCCAATATGAGTATATTGTAAATGATTTAGTAAGTCGCATAATTTTTTCTAGATAATATTTCAATACAGGATTTAACTTCAGGTATCAGGTACTGAATGAACGCAGGCTCAAACTAATGAATGTTTTATTATGTGAAACAATAATATTACTTAATAATGATATATTTAAATTGCCGTCTAAATTATATATTACGAATGTAACTTTCTTCTTATAGCTAATCACCGGTATTTAATTTTTTAATCTTTGAAGTGACGCTCAATGACCTATTTGATTATCTGCAATTTGAAATGGTTTCAGATTGAATAATTTTTTATATACATGTAAGGATTTTACAAAAAAGGGGTTCAGTAACTATACAAGGAAAAATTAGCAACGAGGAAGTAAAAGCGAAGTTTTCAAAATTGTTCTCCAAATATAAAAAGTAATTAAGGCCCTTATTATAAGTTGAATTCGATTTTCGATATTCGCTGGCTAACGAAAATCGAATATTGATTGTTAAATTCCTATTATGAGTTGGTAGCACTGTCGAAAATTTCGTTGTGTAAAAAAAATTCCCAATCGAACACAATTTTGCGTTCGATGGTTTTTGTCGGTTTGTAAAATTTATTAAAAATGTAAGTGTGATTTGTTATTTTTACACATTTTAATTAATTATTAAATTATTAATTATTTTAATTCCATGCAGGTCTAAGGTTTGTACTTAAAAAAAAAACGGAAAAGCTCGTTTCTCTAATGCAACAAAATTACATGCTGGCAAAAGAATATGCACAAAAGTTTAGGCGGCAAAAGAATGTAGAGAACTTACACAGTAACTAAATCATCGAACCATAACTCCGTCGTAGTCATTTTAATAAATAATTATTTTAATTTCTTTAGAGTGACAGCTGGTAATCATGTATTATTGTGAATAATCCAATTGTGTAAAATTCACAATAGGGCTATTTTTATCGAATGTGCGGCATTATTCCAAATGAAAATTCGTTCGATCAGCTTTTCGATTACAGTTGAAGATCGAAAGTTGCTCATAGTAGGCACCTAAGACTTTACTAGCAAACATTAGGAAGTAATTGTTGTGTATTTTAATAGAACCATTTTTTTAATAAATGTACAAGACTGAAAAAAAAACTAAACAACTAGCTTATTGAACCATTCGTTGCCTTGGTCAAATTTTAGGGCCTTTCCAGGCACTGTAAATAATATTATAGCTTCGTTTGCTATATGATGCGATCGAAAAAGTAATTTCGAAGATAACATATTAAAAATTTATCAATTCTTTGATTTTAATGTTAAAAAATAGTATCACGATTTTTTTTAATTTTTTTCCTTCTTTAAAAGTTTTTCACCTTGGTAGTTGTATTGCTCGGTACTTTTATTTCAACACATTTTTTAAAGAATGTTACTCTACAACTCCGCATGTTAAATTCTAGTTTAACAAATTCATATTCGCTTGAATACGATTTCAATAAAACCAATATTCCACTATTAGAGAGTATTCGAACAAATGAACACATTAACGAAATGATAATATATTTTAAAAATCTAATTAAGGAGGCTATACAACATAAAACCATACCCAACTATCTCAGAGATACCATTTGTCAACGAAACAATGTGCGAAGAATATGGAAACGCGCCATAGAAATATAAGCGATTTCTTCCAAATTAATTTCCTAAACTGTAAAATTGCTGAATTAAATACAATACGAAACAAGGTTAGGGACAAACTGCTTTTTTTATTAGATAAAAACTCTACAACTCTACAAAAATTTTAAGTAAGAAAAAAATCAATATTCCAATTTTAAAACAAAATTATTCATTAATTTACTAATTCAGAGAAATGCGAAGTTTTAGGTCAAAATTTCTTTTCCAACCATTTAACTACATCAAATATAGATACTATTTCAATGGTAAACTCTTGTCTTGATAACTTTAATTTCCTACATCCAATAGCTTCAAACTTAATTCAAAATAGCATGTCAAAAATATCTTTAATTATTAAAAATTTAAAAATGAGGAAAGCTCCAAAAATTGACAGAATAAACAATAGGTGTTTAAAAGCACTGCCAACAAAAGGAATACAATTTCTAAAAATTTTATTTAATGCGTGTCTAAAACTTTGCCATTTTCCAAAAGATTTTAAAATTGCTAAGGTCATTCCCATTAAACAACCAAACAAAGCTATCGAAAATCCCACGTCGTACCAGCCTATAAGTCTACTGAGTTTTATTAGCAAAATTTATGACAAAGTAGTTAAAGTTAAACTAACGGAGTTTATCGTAACAAATAATGTTATTCCGTCGGTTAGAAGAGCATAATACAGCTCATCCTTTAGTTAAAATACGTAACTTAGTGAGTCTCAACAGTCATGGTGCTACTAGATGTCAAGGCAGCTTTTGACTCGGTATGCCATAAAATGATCCATCTTAACTTTCCGACGGAGGTAATTAAAATAATACAATCTTTTTTAATAAATTGTACTTTCAGAGTACATATAGGGCAATATTGTTCTACAAACTTTAAAGTATCAGCATGTTGCCCACAAGGCTCATGTTTATCTCCAATTTTATATAATATATACACTGCAGATTTTCCTGTTTTAGATTATTGTACAATGTCCATTTTCGCTGATGACATTGCAATTACACTTAAACCTCGTTTTATGTGATTGAACCATTCCAGAGAAAATCGCATAAAACGATACACTAGCTCCATACTAAAATTAACGATTCGTCCCTGAATTTAAGAAAAAACGCATAAATTCAAAGTAAAGCATTAAAACTCAAACAAAATCGCATGAAAAAAATCAACAAAAAAGTAATTCATTAATAAAAAAAACAACAAATAAACATTAACTCACTACGTACTTAACAAAGAAAAAAATATTTACATTGAAGAAATAAATTATATCTCATAATCAGAATCACTAATATGGCGTATGCCGAGTTTTTGATTTGTCTCTATATCGCTTTCATCACTAGAGGAAACAAACACATCTATAGGTAGATTACTATTTTTTTCACTACAAATGTTCTCACTTTGACTGCAAGGAACATCAAGGTTTTCAGTCAGTTCTTTCTCCTTAGGTACTTGTTGAAAATAATTTGTCATAAGTTTTTGTGATGTCGATTTTTTTTAACTCTCGATATGACGAAAATGTGTTGTTAAGCCCATGCTAAATTTTTAGTGCCCGTTCCGTATTGGGATCCACATTAAGAATTTCGCTATGTAAGTCTTTAACTAATTTAAGAATTTTATCAATCTTTTTTAAAGTAAGGAACTCTACAAGTTCTTCACAATCACTTTTGCAATTATTATCTTCCATATTATCAGCAGTTAGACTAACAATATCGTCATCAAATAACAGAACATCTACGAGAAGCTTTTCTAATCATTATGGTTCAAAGAATCAAATCCATCGCTTTCAGTTTGTCGAGCTAGAATTGAAATTTCTTCACACAATACAGATATTTCAAAAGCAGTATTACTCCGAACACAACCTGGCCATACAGCTTTCCAGCACCATTTAATGTTTTTGGTCGTATACTGGATACTGCAGATGCAACCAAAAATATTGTATATTAAATTTTTTCCACGCCTCGGTCAATGTTAATTCTTCATTTTCAATTTTATTTAAAATTAATAATATTTCTTAAAAGTGGAGATTATTCCTTGATCTAGTAGTTGAAGAATACTGGTTGTATTTGGTGGCAAAAAATTAATCTTAATGTTTGAATGTTCCAAATGTGGGTGTCCAGTAGCATTATCTACAACAAGTAAAATTTTGAATTCAAGACTTTTTTCCTTCATATGGGATTCAACCGCTTGTACAAAACATTTGAAAAACCCAAGCTTTAGTGTTTGCCATCCAGTGAACTGGCAAACGTTTTAAGTCTTTTCCTTTAAGGGCCCGTAGTTTTAAAAACTTATTTACGACTAATGGTTTTAACATTTTATCTCCTGAAGCGTTGCTGCATAGGAAAACCGTTAATCATTCTTTACTAGGTTTAAATCCACTGGTTTTTTTTCTGTTTTAGCAATGTAGGTTTTATTTGGCAATTTTTTCCAAATTATTCCGGTCTCATTTGCATTGAATATTTGATCTGAGCAATACTGTCCTTCTTCTATTATTTTTTTTTTTCATTTTTCAGAATAATTTATATAAGCATGTTCATCTGCTGATGCTGACTCACCTCTGATTTGGATGCTGTGAATATTATTGCTTTTTCAAAACCGTGCAAACCACCCATTGCTAGCTAAAAATTCATTTTCTTTTTGTTCAGAAGTTAATGGCTAATTTTGCTTTATTCTATCATAAAATATTAGGGCTTTTTCTTGTATCATATATCCGCTTATGTGAATCCTGTTTTTAGTTAAATCCTCAATCCACAAATTAAGAGATTTTTCCATTTTTTTAATCAGTATGTCTCTTGTATAAGACAAATGCTTTGAACTCATTTCTGTGTGCGAAATAACGGATTTTCTTATGGAATCTTCATTTTTTTTTTAACCGATCGTATAGTTGATTCTCCTAAGTTGAACTCCTTTCCAAGAGATGTATACTTTGCACCATTTTCTAAGAGCTCGAGAATTTAAATTTTGTCTCTAGGGATATTGTTTGTCGGTTTCTTATTTTTATCCATACTGTAAATTAAAAGGGTACAAATAAAATATTTTTGAGCACAGAAACTTTAAAATAACAAAACTTTATAAGTTGTCACTTTAACCACTTTTACGATAAATTAATTTCAATTTTTTATACGAGTAATATTCACTAAGACGTGAAAACAAACACCACAATAAACTATTATATTTAACTTGTTGGTTAAAAGGGATTTCCCCTAAGTTGAAAACTAGAATGATATTCACACTGTCACAGCGCGCTGCTATTAAAGTCACAAGCAGTTTTGCCACAAGCAAAAAAAAAAATTTTTTTTGTACATACAAAAGCGTGCATAAAAAAAAGAAGGTGCAAAAAAAATTCAAAATCGCACAAATCTGAATTCGAATAAAACGAGTTTTGAGTGTATATGCTCTGGGTATCTTACTAAAGACGTTATAAATAAAGTTCAAAGAGCGCTTTGAAGTTATACACTATTTCAATAGATGGAAAATCATAATAAACTCAACTAAATCTTAGGCATTTGTTACGGTTTACGGTGAAATGCCTGACGAGGTTTCCGACTAGCTTTATTTACCCCAGGAGCTTCGCGACGGCAACACAAAACAAAAAGTTAAGACAAAAAAAAAACTAAACTTGAAATCACAACATACTATACACGAATATAGAGACAGTTGTTGGTCTCTTAATTACCCTCCCATCTTTGTCGTAATAAGAACTCATATAACTTGGTAATAACGACCCAAATTACACTCGACCGTACTCTTCCACTCACCAATCTAGCATTAACAAAACTTAATTAATTTAAGTCATCATTTTTTATTAAGTCTTAAGTAAGATATGTAATATAAAGCTTAAAATTTAAATTCAAAATCCTGCAAAAATATGACACCAATATATATGTATTTCAACTTATAATAAAAATAAGGAAAATTAAAATAATCACAATTTGAACATAAATTAAACAACCGTTTTTCTTTTTACAACAATCTCCTGTAAATATTCTTTGATTAACAGGCATATCTCGTTGAGTTTCTATTTTCTTTTTAGATCAATGAGTGTTATTCTTTAACTATTTTAATATATTTTTTAGAGCTCAGGATCCTCAATATCGGATGTTTGTCTATCCCCTAAAGCTCCCTAAGAACATTCACTTGTGCCTGAACTATACAGACGCTGATTAACTCAAAACGCTACGTGCCTAATTTGAGCACTAAAACGCAGATTTCACTTATCTTTCACTATTGATTTAAAAGGATTTTCTTACTATTAAAAGTAATTTTTTTCTTAAAAAACAATATTTTTTTATATACAAGAAAATACAATATTTACTTATTTTGCAAATTCTACACTTAGTTATACACACTTAAAAATACTACAATAATACTTTTTTTTTCAGTTTTTTTCTTAAGCACTAAAGCAATATTTTAATATTAAAAATTTTAACAGTTAATAGTTTTAACTTTTGCTTCCTTTTTTAGGTCACCAATCAGTGAATATTAAATTTTGGGGGTTGACTTCGTTTGCTTGCCACAGATTCGAGAAAAATTTTAAATATTATTAACCTTCCTTCTCCTTAGGCAAATTAACCAACCGCACACACGCAACTTTTGTTCACTTTATTCTTTTTAAAATTAAATAAAGAATTCATTTCCTGGCTATTTCTGGGGTATACTTCAACACGATCTCCAGCCCCCTATATTTGGTAAATAGCAGCTGTTGGAAACACAACACAAAAAAAGGGGATATTTTAAAATTTGCCTAACATTTTTTCTTTTTTATTTTTTTAAAAAGCTTTATTTTTATTTTATTATTAAATTAACTTACGTTTTTTCAATTTAAGAAAAACACTTATATTTTGTTTTATTTAACTCTGGAAAAAAAGACTAAAATTTCAAATTTAACTGCTTTTAAAACTTCACTTTGTTGCAATGTTCACTTTCTGATTGTAATAATAACCAACAACTTTCTTCCAACATATTTCTTGCAAAAGAAAATGAAAATTACTAATTGGCCTTATTAATTTATTTATAGCTTTATAATGTTTGTTTAATTTGTTTTTATCTGATTGAATTCATGTTATTAATTCGCATTTTATAAACAAACCCTTCTTTAAGTCATAAGCCATCAGCATTTTTAGGAAGAAACTTTTTTTTTAATATTGGCTGACTTCCAAAATGTTAATTGCTTTGCATTCGAACAAAGTATACTGTTTCATAAAGCCGCTGTACAAAATATTTACAATGTATACGATTTCAAAACGTCAACAATGAGTATTTTTAAGGCAGTAAAAAAGCAACCAGGCATCAGTTTTTTAGTTGATGCTTTCTTTGGTGTTCGTTTGTTTACTCATAAAAAATAAAAAAACAACCACAAATAATGACCGACTTACATAAGTAAGTTAATTTGTTTTTAATAATTAATATATATAAATAGCAAAAAGTTATTTTTAACATATTGCAGCGAAAAAGCGCAAGAAGCGCACCGTTTTGTGGGAAAGTCTTGAGAGAAACTAAGGATGTGGATGAGACCTTTCCCTTCTCGAGGGATGATGTCACCAGAAAGTTTTTAAAATTCTGTTTGACTTATAAAAGAATTAAAAAGCGCAACAACACTTCTGGAGAAGCAGCCACATCTTGGCATCGGGCATTTTTGCAATAACTTCTCAAAAATTAACAATTTTTTGTATTCTTCTGCACTGTTTTTTGGCTACAGTAAAACATTCCTTTTTCTTTTAATAGATTTTATTACAGCGACGAAATTTTGTGCAGAGTTTCCACTCAAATTTTCCGATAGCTTAAAAAAATTACCAAATAAAAATTTTACTCCCGACCTTTCCATTTTCGCGTTTGTCAATAATAAAAATGGTGCATTGCAACATTCCTGTTTCAAAATGAAAATTTAAACAAAGCATAAAGTTGCGTTGTATCGGAACTTTGCATATGAAAAAAGTTTAAATGCTGCAGTAAAACTGTATACAAACTTTGTATTCATACATTTTGAAAGTCAGCCATTTTTTTTTTCAAATTAAATTTCAAATATTCAAAAACCTATTCATGAATGGAAAATACAACACTGTGAATATTTACACTGGCTACACTTTTAATATTTAATACATCTGTGATTTCTATACATGTATATACTGAAAGCTGAACAGAGCACATGTAAGTATATTCCATAAACAAACAACAGAATCCAATCAAAAAACACATGTATTGAACACATTAATTTTAGAAAAGCACTGGAACATGGGCAGGAGTTAGTGCCTCCAAATTCACAAACGCTCATCCCTGAACAATTTAAAATATATTTATGAGGGATTTGAGGCACACATATTTCGCCTCTTCCCGAAAGTGTTGTTAGAAGGAGCCGCCAGGAAAATTTGTTTTCCGGCCGGAGACTTGTAATGCTCTTAATTTCACCTCGCACGCAACAAAACTTTGGTCTCGCTGGTTAAGTCAGAGCCCAACGTGGGGAACTCCTACACACTGATCTTTTCAAAACTTAACTAACCGGGCAAAAAATATCTACAATGCTAATGCTACAGTTGGTGTATACATATGGAAGGAAAAATTAATTACGGGAAGTATTTATACGTAGATCATGGTAATGACTTTTACTTTGTGAATATTTTGTCTTTTTTGTAGGTATTATTAAATTATATTTACAAGATAGCACAAAGCATACAAGATAACAAGGGTCGAACACAAATATACTTGGATTGACTAACCTAACGTTTGTAAGCTTAAAATAGACGTATTGATATGATAATTAACACTTAGATAAAACAAACAGTGATATGTTAGGGCGAATGAAAGTATTTACGAAACATCAAAAAACATAATTTTAAAACTAATTCACTTGTCCTAATATTGCACATAGGTTTTGTTTTATCACAGAAGTTTTTTAATCGAAAAAACCAGGTACTCGGTGAGATATTCGGACAACACAGACATAATATTTGTATAATTTTTATAAATAATTTCTCCTAGTATTGCACTTTGTATTGATTTCTTCGTCAATATTTAGCCTTTAATATGTTTCATGTGAAATGTGCCTATTGTCCTTCCTTATAAATTCTCTGCTTCAAACATATTGTTTCCTATATTTTCACTATCCTACATTTTAAGAATATTCAACAAAACTTGGTATTAATGTTCTTTCCAAAATCACTTAGGACAGTGCTTCTTCGATAAACTTCCTGACCAGGTGTAAACTTAATATTGCGAGCTCTTTTGTTGTACCCAGCAGCACTGTCTCACGCATATTGTTTGTAATTGTCTCTCTAATTAGTTCAAGCTTTTCATGAGAACTTACATTTGTGATCTCACGATCTGTAAGAGACATGAATTTTCGGGCAATCCTGTAATCCGCCCCATTTGTTAACATGTGAAAACCGAAAGCCTAATCGCTGGTAATACAGATTGATTTAGCCTTTCTGAGGCATTTGATTGCGGGGAGTAAACAGCCGTTTTCTTATGCTTAATGCCAAAAGTTTCTAAAAATTCCTGAAAACTTTTGGAAACAAATTGCGAACCATTGTCACTGTGAATTACTTCTGGTACTTCGAATTTGTAAAATATTTCTTGCGTTAAAAATTCAACTACGTTTGAGATGGTAGCTTCTTTTATAGCCTTTAAAAACGTGAACTTCATGAAATGGTTCATTACTACGAATATATAACTGTTGCCACTTTTATATCTGGGGTATTTCTCCAGAAAGTCAATATTTCCGGCATTAAATTTCTATTCGCTTGCTTCTTCTCCTAACAGACCTGACAATTTTTCACAAATTCTTATATTTGTACTACCATTTTGGGCCAGTAAAAGGACCTTTTCACTATTTCTATTGTTTTTTTGTTCCACCGTGAGCAGAAGTATTTTTCACATGAGCCTTTTCTATTATAGCATGAGTAATATTTGGTGATATCCACAACTTTCATTGAAACTGATCTTATAAATTGGGTTCACAATTTGTTCGCTTGAAAATTTTTCTATCTTCTACTTTGAGATCAGGTAATTTATCGATGTTATTTTGAATTTGTTTAATAAGATCTAAATACTCCTCGGACATGAACTCAGTTGTTTCAAAAAATCTAATAAATCTTCCTTTTCAATCGCGCTAACATATTGCTGCTGTGGTACACGTGAAAGCATATCAGCCACTACGTTTTCAGGTCCCTTGTGGTGTTCGATTTCAAAATCAAACGCTTGCAGTTTTAATGGCCACCTGGCAAGTCTCCCATTTAAATCTTTAAGGGTCATCAGCCACTTAGGGCTGACGTGGTTGGTAATGATTGTAAAGGGCATCATCTCTACGTAGGGTCTAAATTTTTGAACTACGATCACAGCTGTTAAACACTCTCACTAATGGTATAATTCTTTTGACGGGAGTTGGGTTTTTGGGAATAGAACGCAATCGGATGCTCTTCTTTTTTTGTCATGCAGGTATTACAATACAGCACCAATTCCAAGGTCTGATACGTTACACTATCTGTAGAATCTTTTAGGGAAGTCGGCATGGCGTAGCACGGGAGCAGAAGTCAAAGCTTTTCAAAGCCTTCTATAGCTGCTAGCGTCATTATAATTTCGCCGATTTATTTAATGTATCTGTCAGCGGAGCTGAGATTGTTGCAAAATCTTTTATAAAGCGCCTATAGCAGCCCGCTGTGCCTAGAAAACTTCTAACTTCTCTAACATTCTTAGGAAATTTCGTACTTTTTATTGCAATAACCTTATCCGGATCTCCCTCCTATAATAAATCCTAAATATTTCAAATTTTTAAACCAAGTATTAAATTACCATCCTTTATACATTTTGCCACTTCTTTTAATAGCTGCATATGTTCTTCGAAAGTGCTAGAAATAACCAATAAATAGGTGAATAAATTTGACTTCAAACGATGGGGTATGACTTTATCCATCAATCGACAGAGTCTTTGAGCCGCATTACATAGGCCGAATGCCATAACCATAACTGATATAATGGATTGCCTGCCACTTCAAAAGCTGTATAAGCTTTGCTATCTTCGTCGAGTTCTATCTGCCAGAAGGCGTATTTAAGATCGACGCTACTGATGAAATCAGTTTCGATCCTGCTCAATATCCCGTCAATGTTTAAAAGCGGGTAAGCATTTATATAAAATAGGTTCTCCTGACTTTGGGTAAAAAGTTAGGAACAGATCGATTTAAATCAGTTTGCCTAACTCTTTTTTTAGCTCGAGTTTCAACATTTATATTTCGTAAAGAGACTTTATAGAGACTATCTTTTTTTGGTTTTTAAGACTCAATAACTCAAAAACTTGTTGACCATCAGAAATTAAAAAAAATTTGGTAATAAAAGGAAATCAAAGTTAAAATAAATACAATATTTTGAAATGAGAAAAATAAAATAAATACTAACGTTTGTTTAGATAAAGATTATTAGACTACTGAACAATTAAATTATTCAAACCAAAAAAATAAAAATTTTAATTTTCTATTGTTTAATTAAATCTATAAAAACATTTAATAAATAAATGAAATAATTGAAAATTATGTTAAATGTTTTTAGACTAAACAACTAAATTATTAAAACTAAAAACAAAATGTTAATTTTAATATATACTAAAAAGTGTTAATAAGTTATTACTAAAAAAATTATAAATTATAACTAGAAAATATAATGTTTTACAAGATTAAACTACTATTAAATACTTTAAATGATTTCAACAATCGTTAATTTTAAACAAACTTTACGAAATACTAATTGAGATACTAATTTAAAAAAATATTAGAAAAAATATAAGGATAGTAGCTTTAATCAAATATGTTTTTATGTTTTCTTTCTTTTTTGGCGTATTTAAACTTTCTATATTTTAGTTTTCAGTTGGGTAATGATAGACGGATTAAATTCGACGGGTAGCATGAAATCAAATATATTTGAAAATTTTTGGAAGTCCTGTGGTCAGTTGTACATCATTTTATCAAATTTTCGAAAGACAAATGAGTTACAACATATTGCAGAAATCATCACATACAACTTTCCTTATGATCACTGTCACAAGAGGATATGTTACATTGCCACATTCACATAGGACTATTTAACAAAAACACTTTATTTTAAATTTACTGATACTTTAGAAACAACCACTGTACAATTTAAAAACAGTTTAAGTTACTGTTAAGTTAAAAATCATTTATAAAATTATTTTTTTTAAGCTAAAATTTTCATACTACTCTGCTTATTCTTTTAACTTACAGAGGTTACGAACACGCTCAAAATACAAAAAAAAAAAATACCGGGCTATTTAAGACAACTATTGGATTCTTGTAACATGCCTAGATATTTCTACATGTTTCATTTAAACGGCTTAGGATACCTTCTCCAAACTTATTTCGTAGACCGTAACACCTTATATTTTATTGGTAAGCTTAAAGAATGTTATATCCCCCAAGTTAGTATTAATATACAACAAATGTCAGTCCAATAGGAATAAAACGTTAATTACCTTGGTGTAATTCTAGACACTAAGTTGAAATTTAAAGATCACATACCTTACATCATAAAAAAAAATTCAAAACTTAATATTGCCAACAAGAAACTTAACCTAAAAACATCTTTCCACGCAATACAGTTTTATGCTGCGCCAGTATGGGCTAACGTCGCTAAATGTCACATTAAGAAACTTTAAATTTCACAAAACAAACTGCTAAAATTAATGTGTAACTTACCATGTTTTTTATGCAATAACAGATATAAAATTAGTGGATTCTAAAAAAATAGACACTTAGAGAATTTTAAACGCCGCTGTACCTTTTCGGATTTTATTCACATTAATGAATTTGCTTTATACTAATAAGATTTAAATAGGTTACGTTTTGTTTAAAGATAAAAACAAGATCAAATAGTTTTTTTATATTTTTCCTCCAGCATCTTGTATATATGTATGTATTATATATTCAAATTTACAAAAATATTTATGTTGAAAAAGATAAACTCTCAAAATCATCATATATACATATATAACATTGTAAACTAAAATGTAAATATTATTGTTCTTAATAAATTAAATTGAATTAAAAAAAATTAAGAACTGCATAAAATTTTACATAAAAATGTCACCGGCTCTTAATGGGTTGAGCATTCGTAAAAGCTCTCTTCAAAAACTTTTAAATAAAATACATATTTATGTCTTTAAACATATATTGCAAAATCGTACTTTTCTATGACAAGTTCATAGACCCATAATTTAGAAAATATGGCCGAGCGGCAGTTTTTTCACTTTACGTTTTTTTCTTATTTTTAAATTCTACATTATTGAGTGATATTTGTTTTTTGATTGTTCCAAATGATATGGAAAACTTAGAGGCAGACGTGGTGTTTTTCCTGGACATTGCTCAACCGACTCAGAATATATATGTATGTAAATTAGAAACCTAATGACAAACTTAGATAAACATATGTACTTTTTATGACTTTTTGTAGTAAAGGATATAAAAACCAAAAAATGTTTTGTGATTTTTTATTTGAACTTAAGTATATTCAGTGTTAATCAGTTAGAATATTATATTAATGGCCAAAAAGAACTACAGCCGCTTTGAATGTAGAGATCAAAATACCTTTTATGGTTACTGTTTGCATAATACATTATTTACTATATGTACTTTATACTTCCTATAAAACCATGTAATCTTAAATAAAAAAGAACTGCAAACGGTAATCACGATAACTATTTAAAAGAACGGTGATTTGAAAATCACGTTCACTGGTAATGATGTTTCTTAAAAATCACGGATCGCTTATCCCCACATATGAATTTATTCATACACATATATATATATATACAAACATATATGTAGGTATTTATACAAACTTATTTATAAATGAAATACATACTACTGTTTAGTTTAATTTCACAAAAAAAGTTTGCCTTAATTCACTTCATTTATTGATAAATTTAAATTAACTAAATTATTTTAGTTTCTTGACCTTTATAATTAATTATTATTATTACAATTTTGTTTCCTGTTTCCTAAAGATGCCATGTGGCGAAATATTGAAAAAATAAAATATAATTTTTTCTTAAACTGACCTAGTGCACAATTAGAAGATAAAATTTGAATTAGCATTTGTTAGAAAGTTATATTTTTTATCTTGAAGATAATTAAGCAGTATTTCACACAATTGGTTCGTAAATATTCCTCATTCAAATAGTGATTTATAAAGATATTTGATTGTTTTAAGTTCGTGACACAATTGTTATGTAAAATGCACGCACTAGCGATCATATTAGTCACTGCACAGAAGTCCCAATGCTTTGTAAGCTTAAGAAGCCTTCAAAACCACCTTTTCATCAGACTGAATGTATTTTCTACCGTCATTTGGGTAGAAGAATGTATGATATTAAATGCTCGCTGAGATTTTGTTAGGTATCCATTGTCGTTACATGGAGGCACTAACTGATTGGCGGAGAAATAGGTAGAATCGCCGATAATGAGTGATTTATTATTATTATTATTTATAATTTGTTTCTCCTTTTCTAAATAAAACACTTTTTAAGACTTTGCTGTCGTGAAGTGAACTAGGTTTGCATAATATATATTTGTATATCAAAAATCTCTTATCTGCATGAACAACGGCTTGTAAAACCAGAGTAGGGAAATGAACAAAACGAAACGTTTGATTTTGTTTTATTCTTTGCATAGAGCAAAACAAACAAAACAAAAACAATGAGAAGGATTGCCTCATTTAGTTTTGTATTGTTTTTGTTTGTGAGCGCTAAAAACACATTAACTTAAACGTACATAGGTAGAAAAGAAATGAATGAGAGCAAAATTGAAAAGTTTGAAGAAAATACGTTTGCAAATGTTTGCTGCTGAATAATTTGCTCATTATAACTCCCAAAATATTAGGTCTGTTCATTTACTAAAAATTGTTACGAATTTGTAACAATTGTTACTGGAAAGTGTTCATTAACTCAAAAAATTTGCAACGAGAGAGTGTAAACAGAGAGTAAAAAAATGAGATACAAAAAATATCTTGCAATCTCTTATACCGCATTTAGACTAGGCAATTTTTCATGAAACTTGCATGAAATTTTTGCTTGTTGGTGAAGCAAGAGGAGTAAGCAATATGGTATTACTGGGATTTTGAGGGGATATTATTTTTGCTTATGTTTATTTTTAAATAGCGCAAATCGCTGCAACTTAAATAAGGAATTGAGAAAAAAATGCCTCAAAAAATTGCATAGTGTAAATCTGGACTTACTAGTAAAATTTTTACTTGCAAGAATTAGCCAAACAGCTGTTTCCTACTTTTGTTTACAAAATAATTTACTTTAAAAATGCCTGATAAAAGAAATTTTTGTAACATTAAAGAAAATGCAAGTACTTGACAATTAAAAGAATATAAAAATAATATTATTTTGTAATTTTTCTTTAATTTAGCTATGGAAGTACAAATCAAAATAGTGTAAAACAACACAAATTTGGTTTAGAATCTTCGAGCTTTGCAGGTGTTTGTATTGTTTTAAGAATTAAAAGTAAACAAGCCAGTGATGAAACATTCAATGAAATGTACTTTTTTCGGTACAATTTAAAGAAGAGTTGTACAATTATAAATAAGTTACATATATGTTAAAACTATTTTTAATATAAATATTTTTACATCTTAATTACAATAAGAATGTTTATTAGAACTAACTGTAGAAAAAAAATTCTATAAATGATGAGCTTAAACATCATAAACGCGTTTGGAAATTACCAAATATTTAAAAGGATATTTAAAACATTTTACATATTTTTGCAATTTGGTACTTGGAGTATTATTTTAAATTTTTTTCGTGTGGTTACCAGTTTGCTGGCTTTCAGTGGTCTTTGTTTTATACATTTTTACACTCGAGTACATTTGCTTTAAAAATAGTACTATTTTGTGTGCATACCGTACAGTTTTTACGTCTTACATATTATTTCCGAAGCCACAACAATTTTCTTTGCTAATTTTTGCTAGTTAAGCGTTCACCATTTACATCCGCGGATTGCGTTGTGGTATTTGAAACATGATCTATGGATGAGTAATGAAATATTAAGGCTATGGAGTAAATATTTTAGCTTTAGTAAGCTTACCTCTAACGAGTAATAAACGTGCTAAAAATAAATCATGTTCAAACAGAATAGACCGTCTACTAACACTTTCAACTAAATACTATTTTAAGTCAAAGTTTGGAAGATTTTCCAACTGTAATAATATACTAGTAATTTCAATATAGAGATCACTGAATATCAAATGCTCTGATTGTAATTTTTTCGATGTTGTACAAAGCACATTAAACACTTTTAAAAAGTCAACCGCGAAAGTCCAAAATTCGTTGGATACAACAAAAAAGGTGTTGTCATGTTTCATAGCTTCAATGAACTCTTTAAGCTCTAACATAAGATATGTAGAATTCCATCTCGTAATGGTGTCCAATATCGGCATTTTGTAGTTTCCGCTTTTTAGCAAATTGAGGTTTACTTGCGTTCTTAGCTTTTTTACAACCGTTCTAATGACTTCAAGTTTTTCTTTAATGTCTGCAGACCTAATTACATCTATTACACATAAATGAAGAGTGTGAGGTCCACATCGGATGTTAGTTATGCCATCTATTGACAAATCTGAGTCCAAATAAATTAAATCAGTCTCACCACAAACTTCATCTAAGCTATTGTTAATATTCTCATTTAAATCATTTACAGCTTTGACCATTTTAGCCCCATTGTCTGTTGTTATCGTGACCAATTGACTTAAGCTTATATCGTATGCACTCAGGACTTCTAGTATTATAGTTTTCAAATAATCGCCTGTGTGCCGTTGTTTTAACTGTTTTATGGCTAGTGTTTTTATTATTATACTGTTGTTTTGGATTAATTGTACATTGATGCCTAGTACACTAACAGATAACCTGGTAGCTGCATTAATTTTTAACGAAATTAACCTGCCGCGTAGCTCTTCACTTATTTCTTTCTTTAAATTAAATGAAAATTCAGCAATAATTTCCATAATATTGTGCTTATTTAAGTATAGGATTAACAATAATTTTTAATGGCCGGTCTTCCGCCAAAAGTAGATTCTGCCGCATGTAGTAAACAACTCAACGAAAGCCATTTCTATATGTTTTTTGTTTACTGTGCAAGACAAGTTAACATTGTTACTTCTGATTTATTAAAAACTTCACCACCTTTTTTAAGATAACTATCATAAACACTGGGATGAAAAATTTTCAAATGACGCTCCATGTTTCCCGCATCTAATAATTTATTACATTTTTCATTCTTGCAAATAACATTTTTATCATTTTCACTTTCAAAAAAGCACGCAATTAATCATTCTTTGGACGAGGCATTTTACTTCTGTTTTCAAACCAAATGAAACACTCAAAAAAATTGTAACGGTACATCAAAGAAAACACATGCTTTGGTTTTGCTCATGTACAAAACGATTAAAAAAGTTTGAAAAGTTTATGACTTTGCGGAAACATTTGCGAAATGTTTTGTTTATTTTCACACTCTGTGTAAAACTAAACTATGATTTTGTTTTCTCTCAAAATAGCATTCTTTATTGAACATAGGGGCATTTATATTAATATGTGTTCAGTCCATGGCACCGACAACACATGGAATTCCTTTCATCTGCTCAAACTTCCGAGATATGTTTATTTTAGCGGCATTTTGTGGCCATTTAATGTAGTCGCAACCAATGGTAATGGAGCAAGCCACCACTTTATGTACATCGCTCCATGCAGATGAAATAGTGCCACCAAACAGATTTTCCAGTTGGCTTTATGTATGGAACTGCTAATATACCATATGTAGAGGTAGATTTTAGTCTTGCATGTAATTTTATTTTTAATCTTACTAAACACAAAATAATAAAATATTAAGTTTCTACTAATTAGGTAGTACCAGACCTGGGGGGATTCCATTACATTTCAATTACAATTACAATTACACATAATGTGTAATTGAATATTTTCAATTACAAATTACAAGTAATTGTAATTGAAATCAAGGACTAAATTCAATTACAATTATATGTAATTGTAATTGAAAAAATTTCAATTACAATTACTTGTAACTTGTAGTTGAAAATATCCAATTACACATTAAATGTAATTGTAATTGGAAATTTTCAATTACAAACTACATGTAATTGTAATTGTAATAAGGCAATAATCATTACTTGTACTTAAAAAAAAATCGATTACATTCTCAAAAAACATTAAGTGTAACTAAAAATTCTAAAAATGAACCTCTAAAACGTTTCGGATAATTTCAGCAAGTTTATTTAAATTTATCATAAAGCTCAGAAGAATATTACGGCGAGGACGTACATGTAGGTAATAATCGCTTACGAAAAATTAAAAACTTTGTTTCGTTTATATATTTTTTCATTTTATATTCCATAGTCAATAATTCATCCGATTGTAAAGAAGAAAGTAGTTTAAAATTTGAACTTAACCTTTACTTGCGTGATCTGAATTCATCTCTTAAGTGCCTCAAGAATTATCCTACAATACTAAAAGCTTTTCAGCGCCAGTTGAAAGGTTGTTTTTATTCGATAGTATAATTTTAATACCTAGGCGACAAAGCTTAACCGATGAAAATTTTGAAAAAATGGTTTTATTTAAAGCAAATGAATACTTTTTTTAGCATGTCATGTTAGACATATGTATGTGTTATATCTTCCTTAAGGATGTTATTATTTTTTGCATGTTTATTATGTATATGTTATTGATGATTTTTGTAATTAAATATTTTTTGACTAAAAATAATCAAAAAAGTAATCATTACACAATTTTATTTCAATTATGTAATTATGTAATTGAATTTTTCAATTACAATTACACGTAATTTGTAATTGGATTTTTTCAATCAGGGACTAAAGTCAATTACAATTATATGTAATTGTAATTAAAAAATTTCAATTACAATTACATGTAATTTGTAATTGCATGTGTATTTAATTACAAATTTTTTTTAAATTGCATTATGGTGCCTATAAAGTTTTCGCACTTATGTTATTTTCCTGGCTCAATATCCGACTCATCAGAGCTTGAAGAGCTGTCATCAATTAATTGCAGAAATTTTTCAATTTTAGACTCTTTAATCTGCGGCTAACTTACTAGGGCTAATAAATAGTTATTCCAAAAAAAAGACAGTTGTATTTACAATTTTAAACCCTTTTAAAAATGTTTCTTGCCTTTATTCTACGTATGTTTTGCATTGTTTAATTTTATTATAAATGTCACAAGTTATTGACATTGTTTTTTATGCCGATAGTAAATTAAGTAAAAAACAGAGTTATAAAAATAAGCTTGACAAAAATAGGACTAATGATGGAGATAAACGAAGATTCTTACTACATAGGAGAAATTCGAGGGGCAAAAATCATAGGAAGTATAAAAAATAGATTCTAAAAAATGATGAAGATCATTTAGAGAATACAAGGACAGGACTCAAATTAATATTTGTTTATTTTAGCACAAACACACATAGGACCGCAAAAAACGCCAATATCAAAACAACCCTAAAACCAATGCAAAAGTGAAATAACTATATTTTTGTTTTAGATGAATTAATGGATTATGATAATAGTAGCAATTAAAGCAACCGTCTGGGTTCAAACCATCGACTAAGAGGACCTATCGTAAAATAACGGTTATATACCAATCAAAACGCGGCAAACTAAAATTTTTGAACACTACATCGGAATACTGCACATAACAAACACTACGGAATATTAACATATTTTAGAAATAATCAAGAGATCAAGTATCGAGTCTAAAAAGTTAACGGATACAGTAAGCAAGAACTTTGTGTTATTAAATCCAAAAACGAAAATTTTAACCAGGATTTTCAAAAGAAACTGGCTTTATTAAACATTGTAGGTAATGGCCTAAAAATGATTGCATGTACAATGGATAGTGAAGACGAATAAAAATAAGTAAAACCTTTAAAATTCTGCACACAAATGACATAAACGTCCATTCTAACGATGATGCCTTTGAACACTAAGGCATCATCGTTGGTCACAACTGAAAGAACTGGTTCCTTCATATTTCGGTACATAGGCAAACAACCAAGAATGCGTTTATATATCTGTCAACATAACATTTAAAGTGTTATCACAAATTTTTATACACATTCTGTCGCTGTAGTTAATTAAGAACAGTTATACTTAAGTTTCAATAACTTTGTTAAAGTAAATGACATAACATTTCTTTAATTATTTTATAAATAGGAATGCTTACTGTCTAAAAAATATCGCCTAAAGTTTGACTGTAAATATTTTTTTTTTCTAATGCAATCGGTCAGGTTTGTAGGTTAGTAAATCATTTTGTGGTAATATTTAAAATTGATTCAAACTTTAATCTTATAATAATTAAAAAGTTATATATAAATTAATTTACGGTTAGTAAAATAATTAGGTTATTTATCATCAACTTATATAAAAACATCCTTTTACATCTGGTGTCTCGCAAGTTCTTTTATTGTTAAAAAAGCTGCAATAACTGTAGCTAGGAAAGCTTACTAAATTATGATACCATATTCATTTCCACAATTAAGAATTTAATAGCATGTTTTGCGTGTCTACAAAACTTGCGTGCAATAATTGCGTGAAAAGAAGCAAGTGTTACATTTCAAGTTGCTTTTGATATATATATTATTAAAGACGATGATACTGCAAAATCTAAAAATAAATGGAAAAAATGTATTTATTTAGTGCAAATACGCACAAAAAAGTTTGCGTATGAATAACTATTAGGGTTTGCTCTTTTTAAAAGGTAGGTAACGAGGTAAAATTTAATTTCGCTAATTGATGTGACATAACAAGAAATGTTAGTATTAGGAAAAGAGCTTTAATTAAGAAAATTCACTAAAATGTTTTCTTCGGAGGAAACTCAAATATTTTACATTCAGTAAAATATTTATTTATTAATTTAAAAATTGTTTGTTTATGCAAACCGAATCACGAAATTCTAAAATTAATTATCAAAAATAACAGGAATTTTTTAAAAATAAAGACAGACATTTTGGGGTTTTTTTGGATTTAGGGTTTTTTAACATATAGCTGAAATCGAAATTTCGTACCATAATAGGATATGTCAACGAGGTCCTATATAAGTAAAAATCTTGTGCCAGTCCTTCGCTAAGGCTCTATCGATTTTTCATGTGTATTTGGTAGATATAAAATATATTTTCTAACTAGAAAAATTTGTACAATTTTACATTTATGTATTTTCGTATTTTGACATTTAAAAAACCTAAAACCTTTTATTTAAGCACTCTACCCCAACCCTCACATTAAAAAAAATCATGCTTAAATCATTCATGAGAAGCATATCATTATTTAGATAGATAATTCGGCATTTGTAATGTATCCTAACTAATGATCACCAAACAAGACCGCGGGCTAACGTTTACAGTACAACCACAAAATAAAAAAATTAAAAACTTTAAACAAAGAGAGCAAAACACATCATACACACATGCTAGTTCTCAACAAAACAAAAAAAATAATAAAACACACAAAAATCACATTTCAAAAAAAAAATACGTTTACTTTGAATATTTTCAAACAACCAATAAATATACATTTGTTACTATTTATTAATGTGTTTTTAACTCTAATAATAATTGTTGAGCTGTTAAATATTATAACAAATGAATGATTTAAGTTCAGCTTAAGCTCATTAACTTTGAAGTCAGTTTATTACTGAACAGATTTTGAAAACTTTTTCTCTATTTGAAAGGCTAAGCTTACAGATTAGTACGGTTTGAAAAACAGTGAAAAAACTTCGTATCAGCTTAGTTTATAATAACAAAAAGTAATACAAAAGTAAACCTAAAAAATAAAGGGTGCCCTATAGGTAACGTAAATTGACCTACATGTGCCTATCTTTTGGATTGTTATATCCAAAACTAGAAAATTAGGCAGAATGTTCACTTCTTTGAAATAATAAGAAGTATAAATATATATAATTATAAAAATGAGGGGTGTAGCAATAGTTAAAGTAATTGGCTGTTTATGGTTAAACTGTTGAACCGTTTTTGACAGATGGTTGAATGTACAAAGAGCTTGTTTTGCTAAGTCCGCTTAAACAGCAAGCTTAAATTTTGGATTTCGTTATTAAGGGATGTCCAAATAGTTGATGTAATCAGATATAAGTGGCAAAATTTTAAATCGTTATTAGCAAATACAAATAATATTTGAAATAAGATATTAACGGTGTCCAAACAGTTAGTGTAATTTAATTTAGGTAAACTTTTAAACCGTTATTGCTTTTAAATCGTTATTGCTAAAATCTGTTTTAGAGTCGGTTTTTTTTTTGCAAAAACTAAAGTCGGTTTTAATTTAGAGTCGTCTGTTAATTATTCATAGACAAATTAAAGAAAGAGACATAATGTCCCTGGACATAATGACGTTTTTCAAAGCAATGTAATGTTAAAAGACATTAAATTCAGGAACACTATGACATGCCACCAACTAAATATAATTTCGGCGTTGAAGTCAACTCTCAAATGCACGTAGAGTCATAACGACGTCTGCTATTGAGAAAGATGTAACGTTTTTTGAGAAGGATGTAACGTTTTTTAAACTGGAGTCGAAGGCCGGCTATACAGAAAATCTTTGGTAAGCAAAGCCGTCGTTGTTTTAAGTGAGGACATTGTGATACTTTTATAACTGACACTATGTTCACACTAGAAACGACAAAATATCCATAGGCATTATGGATATTACGATCGCGGGTACTATGACATGCCACCAATTAAAGTATATTTTTGGCGTTAATGTCAACTCTCTAATTTTGATTGATTATGATTATTCCTCATATTGATAAACGATTTAAATCGTTTTTTCGGCTTTAAGTCGTTTTACGGTAATAAAAATAAGAAATAAATATTTAATTTTTATTTCCATATTTACTGTATTATTAGTTCGTTAGTTAAATAGATCATGTTATAACTTAAATGCCAAGGTAGATAGATTTTGAAAATACTGCATTCCATTCCAGCTGTGTCTTATTTTCAGAGTTCAGAAAGTACATACGTCGTACACTCAATGATCTGTTCAAAATCAACCCGTACATATTTTTCTTTTCATAACAATTATGTGTGTCTCTAAATTTTAAAATTTTTCGTATACATCCAAGAACGTGTTTTATTTACGACTGTAGCTATTCTTTGTGTACGTGTACGGCAAAAAACGTATATGAAAGACAGAGAAGTTTGAGTGTACTTTAATTTCAGTACGTGTAAGGAAAAAAGTACAAGAAAAAATGAAAATAAATTCTTGTCAGTTCAGTAACTAAGAATTATTACTAATTGCCCGTATTTGCTGGCGCTTAAAAATGCCACTGGTCGAACATTTTTATTAAGGCAACTTTAATGCCTAAGTATATGAATGCTTATTTAGGCTTAAAAAATGCTAATTTAAAGGTTAGATAGTGATTAATTCTCATTATTATTTCGTAATAATGCTGAAGAAATGAAATGCCAATGAAGACATCCCATCTGTAATAGTTTCAAGGCAAATAAATTTATGTTTTTTTAACAGCTTGATCAAATATATTTTTAAGGCAAATATATATTTAAGTGTGACCGCACATCAAACATGTTTGCCCATATTTTATTTGTCATTATTTTTTAACTGTTTGAACAAACAAAAATAGGCAAATAAATGTGCGTAGTGTGACCACAAAACAAATTTTGTATTGTTTTCAAAAATTTTAGGGCAAACAAGAAAAAACAAATTTGAGGCAAATGTTTGCCAAATGTGACCGTACCTTAAGAACAAATATTTTTTTGCCTAAAAATGAGTCAAATATTTGCTGTCGAGCGGTCACACTATGTTCACATTAGAAGCATTTTTGTTTGCTGGAAACTAATTTTATTTGCCCGAAATCAGCTGTGGTGTTGTTTGCTCCTAATAAATATTTTGTGGTCAGACTATGGCAAGCAAATATTTGACGATTTCGGGCAAATGTTTGTCAAGTGTGACCGTACCTTTACAAAATATTTGTAAGAAAAAACACAGGCAAACAACAGCTGTATCATCAATGTTGCTAAGTATTTAAACTAAATAATTAAGTTTCGGGAAAAATCGCATAAAATACAACTAATAGTAATAATGAAGTGTAATTTTTAAAAGAAAAAGTAAATGAAAACTTAGGAGGAAACGCATATTTTTCTAGTTATATATAATTAAAGTTTTATATATAATTTGGTATATTTCGACATTTTCGCTTTTAAATGGACTACGGTTTCAACATTTTACGTAAAAACAATTGTTCCATTCCACGTTATAGTTTTTAAAAACCCCGCTGAGATACAAACAGTTTATTTTTAACATTCCGGAATCGGTTATATAATATTTAAAAAAAATAGTTTTCTCAAAACTGGAGGACTTTATGTCCCAATTTAAATTTCGGCATATTCATTAAAAAAATAAAAGTAACTTTGAAATGTGTTTTGTAACAACTTTTCTTTTATAAATTTTTTTGATAAATATTGGTTTTAAATAGAGTCCCTGCAAATTACATTAACATTTTTAAAAAAGTTTTTTTACAACAAAAGTTTCCTGGTCGACAATAGATAACTTTTTTTCGAAACATATTACCACTGGTATAATATCCTTTATTATATATAAAATTTTGGGGATATATTACTCGAAAATAAGAGTTCCAAAAGTAACCCTTGTTTTTATTTTGAAATGCTATGCTAGACTAGACTTAAACAAAATTTTCCTTACTTCTACCGATAGCAAATAATCCTGTTGGAAGCTATTACTTCGGAAATTATAGAGATTTTTAGTTATAAACTATATGTTGTTATATTTCTGAACACAAAGCTCTGATTATAGTGAAATGTATTTATGTTGTGTTAAAATTCTTATTAATGAGATTAAATAAGACCAGCCACTTGCTTTGATATTAATAATCAATATAGATTAGTTTACATTACATAGCCTAGAATTTAACACGCTTAAATTTAACTAACCTAAACTATATATTCCAATAGTTCAACTTTAAATTAAATTTACAAATCATTTAAACTGCATAAAGAGCCGAAAAAAGTCGGCTGTATGCAGAACCAAAACAAGCATCACCCGAAGCGTGAGAACAAAGCAAAGAATCCGTAGCCTATTCCACGACACTCTCAACAATGCTTCATAACTTTAGTGATAATCCATTTTAAAAACCGAAATTATTCTTCCAAAACTTTCGATTTGCAATAAAAAGAGATGTGTTCCACAAGTCATAAGCTAAACACTTGTTTTACATCTGAATGTGAACTGAATTTTTCATTTATACATATAAATGCGTTTAATTGTAAGTAATTACGTAACAGTTTTTAAAAACCCCGGTGAAATTCAAGTATTTTTCTTCTATCTTCCGAAATTGGAAACTGTCCCAATTAAAATGTTGTGTATATACTGCCATATTCATTAAAAAAAGGCAAATTTGTCATAAAATACATTTTAAAACTATTTTAGTATTTTATGAACACGGCAGTTACAGTTTGATTTTTCGTCAAATTGTCTTTTTATTTCAGCGACTTAAAAAATATTATTTGTCTACACTTATATAAAATAAAAAAATCTACAGCTGTAGGTTGAAAATGATATTAAATTAAATAAAAATTTGTAGAAATTTTAACTAAAAATATGTAATGAATGCATAATACAATTTTTTATTTAGAAGTGGAATCTAATTCCTATCTAGGTTTTTCCTTTTATTGTTCTCTTCCCTGAGAACAATTATTAGTGCTTCTTTATAGCATGAAAGATGAAAAATTTTATATTTTTGCATGGCTTTGTTTACTTGTGACTTTCATACGTGGGAGTTATTCATTATAAATTTTCTTCTAACATTGCTATTACGTACAATAATTATTTTGATTGTAATCTGTATACATTACAGATGTGTGTATATATATTTATTGCCATCAGCGGTGGATATTTTCTTTTTATATCAAAATCTGGAATTTTACTTTTCGTGTATAGTATAGGAAAAGAATCAAAATTTAATTTGGTACTTTAAAAAGGAAGCGCATAAAGTTTGCCTAGATAGGATAGATTTTCCTTCAGTTGTTTATTTTTGTTCCTATCTCAAATGGTTATTGTTTGTTTGTTTTCAACTTATATTGTACTGTACATAAAAACTTAATAGGAGCAATCATTTTTACCATTTTTTTATTATTTTTTTAACAATTTAATAATATTTTAAATATTTTCTTTGCAATTATCTCGTAATAATGCTGAAGAAATTAAATGCCAATGAAGACATCCCATCGGTAATAGTCTCAAGGCAAATAAATTTATGTTTTTTTACAGTTTGATCAAATATATTTTTAAGGCAAATATTTATTTAAGTGTGACCGCACATCAAACATGTTTGCCCATATTTTATTTGTCATTATTTTATAACTGTTTGAACAAACAAAAATAGGCAAATAAATGTGCGTAGTGTGACCACAAAACAAATTTTGTATTGTTTTCAAAAAATTTAGGGCAAACAAATTTGAGGCAAATGTTTGCCAAATGTGACCGTACCTTACGTCTTATAATTCTAGTACAGGGATATTGATTGTATAAGCAACTTATTGTATTAAAATATATGTATGTAGAATTAAAAAAATATATAAATTAATTGTGAAAATATAAATACAACCTCACGGTTGCGGATGCGGTTGTTTTTTTATATGAAGTTTTGACGATATACAACGCTCAACGGAAGTTAGAATATATTTTAATTTCCATGTCAAAAATTTTTGACGTTTGAGGGAATTATTTGAAATATATATATTTTTGTAAACAAAAAAATTTGTGTTGCCTCAGATAAAAATAGGACCAAAAATATTTTAGAAATATCTAACAAAATATTTGTATTTTGCATAATAAATCAACACAAATAATTATAAAATTTAAATGTATCGTACCTGAAATATAAGACTAAACAAAAATAAATTTTAAATTGTCTGTGTCTAAATAGTATGTTTCTATTGACTTCGAAGTGTTTCCATTGAGCAAAACTGGTTTGAATATTCGAATTTGAGACGTAACACTGACACTTTTCTCCGTTAAAGAAAAACAACCCCTATTTTATTTTTTGGTAAAAAATCCTGCTTATGTTTGTTTTTGCTTTTACACATACTAAATTATATTTTTTTTTTTTTTTTTTTTTTTTTTTTTTTTGTTTAAAAATTTAAAATTAATGTAACTTTTTCGATAGAAACATCCAATCTGAATAGATGACACGGAGCTAAGCTTGAATATCCCAGACACAGTATCCCTGACACAGTAGTGCAAAGACAAAGCTAATTTAAAAAAAAAATACATTTTCGACATGATTTGAAATAAATCAAGCGATTTAAGTGGTTTTGATGGCATGAAAAATGAATTGAAAATCAAGTCGACAAAATCACATTAATGGAAACGCACTATTATATAGACGACTTTTTATAAAACTTATTAGATTAACTTACTAAAAATATAATTGTACAATTATAATTGCCTAATTCACAAAACCCCTTGTATCCGTGTATAATGTGTATTGCTGAAATAAAATACAATAGTGTATGCTTGTTGTTGGAAATTTTCATATTAAATTTTAATACACCAATACACTTTTATTTTGCATGTTTTTGAAAAGTTGTATTGGGAATTGTGTTATCAACTACATGTGAATTCCATATCAAATTGAGAAGAAGAAAATAAAGAAGACATTTGTATTATTGATGTTAAAAATTTGTTAACAAAAAAAAAAAAAAGAATAAATGGATAGCATATCAAAAGTATACTTTTCGCATAAAAAATTTAAAATTTTCCTTTTTTCAGTCCTATTGTCTATTTTACTTCCTGAAAACCTTCTTCTGAATACTTATTTTGTTCTTCTTATTTGCTTTTTGACGTTTATTATACAAAATAAATTGATACAATAATACACTGCGTGTTCACAAGCATATAAACATAAAGTGTATTCAATACAAAATACACCAACAAATTTTTGTGAATTAATCAAATAAATATAAGTGTATAAAGCAAACTGTAACTCAAAGCAAATTTGTGCAAAAATTTTACTTCTTTATTTTTCAGTTTAAAAAGTGAACACGAAAAAATTTTCCAAAAATTTTTGGTTTTTTACTGTCTGTTTTACGTTGAATTAGAATTGCATTACAAATTTTGCTTATAGTTGTCACCAGTATATAAATCACTTTCATTAACTTTCAGAAATGTTAAATTTAGTTTTTATCTGTTTCTTCCATAAATTCCTTGTTTGGCTTATTTAGGCTACCCTCAGGTAGAACGTTCACATATGTTTAAATAACTTTGATATTTTTCCTAATAGGTTTGAAACTATATTCCTTCAATCACATTTTAGAAATAATATATCCTAAAAGTTTTCAAGAGCATCATATTCTATTTAATTTAAAAGATTTATTTGCTTCCAAAGTTGTTTGGTTTAAGGAACAACAACATAAACTGGTGACAAAATGTAAATGTTTGTGACTTTTATATTATGTATATTTTTCTTTAAAAATTTCATATAAAACGAAAATAACAGAATAGAAAAAAACGGGATCTTAGAAAATTATATGGTAGCACAAATTTTCATAATTCCCGCAAACATCAGAACGTTAACATGGCGACGAAAAGAGAAAGTGGAACTGCCTTCTATTTTTGTATCATGTTAATTTCAGTACGTTTCCTCTCAAACCCTCAATTTTAAATTTTTTCTCTTTCAGCATGTTGCTACGTTTTTATTGTTTTTAGTACAAAAATTCAAATGTGTTAATATTTCTTGTGAATGACTAGAAAAAAAGAAGAAAAAGATAACTTGTTTTTATTGTATAAAATTTTTAACATTTTTATCAATAAAAAGAAACAAAAAAATTAGTAGACAAATACGAGTAATATGATATGACAATAACATCCACATCCGTCGCCGCACATCGTTTTATTTGTAGTTTCTCTGAGATGCGGAATCCGGCACCGCAACCGTGAGGATGTTTTTCTAATAAGGGACTTACTTTCATTGCAATAAAAAACATTAACCGAATTACTACAAGCATTTTAAAAAGGTAAAGTTATTTATACAAAAGTTTTTTAAACTAAATGCGTTGCTCGTTACTTGCTGGATATGTGGAAGAGTATTCCAAAGACGAATAGCATTTATAAAAAATTTGCCACTCTGAGATATCTGAATTTCGGAACTATGATTCTTTTGCCTCGCGTTGATCCTGCAAAACGAATCTCTTGAAACAGATAATTTGGCTCTTTGAGGTAAATTATTTTCCACAAACACATTAGTGTTCTAATTCAACCGGTTCTCAAGCAACACTCTATACAAGCTTACATGGTTACGTAGTTTGACTATAAACATATCTTAAGATATTGAAGTTTCTTTTTAGACGAGTAATCATAATTTGAAAACAACTAACAGCCATGCATAAGACTTGGAATCAGATAAGCTTTTGACA